>JASJOG010000467.1:0-155791 GCA_030142905.1 Heliopora coerulea
CAAGTCACTTGAAAACACTTGATTGCTTGATAAAAAATTGTGAATAATGTATGATAGAAATTTAAATTTTTCAACACCTTGAAATTTCAAGAAGAATCAAAGACACGAATGCTAATTCCCATCTAATATACAGTAAAATAAAGTAATCTGGAATGATGTAGGATTCTACTAAACTGTTTACTGCGTAAAATTTCTGATCACTAAAACTCAAATTATGCAACTGGATCATGATCACGTTAACATTCACGGTTACCTAGTGCTTTCCATAATAGGTAATGGGGTGCAACTTTCAGTTCTATTTACTTTTTATGCAACAACAGCAAAGGTTGTGACAAATAACAAGAATTATTATAAGACTGAGCTCGTATTTCGGTCGGTACGCAAAAGTGCGCATGGTGATTGGTTTCTAAACGGTCCGAGATTTTACGAAGTTGTACCGGTGCAATACGATTTTTATTCCGGACTTGTAAGTTTTAGCAGGAAAATCTTCGAGATATTTTAATAAAATTTGAGAATTAAGAAATTAAAATGAAAAAATTTCGAGAAATAAACTGTGCTGGAACGCTATTGTTGCTTCTGTTTAAAGCATAACGTGATAACAATCGGATAAATTAATGTTCAACTGGTGGAAACAAGAAGCAAAACGTACAAGTTACCCTGTAAGGTAAAGATCAAAATCCAAGGACGATAACACAGTCAAAAATGGAAAGGAAATCACCTCCAAAAGCCATATAATAAATTCCTTACTGACCTTGTTGAATCGGTCCGTAATGGAAAGTATTTGCCTTCAGTTTTTCCGCACATAGCTCGCTCCTTCGTCGCTCGATCTGGACGAAAACCTCAAGCAAATACTTCCTCGTATGGACAGGGCTAGCGGAGCCGGACCAACTTTCGAGTAAAATAGATTTTTTTGAAAGAATAATTCTTTCAAAAAGTAGAAAAGTTTGTTGTGTCAGACAACGAACTGAGTTACGTAAAATAGAACTCCACGGTTTAGATTTTTTCCCCTACAATGTAACAGAAATATAATACTTCTGGCCTGAAAATGCTATAAATCACGTTTCAGAGATGTTACATCTTCAAAATTTTCCGGGGAAGCATGCCCCCGGACCCCTCGACATGCCCGAGCCTTCGGAGCTCGTACTCTCCCGCTTGGCAGGACCAACTTTTACGTTCTTCCTCCGGCCCCGCTTGGAGCTCGCTCTTGGTTAATAAGTATTTATTTCTACCTGTCTTTGATTAGTGAACAGTTAACACATCAAATGGTACTGTAATATATCTACTGTATTGTATGTTATGTATGTCATATGACAAGAATAACCGTAACAACTTGACTGCTGAAAATCTGCTCCATAATTTTATAAACTAATCTTGTCAGAGCATCCATCCGTTAACTTTTTTAAGGCGGAAGCTCTCCCACTGACGAGTAAAATCATCTGGCGTTACCCAGAGTAAAATAATACAAGTCTTATGCCGCCAAGAAAGAGTAAAATTTTGTTAGTATGGTTATTCATCAGTTAAGGTCTATGTCACTATGTTATGTATCAGGTCTACAGATTGAAAGAACTTCATGTAAGTGTATTTGACAGCTAGACAAAGTAAGGGAAGTTGTATAGTCATCTTTACTGTCTTACAAAAGATGAATGATGTAATGAAAACTTCTTACATCCTGATGTAGAGAGTGAACTTCTGCCAGGGTATTTGAGTATTTCCTTGGCTTAAGATGCACAATTAACCCAAATCATATTTAACTACTTCTTAAAAATATGTAATACATCATGATTGAAATTTGGTGGCTGTCTGAAATGTCCAACAGAGCTCAATCCACAAAATTAATATTATTATTTATTAAATAGTTGTTTGAATTTAAAATGCAACATCTGAAATGATGTACTAATAAACTATACCTAATATGTATCACTGCAGTATGTAAAGCAGCTGAACAGACAACACTAAACTGTACACCTCAAACACAATGGGCTTGACATTCAATGCTGTCACTAAACAGTAAAGAAGTGAACAGGTTTTACTTCAGAATAAAAAGACTACAGGGCTTGTCATATTTGGACAAGCATGAAATGACACATATCTTGTAGGTTACACGTTGAACAACACATCAAATGGGAGTAAGTTAATGGTCAGGTGCATACATGATGTGCAGGATTGCCTCTAGAGTTACCAAGCACTAATGCTATCCAACTACATGAGTCCATATGATAACAGCTAGTGTATGGCAGTAAAATGCACAACATTACAAGATAATATAATTCAAAGGATCCACTAGGTCAGCAGTATGATGAGTGCTCAAATGTCTGGACCCTCCCAAGGGGTCAAGGTCCTTAGGGGTACAGTTGGCTTATTTTCTTGGAAGTTATTAAAAAGTGGGAATTATAAGACTAATTACTCTAGAACAAACTCCTAGATTTGATTACTTCTGTCCAGATGAACTGAGTCAGGTTTATCATTCAAACACATTGCACTAAAATAGTTTCACACTTCACAGGTAACTTTTGGTATAGGTATTTTGTTTTTCTTGGTTTGTTAAAATTGATTTTTTCCTCTATTTTATTACTTTGTAAAAGATTTTGCTGGTGTAGGCCTGCAGGCCAATGAACTTTGTCAACTACTGAATGTGCAAAATGACACAGTATGATTCAAAAGAAGCACACTGTTACCAGGTAGCTATTAATATTTTTTTGCAGCTCTCATACAACAATATATGTTACCTAGTCCTACTGTTAGACAGCCTGTCAGAGCAGTTTTTATAATTATGTATCTCTGAGTAAGCTCATGAACCATAGAACTTCTCAAGCTAGTTCCTCATCTATTAACAATCATGGCATATACTTTGTGAGTGTATATTCAACAACTGTGTTTTACTCATTAAGAGGCAGGGCTTATCCCCTTAACTAGTAAAATTGTGTGCCATTAGCCAGGGTAAAATATTGAAGTGTGGCCTTGCCCCTTAATGGGTTAAGGAGATGGCTGTTAACTCATTAAGGGACAGGGCTTATCCCCTTCATGAGTAAAATCATATGGCATTAGCCAGAGTAAAATATTAAAGTGAGCCTCTACCACTTGATGAGTTAACAGCTATCTCCTTGACCCACTAAGGGGCAACATCACACCCTACCATTTTAGTTGGCTGGCTAATGCTTGATGATTTTACTCATCCAGGGGATGAGCCCTGGCCCTAATGAGTTAAACCCCAAAAAGAAATGTTAGGCTGGGGTTGATTTTTTACTGCAGACATTCTCATCTTGATCATGAAAAATTTCTGGCAGAAGTTGTGAATTGTAAACTAAATTTGCAAAGTGTAAACTAAATTTGCATACTTCCACATGTATGTTTGGTTCCTAGTTACAACAACTAAGGAAACTTTAAAAAGTTTTCTCCTAGCCTGTAAAATGGTAATACATAGTTAAATTTAATGTTTATTTAATGTTTATTTCATGCCAATATGTGAGCAATGCTTGCCCTTGCTCATTTACCTGGACCTGTGAGAAAATCTCATACATCTGTTCTTTTTCTCTTGGTGACCATATTTCATAACCATGTGGTCCACCTTTCATGTGGTCTCTGAGTCAAAGTCAAAGTTCAAATGTAACCCCAGGTAAAAAAGACCTCCAATGTTTGCTCTTACCCATTTGGTTCTCTACTATGATGGCTGGACAATATTTGTCATATCAAAATAAATGTAGATATCAGCTTTCATGTATGAATGCCACAAATTACTGTAGTGTTCAGTTTGTATGTATAAAGTTAACACACATTTAATGCAATACCAGTACATCACAACTAAAGATGTCAAAACAGGGAGGAGAAATTGGCTGAGTTGATCCAATAACATAATACCAGAAAGTCAGTTACGAGATAAACTGTAGTTCTGGGAACTGAACGGGCAGGTAAGTGGTGTGGGAACTATTTTATAACAAGCTACATGTGAACTAGTATTCAGACTTAAATCTGAAATATGGCCTTTATATACGAATTATTCCCTTCAAATTTTGACTATTTTGACTTCCTTACAAGTTGATGCGTTCACTGCCCTCTTTGTACAGCTACGACACCACAACGTCGTATTTCAAAATAAAACAAATTCCGAAAATAGACATCTTGTGTTCTTGATATTCAAGTTAAACAAGAGTGTACAGACAGAGTCGGTGATATTTCGTCTTTATTCCAAAGACATTGTCAAACCGGTTTGACCATGTCTTTGGAATAAAGACGAAATATCACCGACTCTGTCTGTACACTCTTGTTTAACTTGAATATCAAGAACACAAGATGTCTATTTTCGGAATTTGTTTTATTTTGTATTTTCTTAAGTTGTCTGCTTGCCATGGTTATACGTCGTATTTCTATTCGCCAGATTTCCACTACTTTTCCTGACCGGAAGAACATATTTCACTACCCTTCAATTCCTAAGGAGAGCTTTGATGATATTCTCGAACATCTTGCCCCTTAAGTTATTGATATAAATAACTAGGCTTATTTTTTGTCAATTTACCAGCTTGCCTTGTCGACGCACCACCTTTTTAGGGAGAAAACTGCGTCGAAATAAAAAACAGAGAATTAACAGGAAGATGTAGCAATCACTTTATATTGCCATGATAAACTAATGATAAACAATCAACCGCTCACCGATGCAAGCTGCATTCTAATTAAAAATATGGTTTGACCTTACACTGTATCAACGCTGAACACCATAATTATTGGTTTGGAGGTCCATCTAGTTACTTCTATTTCACCTTCTTGCAAGGTATTCAGGAGTGTTACGTCTCTCGTCCCTCAAGGTTTCAATCTCTTATTTGCAGTCCAACTTCTGTCTTAGCTAACAACATATCACTTATACGTATCAATAATACTCACCTGATTGATCCTGATTTGCCATCTGGTCGTGTTTTTTCAATGAAACTTGTTAAATGTTCCTATTTACAATTGACCTACAGGACGCTGCGCCTTTGCAACGACTTCGTGGGACTCGCGTGGAGAACTCACGAGAGAACATTAAATAAAGAAAGAATTTGCTGACCTTAGCATCTTGTCACTGCTAGCGACTTCAAAAACCCCGAGTTTTCTGGAAAATGTTGATACGGCGACCGGTCCAGAAATTATCCAAAATAAGACCAAAGGCAACAATCTCCTATTTTATGAGCAGAACATCCCTATTATGAAACTCTGTCTGGCACACCGGTTTCTTTTGTGCATATAAAAATTAAGTCCTTCTACTGTAATTCCACCACCTTGTGCCCACAATAACCATCTAAACCAAATTACCCAAATTACTTATACAACCGAGTTACGATTCTGTTTAAAGCATTCTGGTTCACTGCATGGCCAGATAAGAGCGCTGGCAATCAGTGAATGACAATTTCAGCAAGAAAACAACATGTAAAGGGAATAAAAAGAAAATTAAAACAGAATCAGATGCAGAATTTCCAATTGTCTGAAACCCAGCTTGAATACTTTATCATCCACGTGTCCTGCTAAGCAATCATTTTCAAGGCTGTATGGTTATTGACAACTGATCACTGAATGATGGACAGTCAAAAATATTGTTGAACAATCCTTGTGATGAAGTTCAGGGGTTATTGTACTCGACACTGTTCACTCAGCATGAGGTTATTAATTGCTAAGTGACAATTACAGCAAGAACAAGTACAAGTATAAGTACAAGTAGTGATTATTTATTAAAAAAAGTAGGGAATGTAACTCCTGGCACCCCAACGTTAAAAAACGATTGTGTACCACGCGTATTCGCCAGGATTATTTGCTTATTCTGAAACTGACAGGAACTTGGTGCAACGGTATGTTAATTCTTTAATTCCAAGTAACTTGACGTAAAACTATAGTACAAACAAATATTCAAACATAAATACAAAGATCATAACAAACGTTAACAACAATTTCCTCGAAAGTGAACAGACTCTTACCGAATTTCCTCCACTGTGATACACAACATCATAAAGGCAATAAAATGTCAATAATCACAATATTATAAACTTGTGAACGTATCACGTACTAAATAGAATGTTTGCAGTTCGAGTTCCTTTGGATACCTACTTTCGCGCCAAAACTAAAAAACAAAAACCATCCACGCGAAGTGTGGGCCCTAAGACTGAGATACTGTTACAGCGAACGAGTTGTTTTAAAATTCTTTGGTATAGATTACAAAATAATGTAGCAAATATTTTGTGTACAGTATATGTCTTCACTGTTATATTCACCTGTAGATGATTACATACAAATATGACACAATCTTTACTTTACACTTCTAACGCGTGGTGGCTAAAAACGTGGACAAAACTCACATGAATATTTTTACGTAATAAAACAAAATCTCTGTCAAGGGGCCTGGGTGCAAAGGCCAGCTTACCCTAATTGATATTATTGCAATACTGATATCAAAAGTACATCGTATTAGGGATGGATAGGCTGAACTTGAAACAGAGAAAAGATCTTGTACACTTTTACAAAGCCTATAGTGATAGGAGTGTTGCTTGTACTGTAAACCACTTTAGCAAGCTAGGAATAGTCCGAAGTACGTTATATAAGATCATTAAAACTTTTCAAGAAAGGAAAACAACAGAAAGGAAGGTTGGAAATGGACGAAAAGCTGAAAAGTTGACACCTCAGAGAAGGAAGAGGTTGGTGATGGCAGCAACAGACAAGTGTGGTGTGTCCCAAGAAAAACTAGCACTAAAATTCGGAGTTCACAAATCCTATATCCAAAGAGTGCTGAAAAAAGGATGCAAAAATTACAAGAGTGAAAAAGCACCAGAATGTTCTGAGGAGATACTGTGCTGAAACCTTCGTCAAGTGTCAAAGTTGTCATGGATGATGAGGCATATTTTACATTTGGCCACTGTCACGTACCTGGCAATGACAGATTCTATTCGTAAAATAAAGAGAAAACTCCCCCAAACATCAGATATTACGACAAAAAAAAGTTTGAGCAAAAACCTCTCGTGTGGTTGGCAATCAGTGAAGAGGGACACAGTGATCCATTCTTTGTTCCAAGCAGGGGCAACATCAACGGAAATGTTTATCGGCAGGAGTGTATTATGAGCCGTTTAATACCATTCTTGCAACAGCATCATGCAGATAACAACTATGTCTTTTGGCCAGATCTTGCCTCTTCACATTATGCCAAGGACACAATTGCTCTTTTTAATGAGAAAAACATTCGTTTTGTTGCAAAAGATGACAATCCTCCAAATGTACCACAACTTCGTCCAATTGAAAATTTATGGGGAATTTTAAAGTCAAGAGTGTATGATGGTGACTGGAAAGCCAAAATAGAGCATCAACTGATAGTGCGGATAAAGAAATGTCTCAGCGAACTTGATTGGAATGTTGTCCGGAACATGATGTCATCAGTTAAGACTAAGATGAGGAAAGCCGCTCACATATCACCCAGATTGCAACTATAGATCAAGTTTGGGAAAATTGAAATAAAGTGTTGAACATTGCCAGTGTTTGTAGTTTTGTCATATGCATTATTACTTTGTCCCGAGTTTATCGCATTTGTCCACTTTTTTAGTCACCACCCGTTAAACACTAATATTTCTCATATCTACCGTATTTCTTGCCCTTTAAAGATCATTTTCTTCGGTGTTCATGGAAACATTTTACTGTGGGGCCAACACTTCTGCACCTTACTGCATAATGATACAGTCATACAGTGTCATACTGACACATCCATATATGTCAAATTCCTAGGCTAGGCTAAATAAGGATGTGTCAATTCCTCCTCAACATAAAGTCAGTCATTGACATTGTGATTTATCATCCAGGATACAAAATTTCTTGCCTTATTGTCAGTGAGTTGTTCCAAATCTGGCTTTCCTTGAATAATATTTGCAAAACGGAATTGTTCGGGACCAAAAAGATGTCCACTTTTCGTTAAAATATAAAAACTCATCATCCCAACTACTTGGATGTCTGACTTCCTCTTGATTTTCACTTGGTGTCCTCTTCGAAGTGGATTGGATTCGACAGCCATCCAACCTTTGCTTCCTTTGGTTCTAGTTTCAAGTGTTCACTGATCTTCACTTAGTGCTCGGCTAAGTCCAAAATCTGCCAGTCGCGGGTGACCTTGAGTGTCAACAAGAATGTTAGATGGCTTTAAATCCATATGTAAGTTTTTATGTCTTCCACAGTGAAGAACTTTCAGTCCTGTTAATATTTCTCTTGTCATAGCTGGACCATGTTGTTCTAGATGTTCTTTGTAATGTGACTTTACATAATCTTCCAAGGTTTCTTCATAAAGATCAAGGACAAGAGAGGGAAAAGAATTACCAAGTTCATAATATCGATAATTGACAACGTGTTGTGATTTCTTAAATTTTAAAAGGCTCAACACCTTTTCCTCATTTTCAGCCAATAATTTGCAGCTGTACGACACCATTCGTTTCACGGCAACTTCACTGCCATCATCCAATAAATCATCATAAACACATATTCCTTTACATCCAAGACCAATCACAAACTGATCCTACCTTAAATTGCTGGTCCTACCTTAAATGATTAAAATAAAGATGGGTAAGAACAACGATCGCGATTTCTGCGTTATCAACGTTGTCAGGTTTGGGAAGGGTCAAATTTATTTTAACCTATTAAACTAATGCCTGTCCAAAAGGACCTCTGCAACACAACTATGGCAGTCTCTACATGATTTTATTTACAAGATGTACGGGATGGCCATCTAGGCAGCAGGACCAGTGCTGTGTGATTCACTTCATGCAACAGAAACTTCCCTCAGTCTACTATTATCAAATAATCAAATCACACAAATTCAAAGTTCTGTCGCATATCCTTGCAGCATCTCTACCTTTAATTAAAATAAACAAAGGTCATCGTATTACATAATATGAACAAAATCAAATATTGTGTCCATGTACAATTAGGAGATACCTTATGGTTATTTTAAATATTGTGATGGGAGAAAACATTGTATATCCTACTCATTAAATCCTGCTTCTTTTCGGGACTATGATATAATATTAAAAAATAACAAAAGGACGAAAACTTAGATATAAATTAAGGATATTTTATGAATCAAGAGAATTATTGGAATTTCCTAGGTGAAAGGATTTTAAGCACTTATCCCCCAGTAGTTCATAGATGATGTACAGTTGTTGTCGCGTCCCCCGAGTGAGAGCGAAGTTTCAAGTGGCATTTACCTGGCGGGATGTCGTATCCCCAAATAAGATTATAGTTTTAGCGTTCTCTTTGAGCTCCCCCTGGGCACTTTGTAGGCTTGTTCGTTCCAAGGACCGAGATAACACCGGTAAAAAGTCCGTTTTGTGTGTTCGTTGAGCTCTACTTTAGTCAAGAACAAATAATCTTACCCCGAACCCCAGCAATCGTGTCCACTTATATTTGGCAGCAGAATATTTACATACACGTTTTTGTTTTTACAAGAAACCCCTTTATAAGAAACTGCAGGCTCAGATTTGACAAAATTTAAGAAACTTTTAAGAAACTCCTAAAGAAACATGAAAGGTTTGCTTGAACTCTTTCTGAACACTATAAACAAAAGTATACAAGATGCAGTTTGCATCCGGTTAGCAGACTCGAGGAAAACAGATTCAACTAGTACATGATTCTGCTATTCTCGTATCCGTAAAGGCTTACTCAAAGACGTAACAAAACATAAAGGTTTAAGATAGTATCACACAATCGTTGCGAACTTGAGAGACTGAGCTCCAACTCAAAGGTTAAGTTCATAAAAATTAAAAAACTTTTGAGCCTCAAATTTGTAAAATCTTAAGAAACTTTAGGCTGAGGTCTCATTTTGAGTTTCTTATAAAAACGAAAACGTGTATGTTAACACGACGGTTCTGCTCCAAAGTCAGTGAACCCCTTAATCAAACACAGATAATCAAGTTGTGATCAACATCTGGTTGTTTTATTGTAGGTTGCTTTATTGCACTGAGCTTTATTGCACTGATACTCAAGCCAGAAAATTTGCATCTTTGTTGATTGATCACAATATCCAGAACCGACCTCATGTTGAGAAGCACTGGCACATCCGTTCATGAATAGGAAATGAACTATTCTAAATTAATTTCATCTTGGGAATAATTCCTGATCATGCACGCTACGGGAATCATGACAAACACTTAAAGTGCATTACAATAACACTTTTTATTTGTAAGATACTTGTTTAACTTAGTATTAATATTACCAAACTTACCATACTTTAGAAACATGGTTACAGACATTAAAGTAATTGGCTAGGCACCAAGTACTACTGACTCAGTGTTTCCACTTGGAAGAAAATTTCCTTCCAAAAGGAAATTCAATTTGAAAGCCATGAAATTGCACTTCTTTATTGCACTAAGCTTTAAATAAAGCTTTAAATAAATAAATAAAGTGCATTCTAGCTTGAGTATCTGTGCCATCCACAAATTCAAAACAGTCTTCAATGGCCCCACTTTTTTGATAAATAGCTTGAGCAAAATGTTCAAGAATATTTGTAGACAACCATGGTTGGTTTAATGAAGACAGGAAATGATTCCAGGTGTCATAAACAAAATCCATCACCCCGGTGCTGCTGTGGATACTGGTCTTGCAACCATAAGAACTATGTCTAAGTACTGACAAGAATAACCAAAACATTTTTAAAAAATACACATACCCTGAACACCATCAACTTTTAGGCCATTGTAGCATTTGAAGAAATCAGGAAAAGACATAGCGTCTATCAAGCTGTAGATGTCATTTTTTAAAAAGCAAAATTCGACATTGCATTCATCATCTGACAGCTCATCTAAGTCAAATCTATCGTGCTTCCAGTAAGTCAGGGCAGCCAAGAGGGGGGCAGGGGGGGCGAGTTGCGCCGGGCACCCATCTGCAGAGGGGCCCCGGAAATAGTTACTCACGCTTTTTTAATTTATTTTTTTTCTTCGTTTGGGGATTGGAGGCGGCGCAAGGACCCCACAAAGCGCGAGGCTCTGGAGTTTGCGGGGGCCGCGGAAAGCGCGGGGCCCCACAAAGCGCAGGGTGCCCTGGGAAGCGTGAGGCCCCAAAAAGTGTGGGGTTCCAGAATGCACGGGGCCCGGGAAAGCAAAGGGCCCCAGAAAGCGCGGGACTCCGGAAAGCGTGATCTCAAGTTATTGATCTTTTAATGTGATATAATCACTCTGAAACGAAACTCAAAGTGTGTTTGTTTGTTCCGTTTTCTTATGAGATGGCTTTACAATAGAATTCGGAGTTGGGCTCTGATATTCATACTTCGATTAAGATTTCCGCCCGATAAATCTTTGATACTACGAATCTATGATGACATGATGTGATAGAAAGCAGTAATAATTCTTAATAGTCAAACAGCAGTCTGAATAAAGAGAAGGTATCTATCCGGTTGTGCCAAAAGGAAACAAATGGAGGCACAGTTACAGAATGAGGCAAAAGGAAGACAAACATTAGATCAACTTAACTGGGGTGAATTTGGAGAAATAACAACGTCTACGAGGAATTTAGAAGAAACGCAGGATGTTTCAAATGACGAAGAATCTGAAGAAATCCCTTGTGAAGCAAGTAACTCGCCTATTCAGGAGGAGAAACGGTCATGGGAGCATGGTGTCAGTCCATCCAACGAAGACAGATTACGAGATTCTACAATGACAGCAGCTGATATGAAGGATTACGAGAAAACATCCATCCAAGTATCGGGTCCATCAACTTCAAGTGAATCAACACGATTAGAAAAATTAGTTGCCGACGTTATTGATGAAACCACTGAGCCCGCCCCAGTACCACCGAGTAATGATGTCGCAACGTGGAAAGGGCTTTCTGACAAAGACAGAAATACCATTACTCTCATGGGACCTCCGTCATTTCCAAACAATTGCCAAAAGATACCAAGAATAGATCTTTTCCAATGAGCATATTTTCCAAGAGAATGCCCAATGGTGAAACAGTTAACAGGGACTGGCTGGTATGGAGCGAAATGGCATCGAGTCTTTACTGCTTCTCATGTTGCCTTTTCAACACTAAATCCCCCTAAATCCCCCTTATTACCAAAACTTAGCCGACGTGACAAAGTTTTTAATTTGTAAGATAAATTTTCAGTTCATTCTCCTTTAAAGATTGTAGAAAACAACCGGATCTTACATTACATTTTATCAAGTAATTCAAAGATTCTATAGCGAAATTAACTTCTTACGGACCCAATAAATTTCAGTAAGAACTGCCACCCCTCTCCCCGCAAAAAATGTCGGGCCCTGGCTACGGCACTGGATATTTTAACTCTTTGCTGTCCCTACCTCTCCCCTTGTCCCGAAAAATGGTCTGTTGTTAGCCATAGTAAAATAGTTGACACCTTATGAAAACACAACGAGAACATCAAAGACAACTTCCTTCATAAATGTTTAGTCTTTTTGTTCAGTAATATGGTCTGTTGTTAGCCACAGAAAAATTGTTAGCACCTTTACGGAAACACAACGTGAACGTCAACGACGATGTCCTTTATCCAAAAGAAGTGTTTAGTCTTTGTTCTGTAAAATGATCAGTTGTTAGCCGCAGAAAAATAGTTCGTACTTTACACGAATACCGAACATGAACGTCAACGGCGACGTCCTTTGTGTGATATAACACGACGCGTTGTATCAAGTGATACAGACACTGATTTACATGAACTTTTCGAGCTATTTTCTTCACTAAATTTGTTGGAATCTTCATTATTTCGGAATTTTTACAACTCTACACAATGTAAATGGTTTGAACCTGGGAGAATCGTGACATGTTTGAGGAAGTTGATCGTCCAGGTTAGTGTAGTCTTGAGAAAGACTGTTGGTTGAAGTGACTGACGTTTCGACAGCCTTAGCGGCGGTCATCTTCAGAGTCAAAAGGAGAGTAAAGGTCAGGTTCGCCTGTATTTGTATCTGGCTCGTCCGTGATAAGTGGGCGGTCGTATTAGTCATGGAGGTGTGATATTTGGCGAGAAGCAATGGGTGTGGTTGTGTAGGCGTTAATTATCAGTTAGTCGAAGTGTAAGTCTGTTGGCTGCTCGCACGTTTGACTTTGTGAATTAGTCGTTTGTAAGGTCCCGGTAATTGTTGTGATCGGTTTAATGGATTTTGTTCTAAATTCGTATACCAGCTTTCTAGTGTGAGTCGCTGTTTGTAGTTGGTGCTGTACGTAATGCATTTTGCCGAATCCCAGTCAATGTTGTGTTTGGTTTGTCGGTGGTGTTCGGCAATGTGGTTGGTTTTGTCTCCGTTTTTTGTCGCTCGTTTGTGTTCTGTTAGTCGTATATTTAAGTTTCTGCTAGTCTCACCTATATAAGTGGCTTGGCAGTCGGAGCAATTAATTTTGTAAATTGCACCTTGTCTTTCGTGCGGTTGTTCTCTGTCCTTAACGTTAGTCAGTACATGTCGTAAAGTTGTGATGGGTTTGTGCGCTACTCGTATGTTGTATGGTCGTAAGATACGCGAGATAATCTCAGACGTACCTTTTATGTAGGGTATCGTTGCTGTAGTTGTTGTCGGACTGTTGTTTTTGTCGCGTTCATTGTCTTTGTAAGTGTTAAGTTTGATGAAGTCAGAGTTATAGTTGTTTTTGTGGAAAACGCATTGTAGGTAGTCATTTTCTTGGCGTAGAGCGTTGGGTGAGTTACAAATGAGTTGTGCGCGTCTCGTCAATGTTTTGATGGTGGTAGCTTTGTGTGAGGTTGGATTGTACGACGATTGGTCAAGTAGTCTGTCAGTATGCGTTGGTTTCCTGTAGACAGTGGTCTGTAGTTTGTTATTGTCACGACTTACCAAACAGTCAAGGAACGGAATAGCTCCGTCTTCTTCAATCTCTTTGGTAAATTGTATGTGACTGTTCTGTTCGTTAATGTGTTTGTGAAACTCGTCAATCTCGTCTTCGGGTAGTGCAGTAATCGTGTCGTCAACGTAACGAAACCAAAAAGGTAACGTGTGTTTGTAAGTTGCAAGAGCTCGTTCCTCTATGGATTGCATTACAATTTCAGCAACCACAACAGAAACGGGTGAGCCCATTGCCGTGCCATGTAACTGTTTGTAGTGTTTACCGTTGTATTGAAAGTAAGTTGATGTGAGACAAAGTTCCAGTAGTTCCACGATGTCCCCTGTAGGTAAAGGAAGTGCGTCAGTAAATTCGTTGATGGCAGTTTTGGTGCATTCTAGCGCCAGTTGAAGCGGAATACTGGTAAACAGTGATTTCACGTCAAAAGACACTAGCTTGTGGTTGTGTGGTATTTGTACTGTTTTGAGATTGTTGATGAAGTTTTCAGTCGATCGTAGTCTATGTTGTGACTTGTTGGTTAGTGGTTGCAGTATGGTTGTTAAGTATTTGGAAAGTTCGTAAGTAGGCGACCCACAGAACGAAACTATAGGTCGCATGGGTATTCGTGGCTTGTGAAGTTTCGGTAGTCCGTACAGCTTTGGTGATCGCGGTACCGAACACCTGAGTCGATAGTAGGTTTGTTGAGTGATCGTGTTAGTTTTTCTCATTGAGAAAATTTTGTTGTTAAGTTTTCGTTGAAGTGATGGTGCAGGGTCTCGTTTAAGTAGTTCGTAGGTTTGTTTGTCGTTAACTAGTTCGTCCATTTTGTCGTAGTAATCGGTCTTGTCCATAACAACAGTAACGCGTCCTTTGTCTGCTGGTAGTATGACAATGTTTTCGTCATGTTTTAGTCGTTTGAGTGCTTGTTTTTCGACTGTCGTCAAGTTAGTATCACGTATAGAGGTCGATTGTACGGTGGAGGCGACCCTACTCCTGATCTCGTCTTTTGTTGCCTCTGCCAAATCTCTTTGAGAAGCTAAGACAGCCTCGACACTCGATATAATCGCCTCAGTCGGTATATGTTTGGGTGTTATAGAGTGTTTTAGTCCGTAGGATAGTAATCGAGTTTCAGTTTCGTCTAAAGGGCGCGAGGAAATATTCTTGACCCAGTTATCGTCATGCTTTTGTCGTTTACGTGTTCTGCTGCGTTGTAATCGTTCAAGTTTCTGTTGGTATTTCGCTCGATATTTTGTTTCGTTTTTGAGAGCTCGTTTGTCAGCAATGGTTTGTATAGTAGAAAGTAAGTCGGCACTCACGTTTGTTGGTATCAGTTGTCTCAGCTTGTCCAGTCTTCGTTGCTGTTGGTTTTTGTAGAAGTTGAGTCGTCTGTGGCAGTCGTTAATCCGCGCTCGGATCAGTCGTCTGCTGGTGGAGTTGACGATCTGAATAGCCTCTTGTGTGTTCAACGGGGACTTAATTCTAAGTCCTGCGGGAACGAGACCAAAATCCTTGCAGCGGTGGTTGAACCAGAGTTGTTGGCGAGTACGTCTGACCTTGCTTGCGAAACGGATGTAGTCGTTGGCAAGCTGTTCGCTCTGTCGTCCAAATGATCGTAATAAAGTAAATGGTTTGAACCTGGGAGAATCGTGACATGTTTGAGGAAGTTGATCGTCCAGGTTAGTGTAGTCTTGAGAAAGACTGTTGGTTGAAGTGACTGACGTTTCGACAGCCTTAGCGGCGGTCATCTTCAGAGTCAAAAGGAGAGTAAAGGTCAGGTTCGCCTGTATTTGTATCTGGCTCGTCCGTGATAAGTGGGCGGTCGTATTAGTCATGGAGGTGTGATATTTGGCGAGAAGCAATGGGTGTGGTTGTGTAGGCGTTAATTATCAGTTAGTCGAAGTGTAAGTCTGTTGGCTGCTCGCACGTTTGACTTTGTGAATTAGTCGTTTGTAAGGTCCCGGTAATTGTTGTGATCGGTTTAATGGATTTTGTTCTAAATTCGTATACCAGCTTTCTAGTGTGAGTCGCTGTTTGTAGTTGGTGCTGTACGTAATGCATTTTGCCGAATCCCAGTCAATGTTGTGTTTGGTTTGTCGGTGGTGTTCGGCAATGTGGTTGGTTTTGTCTCCGTTTTTTGTCGCTCGTTTGTGTTCTGTTAGTCGTATATTTAAGTTTCTGCTAGTCTCACCTATATAAGTGGCTTGGCAGTCGGAGCAATTAATTTTGTAAATTGCACCTTGTCTTTCGTGCGGTTGTTCTCTGTCCTTAACGTTAGTCAGTACATGTCGTAAAGTTGTGATGGGTTTGTGCGCTACTCGTATGTTGTATGGTCGTAAGATACGCGAGATAATCTCAGACGTACCTTTTATGTAGGGTATCGTTGCTGTAGTTGTTGTCGGACTGTTGTTTTTGTCGCGTTCATTGTCTTTGTAAGTGTTAAGTTTGATGAAGTCAGAGTTATAGTTGTTTATGTGGAAAACGCATTGTAGGTAGTCATTTTCTTGGCGTAGAGCGTTGGGTGAGTTACAAATGAGTTGTGCGCGTCTCGTTAGAGCGAACAGCTTGCCAACGATTTGGCAAGGATTTTGGTCTCGTTCCCGCAGGACTTAGAATTAAGTCCCCGTTGAACACACAAGAGGCTATTCAGATCGTCAACTCCACCAGCAGACGACTGATCCGAGCGCGGATTAACGACTGCCACAGACGACTCAACTTCTACAAAAACCAACAGCAACGAAGACTGGACAAGCTGAGACAACTGATACCAACAAACGTGAGTGCCGACTTACTTTCTACTATACAAACCATTGCTGACAAACGAGCTCTCAAAAACGAAACAAAATATCGAGCGAAATACCAACAGAAACTTGAACGATTACAACGCAGCAGAACACGTAAACGACAAAAGCATGACGATAACTGGGTCAAGAATATTTCCTCGCGCCCTTTAGACGAAACTGAAACTCGATTACTATCCTACGGACTAAAACACTCTATAACACCCAAACATATACCGACTGAGGCGATTATATCGAGTGTCGAGGCTGTCTTAGCTTCTCAAAGAGATTTGGCAGAGGCAACAAAAGACGAGATCAGGAGTAGGGTCGCCTCCACCGTACAATCGACCTCTATACGTGATACTAACTTGACGACAGTCGAAAAACAAGCACTCAAACGACTAAAACATGACGAAAACATTGTCATACTACCAGCAGACAAAGGACGCGTTACTGTTGTTATGGACAAGACCGATTACTACGACAAAATGGACGAACTAGTTAACGACAAACAAACCTACGAACTACTTAAACGAGACCCTGCACCATCACTTCAACGAAAACTTAACAACAAAATTTTCTCAATGAGAAAAACTAACACGATCACTCAACAAACCTACTATCGACTCAGGTGTTCGGTACCGCGATCACCAAAGCTGTACGGACTACCGAAACTTCACAAGCCACGAATACCCATGCGACCTATAGTTTCGTTCTGTGGGTCGCCTACTTACGAACTTTCCAAATACTTAACAACCATACTGCAACCACTAACCAACAAGTCACAACATAGACTACGATCGACTGAAAACTTCATCAACAATCTCAAAACAGTACAAATACCACACAACCACAAGCTAGTGTCTTTTGACGTGAAATCACTGTTTACCAGTATTCCGCTTCAACTGGCGCTAGAATGCACCAAAACTGCCATCAACGAATTTACTGACGCACTTCCTTTACCTACAGGGGACATCGTGGAACTACTGGAACTTTGTCTCACATCAACTTACTTTCAATACAACGGTAAACACTACAAACAGTTACATGGCACGGCAATGGGCTCACCCGTTTCTGTTGTGGTTGCTGAAATTGTAATGCAATCCATAGAGGAACGAGCTCTTGCAACTTACAAACACACGTTACCTTTTTGGTTTCGTTACGTTGACGACACGATTACTGCACTACCCGAAGACGAGATTGACGAGTTTCACAAACACATTAACGAACAGAACAGTCACATACAATTTACCAAAGAGATTGAAGAAGACGGAGCTATTCCGTTCCTTGACTGTTTGGTAAGTCGTGACAATAACAAACTACAGACCACTGTCTACAGGAAACCAACGCATACTGACAGACTACTTGACCAATCGTCGTACAATCCAACCTCACACAAAGCTACCACCATCAAAACATTGACGAGACGCGCACAACTCATTTGTAACTCACCCAACGCTCTACGCCAAGAAAATGACTACCTACAATGCGTTTTCCACAAAAACAACTATAACTCTGACTTCATCAAACTTAACACTTACAAAGACAATGAACGCGACAAAAACAACAGTCCGACAACAACTACAGCAACGATACCCTACATAAAAGGTACGTCTGAGATTATCTCGCGTATCTTACGACCATACAACATACGAGTAGCGCACAAACCCATCACAACTTTACGACATGTACTGACTAACGTTAAGGACAGAGAACAACCGCACGAAAGACAAGGTGCAATTTACAAAATTAATTGCTCCGACTGCCAAGCCACTTATATAGGTGAGACTAGCAGAAACTTAAATATACGACTAACAGAACACAAACGAGCGACAAAAAACGGAGACAAAACCAACCACATTGCCGAACACCACCGACAAACCAAACACAACATTGACTGGGATTCGGCAAAATGCATTACGTACAGCACCAACTACAAACAGCGACTCACACTAGAAAGCTGGTATACGAATTTAGAACAAAATCCATTAAACCGATCACAACAATTACCGGGACCTTACAAACGACTAATTCACAAAGTCAAACGTGCGAGCAGCCAACAGACTTACACTTCGACTAACTGATAATTAACGCCTACACAACCACACCCATTGCTTCTCGCCAAATATCACACCTCCATGACTAATACGACCGCCCACTTATCACGGACGAGCCAGATACAAATACAGGCGAACCTGACCTTTACTCTCCTTTTGACTCTGAAGATGACCGCCGCTAAGGCTGTCGAAACGTCAGTCACTTCAACCAACAGTCTTTCTCAAGACTACACTAACCTGGACGATCAACTTCCTCAAACATGTCACTCTACACAATATTGTAATCTTTACGAAATGTTCAGTCTTTGTCCTCTAAAAAAGCAGAAATTTGTTTGAGTATCTCTGTGCACTGATAGAAACATGAGTAAATTAATTTAGGCCTGAAAAAACAGTAAAAAGTAATATCGAGGCAAAGCCTTAAAGCACATTTGTGGGCAAACCGTAGCCTGTAAGTCAATTTTCCGCGACACGTGTCGTAGTTTTCGAGACCCTACCAATGTGACCCACAAAACACTATACTAATTGCAGCACTCAGGTTGGACAACATACTCTCCAAAGACGCACACAGATTCTTCGCAAGTTACATTCTTAGTGCCCTTCCGCACATTAACCTTCGTTTTGTCTTCAGTACTTGTCTTCGATTGACTCTATTTTTTACGCTTAAGGACAGGATCTCCAAGAATCTGAAATCTCGTGTCGTTTATCAATTTAAGCGTGAACGATGTACTGTAGTTTGTTGCATATCGGCCGAACACGTCGACTTCTGCTCACATGAATCTCAGATCACTTGGATATTTCCGCCCTTACTGGAAAAAGCGTGTCAACCTCCTTTAGTTTAATCATCATTGTGATACCGGTCACCCTGTTTCGCCAAATATGACTATTTTGTCTTCTTCGTCCAACTGTCTTTGACATTCTTATCGGAGAGTGCCGTTTAATGCAGAAATTTAATCAATATCTTAATGCACACACAGGCCCCTTTCCTTCTCCTGTCTTTTTTACTTACATCTACTCACTTTCCACTTATCTTTAAGTCTGTTTTTAATCCTAAAAATATCCTGTCTCTCCACCTTCCTTTTGTCTTTACTACCTGCTTCCGTTTCTTCGCCTTCCCTCACCTTATCCCTTTTAGGGGTCGGCGGACTGCTAATCACACGCCAATATCTTGTAAATTTCAAATAATACTAAATGCTGTATTTCAGAATCATCTTCAGAGATCCATGAAGAGAAATTTTTCATGATGATCTGACAATGCCGAAGTCAACTGAAAAGTGTTCACTCGAGCGGGATTTAAATTCGCACCTTCGGGATGCCGGTGCGAGTTCAAATCCCGCTCGAATCAACATTTTTCAGTTGACTTCAGCAGTGTCAGATTATGAAAAATTTCACTAACTGTTGCAATCCTATTTATTTAAACATTTTCATTCCTTCTCTGATGATGTTGCACTACGCAAGGAAGCGTTAAAAAAAAATAAAAGCTTCTAAAAATGTGCCCACACTTCGTGTTTTTTGCTGGACTTTGCGGTCCATCACACGCTTAAGATCCTGCCTGGAAACTCAGTTCCTGAAATTCTTAAACCATACCATACTAACTCATACGATATTAAATACCATAACATGACATAATGTAGCATAACATTTACAGTAATTGATTTCAACTTTCTTTTAATCTACCTTCACTATACAAAATACATACAAGCAATTTATTTTCGAAATCAAATGTGACGTATTCTTAAAATAGTTGTAGTAATAAGAATGCAGTACAATAAAGCCTTTCGTGACAAAAAGTTAAAATCTTTCCAGACCACGGCAAACGCTTAGGATTTCTCTCTGGCAAATGCCTGACGATTTTACCCGTCAATAGGAGACCTACCGTCTGGAAAGATTTAATAAAGAGGTACATATAATTAAAATTGTTGGAGATTAATGAATAAGTAAATACAGAGAAAGAGTCACCAATTAATAACTATGTTTTTCAGCATAAAAATGCAGGAAAGCTGTTCACATGAAATACTCAAGGACTGGAATGCTGTAATATGCGAGAGGTCAATCGAGAACTTGTCGCCAATATAACACATTTAATCAGGAAAAGTGAGCAATAATAGTGATATTGTCGGCTATAAACTTACTTTGAAGTATTTTCCTGTCATTTTCACATTGTCATATTGAACACCGTAAGACCTGCAGCACAAGAATCAGTTAATTAAAAAGAACTTTACGTGGTAGTTTGGCATAAACGTCAAAATATTGCACGATTGCAGTTATAAAGCTACGCAGGTATTGGAACTTTCTGACGTTGTTCAATAGTAATTCTGGTCATAAAATTGTGCTCTTTCACATGTAATAATACATTATAATCTTTCTGTCAAAACTATTACGATCTTTGGCAGTACCTAGTATTGTTGTTCCACAATACTCTTGTTCTGTCAAGACTTTTCTGCACATTACTAAATTTTGAGGTTTTTACATATCTAAATAATTCAAGGAAACACTGTTTCGCGACTAAAAATTAAAACTTGTTCATTTATGTCATGGCTTGAAATCATGGCCATGTAAGTAAGGATGCTTTAATGCCTCCTCAACAAAAATCGGTCCTTGATGTTGTGATTTATCATCCGAGATACAAAATCTCGAGCTTGAGCATCAGTCAGTTGTTGTAAATCAACTGGCTTACCTTGGAAAATATTTCCTACACAGAAATGTTCTGAACCAAAAGGATGTCCCCTTTTGTCAAAATATAAAAACTAACCATTCCCACAACTTGGATATCCGATTTCCTCTTGAATCTTGCCTTTCCACCCTTGTTGCATTCAATTGATTCCGCAGCCATCCAACCTTTCGTTCCCATGGCTCTAGTTTGAAGTGTGGTCTCATCATCATTTAATACTCTACTAAGTCCAAAATCCGCCAGCCTCATGTGACCTTGGGTGTCAACAAGAATATTTGACGGTTTTAAATCCCTGTGCAGGATTTTCTTTTCACCACAGTGAAGAACTTTCAACCCAATCAAGATTTCTCTTATCATAATTGGACCATGTTGTTCTAGTTGTTCCTTGCTGTGTGACTTGACGTAATCTTCCAAAGTTTCCTCACAAAGGTCAAGTACAAGATATGAAAAAGGATTACCATTTTCAAAATACCGGTAGTTGACAATATGGCATGACTTCTCCATTTCTATAAGGTTAAAAATTCTTTTCTCATTTTCAGCCAATGACTTGCAACTGTACGTCAGCATTCGCTACACAGCAACTTCACTGCCATCATCCAATAAACCAATGTACACACACGTATCTTTACATCCTTCGCCAATAACAAACTCGTCATCAAAACATACCTTTGCTGGTCCTATCTACAGTAAAGTCACCATGTCAATAAAGATTTACAGAAAGAATTTAAAAAAAGAAAATGGAAAAACCCGAACTGTAAGTATAATCATTTTATCAATTTCAAGCACTCTTAACTTAAGATCTAATTTGTGATGAGGAAAGCCACCAATTGAAAATGAAATAATGTGCTTTAACTACCTTTTTCATGTTTATCGTATATATCAACATCAAATAACCTTTGTTAAAAAATTCCTGACCGAAGCTACCTTTGCAAAAGCTTTTCATTTCGGCTCATGCCACCCAGTTTTATTAGAAAATGGAGTGGACAGGCCCACCACCTGGACAGTTATGGCTTGAAACTATTTCTAGTTTCTAGTTAAAACTATTTCCAGTAGTTGCAACAACTTTTTCCATTTAGATTCTTGCAAACACCATATTATTAGGACCAGTGAAAGGAGAGGCCAGCTATCTCCGTGTTTCAATTAACAGTGCGCAATGGCCAATTTGTATCTTATTTTAATTTATAGAAGGGAAACGTAACAAATTAAATGCATAGCGTGTGAAAAATTGTTGGGGATATTTTACTGCAGATGGCTGAATCTCTTTAAACACTTCTCTTGGAAAAAACGGTCAAATTAATTCTTTTTTCTACAATTGAGTCAAACCCTATAACTAAGCAACAATGCGCTATTATTAACTTTGTACAAACACGAAGGAGCTTCATTGTCCTCATCAATCATATCAACAGACATAGTGTTTCCATCACACTCGTTTTTGGTTCACCCTTTAACTTGACGTGAAAATGAGAAATCATTACGGTTTATTGAAGTCTACGAGATGGGATGCTGTTAACGTCAAGAATATTACACCTCTTGTGCGCATATCAATGTGAATGCAATAATATTATGGAATAATATGGAAGAGTCTATAAAATTATGTAAATCAATTGCCAGTTTTTAGTATAATCTAAGAAATCATCTTTTTCAATAATTTTTAGAACCTTTGAATATATTTTAAATATTTTATACCCTAATGTCTTGATAACATTGGTATAATAGTTTTGTGTTATGGTAGGTTAGTTCAATCTTGATTTTTAATTTCGAATAACTATGACTGAAAAGCCCCTATGGGGAGTTGTCAATAAAATTTTTGAAGTTTGAAGCCTTTTGTTAAATGAATTTAGCAATCTGATGAAAAGACATATTGTCGCAACCTTACACTAAGGAACCCGCACTCTTGGATTGACTAAGGCTGAGTATTTTTTTGAAAATATTAAATTCATTGAAGATAAGAGATATATAGTATGCCTATGGAATTTCCACTGAGGGACAAGGGTCCACTTTAGAATTTATCTGGTTTAAACCAGACGCTGTTATCAGATGTAACGCGAAATTTATGACCTGCGAAATAAATGACTCTTCTGGTTGTGTGCAAGAGCACTGGATGCGCCGTATAAGATGTTCAACAGATATGTATTAGCCTTAGGGTTACGGTTAGGGTTACGGTTCGGGAGTGGAATTTCCGACTCACCATGCTTGGTCAGTTACTTCGCAGTGGTCATTTGCTTCGCTTGACACCGACAGAGTTAGATGTCCGCCCCTTAATAACTATCTGCTTGGTGCACCCATTGAAGGGCAAGAATGCTCTTCATACGCATAATTTTACTCTGGCTACGCCATTTTGTTTAGTAAAATGCGACGCCTGTCCACAAATAGGTTAAGCAATATGAACAAAAAAGTTTATGTGTGTTGAAGAACATTATCAAGAATCAGAATCTTACTTTTGACACTCAAACATTTTGATCATCTAAAATCCCATTTTGACTGTAAATGTCAAATATTAGTTTAATGCACGAACACTTTGGCGTAAAAATAGATTGCTAATATGTGAAAACGTCTTTGCCACATGGTCAGCAATCATCCTCAGGGTATTATGAAACGAAGGGAAACTCTGATTTCTATTTGAATAATCTGATAAATTTAAAAAACATGCATCCTTTGACTTCAAATCCTGAAAGATTAAGGTACGAATTCATCAGTGATTATTGTCGAAATCTAGAATCATATCCGTTTCAGGAAACACATGTTTGAGCTATAAATTTTTCGATGGAAGTAGAATTAACACCTCGTTTCAGGTCACGAATTGTACACGTTCACCAAGCCATGAACGACCAACTGCTGATGATAAAGAATGCAATAAAAAAGATAGTAGCCAAACTATATCTAATACAAATCAGAACATGGGTCAAATGGTATCCTTGCTGACTACTATGTGTTAACGTATGCCCAATTTGCTCGAAAAAGGTCCACCGAGTCGGAAAAGTCGTCTTTATATTTCACGAGGCTTTTCAATGACAACCAACGAAAGTTGACAGAAGTGAGACGTCAGGCACAGTTGATCGGTTGTACACACAACAATGCAAGAAAGATGAAATAACTTTTCATGCAAGTAACGAGGACATCGACATCATAGCACTCACCGGTCACGTGTGAGTGCTATAAAGTCGATGAGTCAAGTCTTCACAGGTCAACGACCAAAGCGAAGTCGAAGCAAGAAATGAAACATTAAGTATAATTCCCCCATCGTTTCTTTGTCCTCTAAATACCCCAAAAATGTTTATAAGCCCAAGGTTTAGGTTAAGTTTAGGGTTAGAATTAGGGTTGGGACTTGAACACATTTTCGCGGTTTCTAAAGAATTAATGAACTAAGGGGGGGACTATACTTCACATCAGCTCAAAAAATTTTAAGAGCTGCCTGGCTCTATTGCTGTTGTAGAATGAAAGAACAGGACCACAGGTCCAAAGGTTGCCAATAAACGCTGGGGCAAGCACTTCACTCCAGAGAAAACCAAATCGCTCATGAACCGGCACAACATACTAAAAAATTTTCCAGACATTCTACTAGCCAACGTAAGTAATGAAATTTAGACACAGCTTTTTACCCTCGAGAAAGAAAACTGATTTCGAATTATCAAATATACAACGAACAGTTCACTAAGTGGCCGTCTCTATATTAAACCGTCTGTAAACTGCTTCCTCAAACTAAGGGGACAAATAAAAATCTAGCCACCGGCTCTGTAGATGCGATAGCCGTGCTTGGCCATATCAGCCATGAGTTATCCAGGTTAAGGCGGAAACAGATACGATCTGCTCTACGACTTCAGTATTCCTATTTAACAATTAGATTATGAGCTCGAGATTTCTATAAGGTGATAGCTGACGAGGGCGAAGCCCTTGCCAACTGTCACCTCATAGAAATCGAGAGCGAATAATCTAATTGTTTTAGTAGAAACACATTTTGTAAAGAACACTTTTCGTCTTCTCTGGGATTGCACTTTCAAGTAAGCTTTCTATTTCGTCTTCAGAAACTTCACAAAACCGAGAGGCGGAAGCCATTTTCGCTACTCGCTCTCTATCGACGAACAGATAGCGAGTAGCGCAGCCAATGAAAATGCAGCATTTGCAATAGTACTTGACTAAGTTTCTACTAAATATCTATATATCTATCTGCAACGATGATATCTCAAACGGTCTTGGTTATTCGACGTTGATTTCCACAATCAGTTAAAAGAAGCAAAGGAGACTGACGCTACCGGCCAATCCCTGACGAATATTTCGGGGAAAACGTATGACAGAGCCAGAGGTAAACAACATGAATTAAACTGAACAATATGAATTAAGGTAAACAATATGAGTTAAGCTAAACATTACAGTTACCCACCCACCAACCTCTACAACAAAAGGAATCAGGAGAGATTTTTTATAGAATGGCCAACACCAACTTTACAAAAAGAAGAATCTCCAATGGATACAGAAATGAGATAATGAAACGTTTGGAAACAATATGCAACAATGTAAATTCCTTGAAAACTCCTTCACTTTTCCAAATGGGGAATCTGAGTACCTCTGCATATAAACAGATCCAACCGCTGCCGCCAAATGGGACGTAATTGCCGATGTTGATGCGCTATAATAATGTGAATACGTTCAGTAGATATATAAGTTGTCGTCAAAGCCGAGATAAAAATCCAGGCACAGCTGATGGACGAAGACGTTCTTTACTGGACGACAACCTAACAGCAACTCCCGTACACAACACCGTACACGATATTTAAAAATAGGGAATTTAAGAAATGCCGTTTCCTGCGACGCCGACCGGATGTCATTTTTACTTCCGGATGAAGCTGCTTGTTTTCTTGATCTGCCATCGGGCTTCAGCGCCGACGACAAAATAGAAGTTTTGCCGTTGTCTCTAGAACGTGAGTAAAATATTGATCTTTTAGGCTCGAAAGAGTTTCTTGATTAGCTTGCTTTATGGTTAATGTTCAGTCCTTTACTTGTTATTTTGCACGAGGAAAAACTGAAACTTGTTTTTTAACTTTGAAAAATTGTGTTCATATGTTGGTTGTAAACCTTATCAAACCACGACAATGAGCACAAAAATTAAACAGTTTCAACTACGTCCTTCGTTCGTTTTCTCATGAAGTCGGATTGTTTCCGAAAAACGAATTATTCTAAATTTGTATGTTTAGATCATTAAGAGGCCAATTCAAGCTCAAGTGATGATAAAACCAAAACTTTAAGTTGTATTATCGTCAGTTGTTTGTATTTCATAATGCAGCAGGAACATCTTGGATTCCGATATAATGCGGTGAATATTTGAGGTCCTACACTTCAACGATAAATTGTCTGTCATACATCGAAACCGTGACACAGTGTGAACGAAACAAATATTCAAACGCCCCATTGACGTTCCAGTTAGAAATTTTGCTTTGCTTAACTTTCGTAATTTGACGGGAACAATGCCATACTCTTCCCCCACACACTTGGTCACTCTCGCTGCCGTCGCCGCGAAAAACATGGTTTCTTAAGTTCCCTAATTATTCGCCGAAGGCGAAGTGGATTATTCAATAATATTCACTGAGCCGGAGGCAAATAATTGGTTCAGTGTAATTACACAGGTGAATATTTGAAAGAAATTAGTGAACTAGCACTGTTGAAATCTCCTCGATAGCATTTACGAAAGTAGCCGCCATCTTAGTTAAATCGTGTATCAAGAAGATCTGTCGCCAATTAGAGACTTGGGTGAATTTTATAATGATTTATGATAAAACTAAAATTTCGTACTTTACTTTTACAAAGGACAAAATACCAGAACTTTCGCGCAAGAACGTCGTCTATAAAATAAACTGTCCTGGGTGCAATTCAAAATACATTGGAAAAACGCAAAGATGTCCAGACACACGGTTTTCGGAACGTTGTGACTGAACACGGTGCGGTCGGCAAACATCTTACTGACTGTGAGCACTCGCAACACATCATTAACCTCGACAACCTCTTTGACAATATCAACAATCTTGACCAAACCAAGGACGTCAAAACTAGCTTCAAAAACCTCCTCCATACTAATTTCAAAATTCTTTATTCTTCTAATACCGTCACGCCTAACAAACTACTTTTCATAGAGGCTTTTTATATCAAGTTTAAAAACATTTCGCTAAACTCCGGTATCAAAGCAAACAAAGATCTCATTCTATCTCCCTAACATCCTATCATCACCTCTATTTACTATTGTCCTCATCATTTGTTTTTCTGCAACTAGTGTATGTGTCCTCATTAAAATTTGAGTAATTAGAGTCCCCTTGATGATGTCTCACTGTTGGTTCGCCAATAAATAGTAGCTTGTTTGTAATTGTAGTAAGTTTGACAACGATTTTGGAATAAAGTCGAAATATTACCGTACATCCTACTATACTGTCTTGTTTATCACTCACATCTTGAGTGCACAAGATGCTGCTGTTTGGAACATACTTTATTTTACATTTCTTAAAATTGTCGGCTGGAAATGGAATCCTGCTTCTGAGCTTTCACTATTATATTCACCTTTGGATGATTATCGAGACTTACGACATAATTTTCTGGCCAATCACCAAGTGGGGTTTTCAATAATCATCCGTGTAATTATACTAATTGTACATATTCACACGTCAACTATGTATACACGATCACGTCGACAATACATGGCGATGACAAAACTAACCACATAATTCTTGTTGCCAAACGCTACAAAAGTGCATATTAACCCAACCCACATGCAGTCACCAATGACGAATTTATAATCCCGGGGACACCTCTAAAACTCAATGCCTTTCCCTATTTAGCGTCATCCTATCACTTTTACATAAAATTTGTACAAAGCCCAAGGAATAGTCGTTTTCCCAGAAAGGCCAACGCAGAGTTGGTTTCCCAAGTCAATGCAGATGCTGAAAGATCCTCCAATACAGGTACAAGTATGCCTCAGTGCCATGAAAGACCTTCAGCTTCTAAAAATACCCAGTGCAATACATCTTGTACATTCCAAACTAAATTTACTTGTGAGTCTTCTATCAGAAAAGCCCTAAACCAGTATAATTTTTCCAGCATAACTAAAGGCTTTTTAATGTCTTTGTGGATTAAAGGTGCCCGTAAACACTACAATGCATATAGTAATGTACCTGAACAAGTGGAAGCAATACTGTTGTGAAAATTGACTGAATGTATTTGATCTGGGACTAGACAACCCTATCAAATTCCTGACTTTTCTATTTCAGTCAGGTTTAGGTTACAGTGCATTATATACAGCTCCTACCTCATCAACTATCAACTATTCTTCCTTTAACTGATGGCCTTAGATTTGGAGAACAGCCACTAGTTTGTTTATCAAAATACTAGTTTGTTGTTTTTATTAAAGGAGATTTTTGAGATCCAAACTTGCTCTGCCAACATACACTGAGGTACAGTATGAAATGTTAGTACAGTGCCACAGTAGCTCATCTCAAAATATATAAGCTAGACAATGAATTGATGCTGAAAGAATCTTTTTTTCTAGCTGACTACTGTATGCTTCTCTGCTTGCTAACAGCACAATGAAGCCAAACAATACACCAGCTTGATGTTAATTACATACATGTATAAGCACTGAAAAGTTAATATGAATATTAGAACATTGGAATCTGAAACAGTTAAAACCAGGATATTATCCAGAACAAATTGAGCTGGTTGAATTTGCAGAGGACAAGAAACTGTGTATTCTTGCACACCTGGATAAGCCCATTAGCAGAACCCACAATATGCAGTATGAGGTACTCACAGCCAATTATATGTAATTCTGAGTAATGTGAGACCTTAGAAACTAACTACAATTTACTAAACAAATCATACATGTACAGTATCTAGATAAGTCAAACTGGTTCTTTGACAAACTGGAATAGATGTTTATAGCTATGAAGCCCACAGTAGTAGAGAAGCTTCAACATTTCATTCCATATTAGAATGGATTAAATTGCAGGAGATCTAGAATCAGTATGTTGGACCTCTGAAACCCTACAACTTTTGAAAGATTCTATTATAAATCCATGAACTGTAATGGATGAGATTGTAAGCAACAATAAAGTTTCAACTAGATCACTTAATATAATAACTGTTACACATTTTTAATAAGATTGTTACAGTACCTTCTTAGACTTAATAAAATTCTAAATTAATCTGAGCAGGACTTTTAAAGTCTCATGTTACTTCAATGTGACCAAGACTATTGACAAGCTAAAATTGAAAATTTAAACAAGACTCAAACTGTATCTGTTGGCTGAAGTTTAATTTAATTTATTCTGCCTTTTCATCAGTCAGGAATGAATGAGTCACATACTCATATACCCTCCTCTTTCCCTGTAGGCTTCTATGTGTTCCTCTTCATCTTCACTTTGAAGACTGATCAAGAATGCATGAGCATTGCAAGCATCTCATGTGACTCTTTTTGTTCCTGACAGATGACTTGGTAGAATTCAAATTGAACTTCAACTTACTGAGAACACTCATATAATCTTCAATTACCGTACTTAGGAAAACCAAAAAATTCATACGGGATAGATGTAATTCCTTTCACTGACAAACAAATTACTGCTCCGGACAATTTATATAACTAAAATACCAACAAGTATAATAATACTGTATGAGCTAAGTCAATGGCCACTGTTCTCAATGTCTGTTATTAGCTATAGTTTTTTTACATAGTACAGGTACTGTACATAATTTGTATGCGGATCCATTGTTTTTGTAATAACTGACACTCTTAAGCAGCTATATGTTGATTAAATGAATTATAATTGCAATACTTCCTGCAATCATTGATTTTAATGATTGTGAGCATTTCAGTTTTATGCAGGCCTTCTAATCTTTACCAAGTTATATAAAGATCAGAGCCCAGCTCAGAATTCCTAAATGTATTGCTATAGTAAAAGAGGCAACTCAAAAAGTTTTAAGACATGTCTTGACTTTCCTCTTGTACTACGGCAATACATTTATGAATTCTGAGCTGGGCTATGATCTTTATATTGTGATTGTGCTTTCTGCCTGGAAAATTAATAGCCAAGATTATTACAAAGTTATATTATTTTTCAACCTGACAAGTTGTTAGCTAGATATATGTGGAAAAGAATCCTTCTTTGTGAGTATATCATTCTTTATCAGCTCTATGCATAGTGCATTTGATGTGAGACAAAGTGGTTTTTGGAAGATTTCTAAAACATGCACATGTTCTGTGTTAAACTTCATTGAGGTTTTCAGCTTTTACTGGCAGTTACCAGGTATGTGTACATTAAATTTACAACTTTTTCAGTGTTTATTTGCTTTACTAACCAGCAGCTTGTCTGAAATACATGTACATTGACAGTTTAACAGCCTTCTCATGCTTCATATCAAAAGATGAAGGTTTACTGAAGCCAGTGAAATCCTTGTCAATATCAGTTTCATACCTTTTTTTACTAGTTTAATACTTGTGCACTATGAAGGAAATTTTACAGTCCCCAACTTTTTTTATGAGATTCTATTAAAAGATTTACAACCACTTTTAAATTTATCAAACCTGTATGACATCTCAAGACCATTATTTTCTTGTGGGATGAGGCTTCGTGATTGTTTCTTAATCTTCTTACAGGTATATCAAGGACACAGTAAAATTACATTGTCTTTAATATCTCATGATTTGTATGCAGCATGGTTCTTTTTCTTTATTGCAAGAGAGCAGCTTGTTCTTTGCTGGTGATTTTTAATATCTTATATTCAGCCAATTCTCCTTTGAAAATACATGTACTTTGCACTCTGTACTTGCATTGGAAAATGACTAATACACTGGACAATGTCTTGTTGTTGTCATATTCAATAAACTTAAAAGAAAAAGTACAAGTACAGTATAGTACCATGGAAGGCAGGCCAAATAAAAGATACCTGTATCAGGATAACATGGACAAATTTTTAACAACTATAGTACAATGTTTTACAATGACTAAACTTACCTTTGTAATCTTCTCACGTGAAATTTTTAACAACGTCTGGAACTTTGTTTCATATTTTTTTGATTTTTGTGGTTCCCTTAACTCCTTCCTCAGTATGCTGACAATCTCATAATTTCTCCCCACAATACTCCACTCCAAAGCAGTCTTGTTCCTTCAACCAGGTTTCATCACATCCACTTCATACTTTAATAAAATTTTTACGACGGAGGTATGACCACGATAACACGCTATGGTAAGTGGAGTATGGTTACTTAATCGATGAATTTCGTTCATACACTTTTTACCTCCAATTTGCAAGAGATATTCGGCTACAGCAAAGTGTCCTTTAGCACAGGCCCAATGAAGAGCAGTACCTCCCCAGCCATCCTTAGCATTTACTTTGGCACCAATCTCAACTAAATGTTGCACGATTTCCAGAGAACCTGACAATACGGCATAATGAAGTAATGTCCCGCCACCAACGTATTGATGAGCAAGTATCTTCCCAAGTTCCTTTACATTTATCTTCTGAGTAAGATCTTTTACCTCTATTATGTCGCCTTTACGTAGAGCACGCCATAGGCCAAAAATGGAGAACATGGAAGAATCATGGAACTGCAGTGAACTCAATTTCTATATCTGGAATGCTAACTCCCAGTCATTTGCACGGCAAAAAGTGAAGCCAAGAATAAGGAACAAACCAGAAGTCTTACTCTGAGGAAAAGTTGTCCCCATTTTTTCAATGCGCATGGGCAGATTCCGCCATGTTCTCAGCAACTGGCCAGACATAACGAGGTATCGCTCCCGTCTTGTCAGAGTTCACTGACTCCAGCCTGTGTAACAAGGAATTGTGCGGCGAAAAGTGAAGAAATCAAAGTTGGACAACTGAATCTGGAGAAGAAACCGGACTATTTTAATTCTACGTTTATTCCTTTTAAAATCAAGGTAAAGGGTCATTTTTATTTTTTTAGAAGCCGTATAAACATAATTTTCGAGCAGTATTCAGCTCATTTTTAGTGACAGAATGTTCGCTTCATTTGCTGACTCGCTCACTCTCGTAACAAAGAATCAATCTCAGTCAACAGCAAGTCTCTGCTACGACTTACGGCATTCATTATACATTGTGCGTTTGGGTTTAATATCCTTTTAGAATCAGAGCTTTATTTTTAAACACTTGAGAACTCGCACGGTGAAAGGAAATATCTCAAATGAAAATTAGTTAAAAATGTAATAGCCCAGCAAACAAGTTTACATCAAGCCATAATGGAACCATATCTTTAAAAAGATTTTACTCACTAACGTTTCGTTACTTAACCAGTAACATCATCCGAGTAATTATTTATAGGAGTTGAGAGGCTTAAATAGCTAACTGTTACAAAAATAGTGATGGAAGAATGTCACAAAGAATTAGCGGAACAATTAGCAAGAACAATTAGCGGAAGGAGTGCGAATAGTCAAGTGGTAAAGAATTAGACGTGTGAAGAATACGTTAAAAAAGTGATAAAGGAAAGGATCCAATATTAGCGTTAAGAGACGGTTGCATTATAGAAATTAACAGGCTTTCTCGTAGAAGAACGTCAAACTGAGTTGAGCCAGAGGATAAGATTTCGAAATCATCAAATGAGATTTCTTGGTAGGTTTTCACCTTGTGTAAAAGGACACTAGATAGTGTAGAATGTGAGTGCGGTTTTCCAGTGTAGGCTGAAATACCTATGTGATCGGAGATCCTAGTGTGTAATAAACGGCATGTTTCGCCTATATACGACGCCTGGCAACGTCGGCACGTGAATTTGTAAACTACATGGGATCTCAATTTGTGTGGTAAACGATCTTTAAAACGGAAAAAGTTAGACAGACGAGAAACGGGCCGAAAAGCAATACGAATTTGGAGGTGTGGATAGGTTGACGAAAGTAATTTGGTAACTTGTTGACGAATTTGTAGGCCATGATTTCCGGTGAAAGGTAAAACTAAAGAAAGTAATAGCCTAGGCGCGTAAGAGGTTTTACAGGAGGATGAGAACTTTTGTTTAAAAAAATTCAAAAACAGTGGTCCAAGAATCTGCGTGGATATCCATTTTGTTTTAATAAAGTTTTCAGTTTCTCAAGTTCAGCGTGAAAAATATCGTAAGAGGAGCTGAGTTAAAAATAGCGAAACATCAAAGTGTAAATTAATCCCTTTTTAAACGCGAGGGGTATAAAACTTTCAAAGTTGGTAAAAAACCCGGTGAAAGTTGGTTTGCGATAAACTGAGGTAACAAATGAACCATTAGAGCGTTGGATTTTAATGTCTAGAAACGGAAATGTTTTGTCAGCTTCAATTTCACAAGTAAAATTAACGCAGGTGTGTTGGGAATTTAGATAATCTAAAAAGGGAGTAATGTGGTCTTTAGATTTAACCAAAATAAAACAATCGTCAACGTAACGCCTGTAATGTACGGGTTTGAACTTAGCGGGACAATTTTTAAGCCAATTTTGTTCGTGATGTGAAAGAAAAATGTTTGCAAACAAGGGACCGAGAGGCGAACCCATAGCGACACCTTCAATTTGATCAAAAAACCTACCTCTGAAAGTAAAATGACATTTTTTTTTTTTTTTGACCGGTAAATTAAGGCGTTGCTTAAGCTATTCGCGAGAAAAACCTTGGAATAATTGAGCTGAAGAAAATAACAGATCGAGAATAATATCTATGGTTTCATCAATGGGTATGTTGGTGAAAAGTGAGGTCAAAACTGGCCATTATTAAGTTACTAGAATTAATATTCAGGGAAAATAATTCCTGAATGAAAGAGAAAGAATCACTAACTAAGTACGGACCTAAGGAAAGAGGGCGAAGCAAAAGAACGAGAAACTTAGCTAAATTATAAGAATGAGTACCGATTGCCGATAAAATAGGTCTTAGAGGAATGTTGCTCTTGTGTACCTTTGGTAAGCCATATATTATACCAGGTCGGGAACCAGTTGGTGACAACTGTTAAAGCTGTTGATCGGTGATAGTGTTGGTCTTCTTAAGTTCTTTGAGAAAGGTTCGTATTTTATTCTCACGTTTTAACGTGGTCTTGACGGGGTCATCCAGCAGAGGTTTAAATTTGTTGGTGTCCTGCAAAATATCTTCCACCTTAGAATCATGTTCAGCCTTGTCGAAGACTACCACACCGTTGCCCTTGTCTGGCTTAATAATAACGATATTGTTATCATCCTTCATACTTCTTAAAATCTTCAGTTCCTCAATAGACAAGGCAGAAGTAGAAGGGGAGTAGGTACGATATCCAGATAGTGCAATGTCTTTAAGTCTGGTCTTAACGCTGTCCTTGTTGTGACCAAAGTTAGGGGGAGATCGGTTGGTTCAGAATTTTCCGGTACAAAATTTCAAAAGAAACGAGGAAGTTGCAAAAGTTTAACTTTCTTGGTGGTATCGAGAAATCAAGGCCCAATGCGAGAACTGCTTTCTCTTTGTCGGATAAGGGGCGACTGGAATAGTTGAAGATCACCTTGTTTGGATCAATGGAAGTAGATGAAGACGAGTCGATACGGAGGCGGAGAAGTTTTTTACCTTGCACTTTTTCATGGTGAGAAATTTTTTTCAAAATAGTGGCAATGGAGAAACCAGGCGGAAAGCGTAATCTTGTTAGGAATATCAGAGCCCAGCATATAATTTTGAATAAACCCATAATAATACAGACATTAGTTACTGAAAAATATTTTTAATTTAACTAACGTTTCGTTGCCAGTCCTGCAACATCTTTAGAGTAAGTAATAAATTTACAAGGTGTTCTCGACTATATAATATCCTATTTACAATGACAGGAAGTAATTAACAGAAAGACTGGTGGTGGTGAAAACCGGTGAATAATTAAGTGTGCGATAAAGTGTATGCGTGAGTGAATCCAGGTGTGTATGTGTCATAAAAAAACATATAACAAGGAAAAAATTAACAGTTAGAACAAGGTTAAAGGAAGGGAACTGATCTTGGCGTTGAGCGAAGGATTTATCTTATTAATAAGTAGACTCTCTCTGAGAAGAAGTTCAAAATTTGAAGAACAGGAGCTTAGAATAGAAAAATCAGTCAAAGAAACAGGGTTGCCAGTCTGTTTGTGGTGTGTTAAAACAGCAGATAAAGTGGTGACGGAGATAGGCTTTCCCGTGTAAGCAGAAACTCCCATGTATTCAGAAACACGCGCGTGTAAATGGTGAGTAGTTTCACCTATATACAATGACTCACAGCATTGACACTTGAATTTGTACACTACGCGAGATCTTAGTGCAAGAGGAATTTAATCTTTAAAACGGAAAAAACTTGAAAGACGTCGAATAGGTTTAAATATGACTCGAAGCTGAATTTGAGGGAAAGCAGAAGCAAAAAGTTTTGCGACTTGTTTGCGAATCTGAAGAGAATGTTGACCGGTAAATGGTAGAGTAAAGAAAATAATGCGTTTAGGTACCGAGGTCGTTGTAAAAGCTGGGCAGAAAATTTTATGGAAAAAATTGCAAAAAGAATTATCTAAGAACTTGATAGGATAACCATTCCGAATCATAATACTTTTAAATTTCTCTAGTTCTTCATGAGAGATGGTATAAGAAGAACAGAGATTAAAATAACGAAAAAGCAAATTTAAATTAAGCCTTTTTTATATGTATATGAGTGGAATAAAACTCTAAAAATTTGTAAACAATCCAGTAAAAGTCGGTTTACGATAAACGGAAGAAGAAACTTTATCATCGGAGCGTTTGATTTGATTGTCGAGAAAGGAAAGGGAGTTGTCTTTTTCGATTTCACGTGTAAATTGGAGATTCGGATGTTTACAATTCAGGTAATGCAAAAAAGGTAAAATATGATTGCGGGATCGAAATAAAATAAAAGAGTCGTCAACATAGCGTCGATAATAAAGCGGTTTAAATTGAAGGGGACAATCATTTAGCCAATTAGTTTCATGTAAGGAAAGAAAAATGTTGGCGAAAAGGGGACCTAGAGGGGAACCCATAGCGACACCATCACGTTGTTCGTAAAATTTTCCGTTAAATACAAAGTGACAATTTTTGACAGTTAAATGTTGCAGCTCTTTAAATTGTTCGCGAGTAAAATTTTGGAAATGAGTATTGTTATAGAAAAACTGGTCAAGGATAATTTCAATGGTTTCATCCAACGGTATGTTTGTAAAAAGTGAACTAATATCAAAACTAGCCATGGTGACATTATTAATATGAAAGCTCAGTTGAAATAAATCTTGTAGAAATGAAAATGAATCAGTGATAGTGTATGGACTAAAGGAAATAGGGCGAAGAAGAGGAACAAGAAATTTAGCGAGATTATAAGAGTGGGTGCCAGTAGAATAAAGTATAGGTCTAAGTGGAATATTTAACTTATGTACCTTAGGTAATCCATATGGCACGCCGGGTCGAGGTACCTAAACGCATTATTTTCTTTACTCTACCATTTACCGGTCAACATTCTCTTCAGATTCGAAAACAAGTCGCCAAACTTTTTCCTTCTGCCTTTCCCCAAATTCAACTTCGAGTCATATTTAAACCTATTCGACGTCTTTCACGTTTTTTCCGTTTTAAAGATTAAATTCCTCTTGCACTAAGATCTCGCGTAGTGTACAAATTCAAGTGTCAATGCTGTGAGTCATTGTATATAGGTGAAACTATTCGCCATTTACACGCGCGTGTTTCTGAACACATGGGAGTTTCTGCTTACACGGGAAAGCCTATCTCCGTCACCACTTTATCTGCTGTTTTAACACACCACAAACAGACTGGCCACTCTGTTTCTTTGACTGATTTTTCTATTCTAAGCTCCTGTTCTTCTTATTTTGAACTTCTTCTCAGAGAGAGTCTACTTATTAATAAGATAAATTCTTCTCTCAACGCCAAGATCAGTTCCCTTCCTTTAACCTTGTTCTAACTGTTAATTTTTTTCTTGTTATATGTTTTTTATGACACATACACACCTGGATTCATTCACGCGCACACTTTATCGCACACTTAATTATTCACCGGTTTTCACCACCAGTCTTTCTGTTAATTACTTCCTGTCATTGTAAATAGAATATTATATAGTCGAGAACACCTTGTAAATTTATCACTTATTCTGAAGATGTTGCAGGACTGGCAACGAAACTTTAGTTAAATTAAAATATTTTTCAATAACTCATGTCTGTATTATTATGGGTTTATTCAAAATTATATGCTGGGCTTTGATACGCCTAACAAGAGTCAAAAATATTGATGAACAATCCTTGTGATGAAGTTCAGGGATTACTGTATTCAACACTGTTCACTGAGCATGAGGTTAATAATTGCTAAGTGACAATTACAACAAGCACAAGTATAAGTACAAGTAGTGATTATTTATTAAAAAAGTAGGGAATGTAACTCCTGGCACCGCAACGTTAAAAAACGATTGTGTACCACGCGTATTCGCCAGGATTATTCGCTTATTCTGCAACTGACAAGAACTTGATGCAACGGTATGTTAAATCTTTTATTCCAAGTAAATTGACGTAAAACAACAGCACAAACAAATATTCAAACATAAATAAAAAGATCATAACAAACGTTAACAACAATTTCTCCGCAAGTGAACAGACTCTTACCGAATTTCCTCCACTGTGATACACAACATCATAAAGGCAATAAAATGTCAATAGTCACAATGTTATAAACTTGTGAACGTATCACGTACTAAATAGAATGTTTGCAGTTCGAGTTCCTTTGGATACCTACTTTCGCGCCAAAACTAAAAAACAAAAACTATCCGTGCGAAGTGTGGGCTCTAAGACTGAGATACTGTTACAGCGAACTACTTGTTTTAAAATTCTTTGGTATAGATTACAAAATAATGTAGCAAGTATTTTGTGTACAGTACATGCCTTCACTGTTATATCCACCTGTAGATGATTACAGACAAAGGTTCATTCAAATTGTGCTCTGTCGTGGCTTGTAAAGTCAGAAATTCATGGCTGGAGTATCGTTAGCCAAATTTTCCCTTCCCCTTCCCCAAACACTCATACGTATAGCGTGCGAGAAAACATTACCACCTCAAAATGGAGTCGGCACGAAAATAGATACGCATGAGAACCATATCAAGAACAGTACAACTGACATGAACTCTCTTTTCTTTCAACTTGTCGCAATATCGAATTTAACTGTAATTATAGTTAATTATGTTTAAAGGTCGGTACTAATTTAAATCTTATCTCTTTAAGATTAACTCTGTGTTGACAGCTTCTTGATGGAAGGTAAACGCTTAGTTTATTACAATGAAATTTTAACTTTTGATGTTTGCACTGGCTCGCTTTTTGAAACGGGAAACCATGAATTAAAGGTCACAACGTCATTGACAGAGAAATGTTTCGAGTGTCAGGATACATTTTTGGGCCTACCGGCTGGGAATACGCTCTCAGCAACGGCCTCCGTACCTCAGTTGACAGACCATCGCATTAGAATCGCGAAGTCGCACGTTCTATTCCCAGCCGGAGGGCCCTAAGATGCATTTTTCGCAACAGGTCCCGGTCAGGTCTTAAAATGAATCCTGACACTCGATCAACAGTGATAATGTTATTCCAGTGTAATTACCACAATGTCCATGAATTAGAGTAACGGTGTTTTACTTTACCTCGTCATATATTTTGGTCGTTTAGGTACTGAAGCCGCTCACCTGAGTAAGTATTTTTTGATGGATAGGAAATTTACCTAAACAAAATACGTAACGAGGGATAATGGGGATCAAGGGTTATGGAAAAGTGCGAACAAAACTAAGAGTATTTTATTGTATCGTAACGTATCGTACTTTACCGGCATTGTACTGCATACTATATACAGCACTTCTTGAACTGCACAGCAGTGCACTGTACTGCATGTTATATCATGGTATTATATCAGGTAGGGTTTAAAATCTATTTAAACAAGATAACCACGTCATCAAATTCATGCAGTTTTTCACTGAACTGTTGAATAAAATATATTCATTTAAAGAAGAGTATAAGAACAGCATAAAAATTCAAAGATAGCAAAAATTACTACTTTACCAAGTATATATAATTATTCTTCTGGTTGATTTTCAAATCTGAACCTTGACCTTATCCTCCAAGCAGCCAAAATTTAGCATATTCGTGAAATCAGGGCCTTACGAAGAAAACTGGCTAAATCGGGGAGGGGGGTAAAGCAAACATTTACCTGATTTTCCAAATTATTTATTTTCCTGAACATATTTTCCATTTATCAGGGGCACAACTAGAGGGAGGTTTGGGGGTCGCCACCCCGGCATTTTTTGTGGAAGATCTTATGTGTACGAGTTTAAAGGCCATCGTTGAGGAGTAATCAGGTAATTAAAAATGGCCATTAAAGATTAACATGTTACCAGATCAATGCGTTTGAATAGGATGATATGTCTTCGCACGATTAACACATTCAGTAATATTTTCGGTCCGTTGAACTGTTCCAAGGTCCTTTCATTAAAATGAACCAGTAAATTGAATTGGGAAGTTCAAAAGAGCCTCACATGTTTACTGGTGGCCTAAAGTTCATTCAAATTGTGCGCTGACATGGCTTGTAAAGTCAGAAATTCATGGCTGGAGTATCATTACCCAAATTTTCCTTTTCCCTTACCCAAACACTCATACGCATAGGGTGCGAGCAAACATTACAACCTCAAGATGGAGTCGGCACGAAAATAGATACGCATGAGAACCACATCGAGAACAGTGCAACTGAGACCCCGTTCACACGATACCGGTACGAAATGAAACCGTAACGAAATGATTACGGTTAGGCCTTGCGTTCACCCGGTACCAGTATGAAAAAGCATGAAACCGTAATGCTAACCGTAACGATTTGAAACCGTAATGTGAAACCGTAATGAAACTGTACCTCTACCGGTATCGTGTGAACAGGTTCGTACCGTGATATTTTGATACCGGTGCAGTTTACTACTACTACTTCTAAAAAGTATATTTAATTACGGTAGCCTCAAGAACATAAGCTGATTTCAATGAGAGGCGTCACACTGAATATATATACAAATTAGATTTAGAAAATTTAAGAAGCATGCGAGTTAAAAAGAAAGAGATTTTATATTCAACTACAACTAGAGTAGAAAGAAAAGTAAAAAAATTATATGACTTAATTGTGTCTGCACGATAGGTCTATATGCGTTTATGCATTTTTAAAAGAATGCAGCGTTTCGCAAGATTTGGCTTCAGGTGATAAGCTGTTCCACAGCTTGGCTCCGCTATATCTGAAAGTTCGTTTCAAGAATTCTCTTTTCGGCTTTGGTAGTGGTAGGGTTTACATTGCTTGTTCAGTCGAGATTATGCTGCTCAGCGCTGTTGTGAATCCATCGATTTATGGTTTGACAAATGTTAAGTTACGAAAAACTGTCAAGAAATTTACGTACTATAAAGAGTAAAATATCTTTATTCATGTGATAACGTACATACTTATTTTTAAATATTCCTTGGAGCAAATAGTTAAAAATATAGAAAAACGAATGCTGACAAATTTAGATGCACTGGAAAATAACCAAATGACATGAGTTTTGCACCGTTTCATTTTTCTTTGCCATTTCAAAGATAAAACATTTCCGACGTTCTTATTATTCTGGCGAGATGAAGGCAGGAGGTGTATCATTTCGCCTCGGTATTATTTTTTGCAGATACTCGGAAGATCAGGCCTGGTTATGTGAAAATTGATTAACGATGAAGTGATTAATATGCTGCCTTAGAGTATATGAACGATTAGTTGAGAATCGAAAGTCTAAAATCAATTTCTACGCTAATATTGGCGGATATGCAAAGCTCACTTTTCTACTTGCCTCCTACTACTTACTAAACCCAGTAATGTTCACGGTTACTTCCATTTTTGAAAACTACACCAACCTGGACGGTCAAGTTCAACAGATTTCTATTGACATAGAGACTGACTTAATTCATTTTGAAAAGAGTTTTTAGTATTTTCTTTTTTATTTCAACCGAGCCATCTCTATTTTCTTCAGTATCCTTTATCTGCATAAAAGATTCCGGCAACACTATTTAGATAACTGCATAAGGGTGCCATATAGGCTTTTTAGGATCAGCCGTAATGATGGTAGCCAACCTCACATTGTAAGCATTGACTTTCTCATTGATTTTTTTTTAAACAATCCTGAGAAAACTGTTTACCAGGCGCTTCTTCGGTGCATCCAAATTGCCTTAAGAACGTTGCAATCTCTGTAGAACTGGTTGAAATCGCAGCTTTTCCTTGCCTTTTATACTTAATCCATTCGTCCATTGCGTACCCAGGGTTTGCAAAGCCTTCCTCCCAAAAATGCACTAGACCAGGTTTCTTTGGAGCTGGAATCTTGCTACGAAGTACTTTCATTGCATCGAACACTCTCCACAAATATTTACACATCTTTACAAAGCAAACCTCAAAAGGGTCATTCTGACAATGGTTGTACTCTTTGTTCGTTTCGCCCCAGTTTTCAATCATGGAGACCCAGAGGTCCTCAGTTGAAATTGATTCAATCGGAAGTATCTTCATCTGGGTGTTCCCAACTACATGACGAATAGCTCCTCTGGTATGATAAGCCTCGGCTGCGTAGAGCAGGGCAGTCGCGAGACAACGGTCTGCAGAAAAATATTGCAAAAACATTAAATTAGTAAAGATTGCCCGGTATCCCAAGTGATCCATCATTGAAATTGGTGACCACAAAAAATGTAAAAATAGTCTAATTTTTAATGCCAAATCTTTAATTTAAGCCGCTGTTGACGTTTTCAAATCAAATGACTTGATATCCCTTTGTTTCCTGTTCACTTCACCCCATCTTAATTTTTCTTATTTATGCATTGTTTTACGACCAACTGGGCTGTAAAGTAATGGATAGAATATGAGATGCATACATTCGGGCTGCGAATATTTTATTTTTATTAAAAGACCAATTCATTTAAATAGCCATGTTTACGAGCTATTTTCAAGTCTCAGTAGATTTTAACATAGAAAATCGAAGGGTAATTTCATAATCTTCATAGCCAGTTCTCCTTAATACGTCAGCTGAATACAGCTACCAGAATACCTTGTGGTTTTGACATTGCCGTGCAAATATTGAATTCCTAAAGCGAATTGGAAGAGAATTGCTCCGATTGGCATTACAAACAAGATATCGAAAGGCATTCTAGTAAGTTGTATTCAGCAGATGCATAAGGGGAACCGGCCATTATTCAAATTACCGGCTATTTGAAGTTTCAGTAGATTTTAACGCAGTCGGAAAATCGAAGAGAAAAGTTCATAATTGTAATTAGTATCCTGTATCCGATTTACAGCATACTAATTATGGACTAATTTCTTTTGTGTTTTCATCGTGAATTACTAATGAGTACTTTAAGTACTATTTACAATATGAACAACTTGTGTTGTATCAGGTTCCAATTATGTTTTCTCTAAATCAACTTCCTTTGACGTAAAATACGCAGTTCGCAGTTCCGCAGTTCCTTATTTGATTTTTTTCGATTTTCTTTTTTTAAGTATGAATCGTCGTACTCTTTGTTTTTAAAAGCTGCATTATCAACATTAATTACCTTGACCGTTCAGTAAATCAGATTTGTATCCACCTGCATCAGACATTGATTTCACGATTGTTTGGTATTTCTGATTATGAGCTCTTCTTAGGTCCCCGATTGTGATCAGCGAGTCCCCTTGTTTCAATGAAACCTCATCATTCAATTTTTCAAAGAAGCTCAGTTCCTTTTCCAGTTCTTTCTTGTATTCAAGAGATGTTATCGCATTCAAAGCTCCAGTTTTCATTACAGTAAAGAACAATTCGTTGTACTTGAACACCTTAAAGTATGCGGATGCCAATTCCTGCATTTTTGAGGCGATCGTTCTTTCTTTCAGCGCAACATTGTTAGCAAACCCTTTTGGAAGTCCCGCAAAAATAAATGGCATCGCATACTCTAGCGTATAAGCGTAAACATTAACGTCAAAAACTAGCTCTGACGGCTTTCCAAACACTCCAATTCCTTCAAAATAAACATTAAAGTTTTCTGTTAGTTCTCCAGCTTTTTTTCCAACTAGTCCAACGTCATAATCTGAGGTACAAGATGTGGTCCCATATGGTTTTACAAGACAGACACCAGAAGCAGGAATCAATGTTTTTCCTTCTTCGTTTTCCGTGCAGGGAGTCAAAGTGCTTCCACTTTGTTCGAATAGCATATGTGCCACTAAAAGATGTCTGGCAGCTGTGATGTAGAGGAGGTTAATACAGCTTTCTTCAGTACGGAATTTTGGGTTGTTTTTTGTTGTTTCCCAGTCATTGTTATGGTCAAAAAATATCTTAACGCGGTTTGCCTTGTCCTTGAAATCATCGTTTCCAAAATGTTCCGCGAAGTCAGGTTGGTTTATCCATGCATCTTTCTTGGGATCTTTCTCAAATCCGTAGAAGTCAACAATATTAGTTTTCATCCACCTGATGTCGTCAAAATCAGGGTCATTTAGGAGCAAATTTGGGTCAGTAGATCTGCTGAAAAGGAAAATGTACCTTTCATTACTTTAAAGAAAAGACATTTTCAGATATTTATTGAAAGTTCCTGTGCATAATTTTATTTCTAGTTGACTCATAGCCAGCCAATATAGGGTCGTATATGACCCTAATTTAGTTATTCTTGTTTCCTATCATGCCAAATCGACGAATCAAGCTAAAAAGCGCAATTTTGAATTTTTTAGATATAACATTTTTAAAACAATCAAACAAGCGAGCAAAAGGTGTCCCTTACTATATACCCTCAGTATGGTCTAGTTTCCTTTAATGTGGGACGCTTTTCTCGATGTGAAATGAAGAAATCACGTAGAATTGCATCCAAACTAGATTGACCTAAAAACACCTAAAAAATAATTGGCCGGTTGAAGTATGTCGAGTGTAAATATGGACGGATATGGGGCAGTCCCTTTTAACTACGAAAAGTGATATTAGGATGAAGCTCAGTGTATGATAATTATTTTAACGCGTATTTAAATATATTAGTGAAATCTAGCCAGCTAGTTGCCCACATTGTAATCTACAACAACCACGAACCTAAAATTCATTACCCGCTTTGCCTACTCCAGTTCACTGGGTAGGCTTTTAATACATGGGGTTCATTCATTCATTCATTCATTCATTCATTCATTCATAATTTATTGTGTGTTTTCCTAAGGGCTTTTCAACACTCAATTGCAATCATTAAAATATTAAGAAAGACCTGAACTATTTACATCGAATGTATTAAAGAAATGATATTCTTTGATCAAGTAAGTAAAAAGACAATATACCCTTAAAAATAGTTAGAACGTGCTATAAGATTTCTGCAATAATGGCTATAGCAAGCACGTGGATTGCATGATTTTGTCGGAGACAAAGAGACGAGATACTGCCGTTTTAAGCGAAGGTCTTTCATCAACGCAAAACATGAAATCATGTTAAAACTATAGGACATTTTAATAAGTAAAAGGTGTCTTGTGATACAACAATGACCAGTAGGATTAAAAATTCAATACCAAACTTTAGTATATTTACACAGGTAATTATCGAAAATCCTGCGTGAAATTAGCAAGAAAATTACGTCAATCATAAATCTCGATATTGACGGAAACGTTGAACTAATGAACTTCCGGTTATAGTTAATTAACTTGACAAGACAGATTGATTGTTGTTATGAGTCGAAAAGAAAAGGCGGGAGCGAAGAGAAACGAGGTTGAATAAAGAGTTGATATTTGTGTTGATTATTTGTGTGGTCTATAAGTTCCCCACACAAAAGTGGCGACCCCGGCAGGATCTGAACTTGTCTGTCTTCTGATGTGGAACTAAAAGGTGCAAGTATCGTCAACGTTGGAGTGGATATACTGTATTATGCCATTAACTCGAAGTCAACAAGGTGAAGGTCAAGGCGTCGAAAACGAAACTAACGGTAAATCGTCTGAAATGGAAAAGTCTTCTTCGAAATCGCCTGTTGAGACCGCGGAGATACAACTAGTAAACAATCTAAAAATGTTGAGTCATCTGGAACAACAAACGAGCGAGATTTTGTTCTCAGAAAACGAACGAAAATGGCAACGACACAAGGTCAGCTTAGAAACAAAGCTTGACAGCACGCACGCTTTAATAACAAATTTGGTAGAGCTGAAGATAGCAAGTAACGAAGTCGAAGAAGAGATTAACGAATGGGCTAAACAGCAAGAAAGCAGGTTAGAGGTGTACGAACACTCGTTAAGTGAACTGGAAAACAAACTAACCGAAGCTGAGCAAGAAAAAATTGCTCGCAAACAACAGGAAATTGACGCCCATGAAGAACTTAAGCGACTTCGAATTTTAGACGAGAAAGACAAACGGAAAGCCTATCAAAGGAAACTCGAGGAAGAACTCGAGCAACAACGTCTGGAGAGACTTAAAACTGAGCAACAAACCGCGAAATTACCGAAGCTTGAAATAACTAAATGCAATGGTACGTGTTTAGATTGGTTTCGTTTTTGGGAGCAATTTGAAGCAGAGGTAGACAAGTCAAATAAGGCGGCCATCACAAAGCTTTCATACCTGCGCGAATTACTCACTGACCAACCGAAGAAAGAAATTCTGGAACTACCATTTAGCGAGGAGGGATACAACCGTACCAAGGAGATTCTTAAGCAGAAGTACGGTAACACGTCCGAGATTGTACAAGCTCATGGAAAGGAAATTCTGAAACTACCCAAGATTTCAACACTTAAGTTGAAACAAATTCACGAGTTCTACCGCGCGTTAAATGTTAGTGTTAACTAGCTGAAAAGCTTGGGGAAATTGGATACCGCAAAAATATTGGTTCGCGAAACACTGGAAAAGTTAGAACCAATAAAATCCGATCTTATCCGCACTGATTGCAATTGGCAAAACTGGGGTTTCGAGAATCTGCTACAAGTGCTGCGAGACTACACCTTAAGAAATCTGGAAAACGGCGATACCAACGACCAAGACTCAGAACCTCCAAGGCGACGATAGCCTCGTGACAAAAGAGAAAAGCATTACAGATCTACAGAGAGAAAACCAAGCAAGTGTGTATACTGTGCATCTACAGATCATCGAAGCAGCGAGTGCGATAAAGTCAAGGAAGTTAACAAGAGAAAGGAAATACTCAGGAACAACAAGTTGTGTTATAATTGTACTGGGAGTGGTCATGGAGCAACAACATGTCGAAGTAGAAACTGTGCTAGGTGTGGACTAAAACATCATACTTCACTGTGCACCAAAGATCAAACTTCCATGCCTTACTTGATTGGAGCATCTAAGGAAACTATTCATCCCACATTAGTTGTGGTTGCGAACGGTGAGAAATTCAGAGTTATGTTGGATACTGGGTCTGGGAGTTTATTTGCTTCATCAACATTTATCAAGTACCTTGGGATAAGGCCATCGCATTGGGAATGGAAAAACATCGAAACCATGACAACCACCGTGCGTCAAAGGCTTCCCATCTACTATAAAAAGATATGGTCTACAGATGGTAAACAAGGTTTGGATGTCAAGCTGACCATGTTGGACAAGCTTGTCATTACAACGTTAAACAACCCGAGAATCAAAAAATTGAAGAAGCAGTATCCCTACCTAAGAGGCTTACAATTTGACGATGAAGATGACCGAGATCAGCATCCCATCCATCTAATCTTGGGAGTTGGAGATTTGGCCAGAATAAAGACCTCCACGTGTAGAGTTGGTGAAGTTGATCAACCTGTGGCAGAGAAGACTACTCTGGGTTGGACAATCATGGGTCCTGGGAGGAGTGATTCACAAATTCAATATTACGCCAGGACATCCCACGACGATTACCATCAACTGTACAGTATGGATGTTCTTGGACTGCAAGATCACCAGGAGGGAGACCAGAAACAGGTCCTCGAAGAATTCAAAGAGCAACTGCAAAGAAGACCAGACGGAAGTTATATCACCAATCTCCTATGGAAATCAGCACATCCACCACTGAGAGACAATTCTACAAGTGCACGAGCCCGACTAGAGAGTTTGCTTAAGAAGCTGGAACGTGATCCAAACTCCCTTCAGCAGTACCACGACATTATCCAGCAACAAATCAAAGAGGGCGTCGTGGAACCGGCACCAGAAGGGCCTACTGACAAACCGGTCTTTTATTTGCCTCATCGTCCTGTTATCAGAGAATCGGCAGAAACTACAAAAATGCGAATAGTGTATGACGCCTCTGCGAGAGAAAGCTGCCACACACCGTCGCTGAATGATTGTCTCCAAGTAGGACCTCCACTGCAGCCACTTTTGCATGATGTTGTGGTGAGAAATCGACTGTGTCCTGTTGGTCTAACTGCTGACATAAAACAAGCCTTCCATCAAATCTGGATCAAGCCTGATGATCGAGATGTCTTTCGGTTTTATTGGCTCGAGGATTTAGAGACTAAAAGGATTGTGACCCTGAGGTTTACCGGAGCTCCATTTGGCTGTGTATCTAGTCCTTTCTTACTGGGAGCGACCTTGCAAGAACACTTAAGCAGCTTGGAAGAGGAATATCCAGAAACCGTAGCTGAGTTAAAGAAAGATCTCTACGTAGATGATGTTATTACTGGTGGTTCAAATAAGGAAGAAGCTGACAAGGTGAAAGAAGAAGCCAAAGAAATCTTCAGTAAGGGAGGTTTTACCCTTCACAAATGGCATTCCTCGTTGCCAAGTTTGGAAGAGATAAACCAGTCTGATGTGGAGCAGACCTACGCCAAAGAAACGTTAGGAGCATCAGCTGAGGAATCTAAAATTTTGGGGCTAAAATCGAACAAAGTGCAGGACACTTTAGCTGTTGACTTTCAAGGCTGCAAAACCACCAAGGATTTCACCAAGAGAGGCGTGTTAAGAGCCATGGCTAAGGTCTACGATCCATTAGGACTTGCTTCTCCAGTCATGCTAGATGCAAAGCACCTGTATCGCAGAATATGTAAGACCAATGGATCATGGGATGCTCTGCTGGATAAAGAAATAGAAATGATATGGGATCAATGGCTGAAGAATTTGCCAGATAACATAATAGTACCGAGAAGCATAACAAGTGCCCGGGTTCCTGTTACTGAGGTTGAATTACATGGATTTGGCGATGCTAGTAAAAAAGGATGCTCTGCCGCTGTCTATGCTGTCGTGAAACAAGGTGAAAAGCAAGAGCAGGGCTTACTGGTGTCAAAGTCAAGAATAGCCGAGAAGGACTTGACTGTTCCAAGCCTTGAATTGGTGGCTGCACACATGGTTGCAAATCTACTAGAGAACGTTCAGAAAGCACTAGAAGGATGTCCCATCACTGGTACTTATGCCTGGTCCGACAGCACAGTGGTCTTGTGTTGGATTAAGAACACTGGCATCAATTGGAAGCAATTCGTCGCGAACAAAGTGGCAAAGATTAGACAAAAGGAAGGATTGCAATGGAGGTACTGCCCTACCGGAGAGAACCCCGCTGACATTGGGAGTAGGGGAGCTAAAGCAGATAACCTGGGAGCTCTTTGGTGGAAAGGGCCAGAGTGGTTGGCATGTGAGAAGAAATGGCCCGAGCTGAGTGGAGACGATCAAACCACGCAAGCGAACGAAGAAGCAAAAGTTGCAAAACAAGTGTCCATGGTTGCAAACAACACTGAAACTAATGAGATACAGAAACTGCAGGAAAAATTCTGTCTTTGGAAAGTCCTCCGAGTGCTGGCTTGGATCCGAAGATTCATTACCAATTGCAGATCAAGTTCTAAAACACGTGCTCCACTTGTTACTAAAGAAATCCAGCTGCCAGAACTATTTCTGGTAAAGATAACTCAGAAAGCTTCAACATTGAGCGACGAACACGAAGAGGTCACGAAAAGGCTTGGTCTGGCGCCTGACAAAGAGGGAATTCTACGTTGTCAAGGTCGAATCACTGGGGAGTATCCAGTTTATCTACCCACCAAGAGCCAGTTTACAAAGCTTGTGGTTCAAGATTCACACCACAGAACGCTACATGGGGGAGTGGCCGTAACAATGGCAAAAGTTCGCGAGCGCTGGTGGATAGAAAAGCTAAGAAGTTTAGTGAAGAAGGAAATTCATAACTGTTGCAAATGCAAGCGTTACAGAATGAAACCACTTTCCTCGCCTCCAACTGCACCTCTTCCTGACTTCCGAACACAAGGACAACGAGCCTTCCAGAAAGTTGGTGTGGACTTTGCTGGACCTCTTGAATACAAAGTGTCGAAGAACAAGCAAGGCAAGGCATACGTGGCATTATACACGTGCGCTACCTCAAGAGCTGTTCATCTTCATTTACAACCAGACATGACTGCGGAAGAATTTAAAAGAAGCTTGGGGGAGTTCATAGCTAGAAGAGGTCAGCCGACCAGAATAGTGAGTGACAATGGCAAGAGCTTTGTAGTAACGGCAAGATGGCTGAACAAACTGAAGAGAAGTCAGCTAGTGAACGATTTCCTGGCTAGGAGAAATATACACTGGCAGTTCAACTTAGCAAAGAGTCCATGGTGGGGTGGTTTTTTTGAAAGGATGGTAGGGATCATGAAAGCAACATTGAGAAAGGCTGTTGGACGAGCAAATCTGAGTTTTCAACAACTAAAAGAGGTCCTTATTGATGTGGAAGTTACTATGAATAATCGCCCTTTGGGGTATGTTGAAGATGATGTGGAACGTCTTCCGCTCACACTAAATATGCTCATTCATGGTGCCAATATCAGCTTGCCCGAAAAAGACACTGAAGAGATGGATGAAACAGATGAGGCCGTAAAGATGTCCAAGAGAGCGAGGTATATTCAACGGTGCAAAGATGCGATGTGGAGAAGGTGGACAACCGAATACATAAGATCTTTAAGGGAGAGACATTTTCATGGAACTGGTAAAGCTTCTAACGTTGCCATTGGAGAAATTATGCTGATCAAAGGGGATGACAAGGATCGAGGACATTGGAAATTGGGTGTTGTCCAAAAATTAGTGAAAGGGAAAGATGGAATCATCAGAGGAGTGAAACTGAAGACAAGCACAGGAATCCTGGAGCGTCCATTACAGCTGCTTTATCCAATGGAATTGAACGTTTCATCAGAACCGAGAGCCGAGAAGGCAAAGGAGAAACTGAATCCTGAAGCTGGAGAATTTAAACCAAGGAGCCAAAGAGCTGCTAAAAAGAAAGCAATACAGAGACTAAAGGAACTAACTGCTGAACAGGATGAGTAGTTATTTCTTAGACCCATTATGGTCTAAGAAAGGGGGAGGGTGACGGAAACGTTGAACTAATGAACTTCTGGTTATAGTTAATTAACTTGACAAGACTGATTGATTGTTGTTATGAGTCGAAAAGAAAAGACGGGAGCGAAGAGAAACGAGGTTGAATAAAGAGTTGATATTTGTGTTGATTATTTGTGTGGTCTATAAGTTCCCCACAATATTCACCATATGTTATATTCACAGTTGAATACAACATTGAAGACCCAGAAGCAAGATGGCGGCAACCTTTGAAATTGCTACTGAGGATATTTTAAAAGTGCTAGTTCATTATTTTCTTTCAAATAACCCAACTGTGTAATTATACTAAAACAATTATTCGTCTCAGGCTCAGTGAATATTATTGAATAATCAACAATATCCACTTCGCCTTCAGCAAATAATGGTCAAATATAATGAGATGTAAACCAAAGAGAGAATTTGATTCCATCGGCAAACTGAAAAGAAGAGAAACAGTGGATTAGAGATAATTCTAACGTGTAACGGCTCAAATAACAACAAATAAAAGTTGGTGATTTTTGTCTAGAGTATCTGGATAAAAAGATTGACTTGTATTTTTTATTGTCTTGGGTTTTTATCTTCTTAATTTTAACCTAGCAAATGACTTTCCATAATTTACATCTCATTACTTAGTCTGTTATTGACTTGGTAGGCCTATTAATAATTTTTGCATCACGTTAATTTTTCTAGGAATAAGAATATAAATTGGTTGTTTTATCATTTCATTTTCCACTCCTACGATGGACCTTCACTCAAATCGTTAGCATCTCATCTTTAATGTCTGATTTCCATTCGATTGCCCGGAAAAAATGTGTAGGCGAGCGGGCAAGTGATGCGATTCGCTGTTTCCATGTCATCGCGTCAACCGTCCGCGAGGTTGAGAACGCGCCGCTATTCCTGGATCCTATAGTGAAACCATTTGTGGCCAACCTCACTAAGTGCCGGCATACAATGGAAGAGGTGAGAGCTCGTGTCTACGGGTTGGCCCATTGTGCTCCTTAAAGTGGGATATTTTGCTAGCACTGCTCCAAATTTTGTCGAATTATGCCAAAAATTATGCCAATGTTCCCAAATTATGCTACTAGATTCCAAAATTATGCTTACAAAATGACAACACTTCAGCATACATAACAGCGAAAAAATAATTCAGTAGTAAATAATTACAATATTTAGTTCGTTTTTCAAATATGGCATTTTTATAAATTTTATTGGTTTACAACAGTTAGTCTATTCGGCAATCATAATAGCCATTCTTAAGGATCTAGCCAAGAAGTTCTTGAGGCTTTTTAAATCACAGTTTTGTAATGACTTGCATAAAGTCAACACGATATATACAGCAAACAGTAAAACTCAAAGCATCAAGACAACGGACCGACTTCACTACAGTTCTGTCTGTTTCAGTCATTCTTTCGGTCAACATGTATACATAAGTATCAGCAAATCTTGTTATAACTCCTTCAGCGCTTATTACACTGCACCATTACGCTTGCTTGCTTCTTTCTTCTTCTGAATCTGACTCTAGATCGACGTTGGCTGACGCCATATTGGTTTCGTCTGGTTGTTGTTGACCGCGCGTACGGAAAGCGAGAGATTTAGTTACTAGGCGAGAGGGCAAGCAAAATACTTCCGATAGCTCCCAAATCTAATGAATAAGTAAACTACAATTATTCTAAAGCGCTAAAAAGCAACAATGAAATTGTTTTTAGCTTCAATGCTTTAAAGAGTGCGCCAATTTTCAAATTATGCTCGAGCAGTGCTTTTTTGAAAAATTATGCTCGTTTGCTCCAATTATACCAAAAATTATGCTAGCACAATGGGCCAACCCCTGTTCGTGGCTTGTTTCCTGTTAGTTCATGGAATTTTTGACAATGCAGAAGAGCCAGGCAGGATAAAATACGCAAGAAAAGATTTTGGGCTCGCAAAATATATCAGAAGAGAGAGGAGTTAGGCACGTATCACATTCGTTCAGAGAGCGTCGATTTCACGATAGAGGGTTCTTCTGGTAAATTGCTGGATATAAACGTTCCTCATTGCTGTATTATTGTTGCCAGTTATTGTCTAGTGAAGAGCTAAGTACAAGATAATGCTGGTATTTAAAAGTTATATATAACAGTTCCTTGAACTAATCAGATTAGGACAGCCATGTTGAGAGTGTAAGAGACTCAAAGAAGAGCATTCTGGGAATGATTCCGATCTCCTCGATCGCCTCAGAGTGGTTTCCATATGATCGCGCGTAATTTTCCTCGATCATCCGGATTGCCCGGATAGAAGGCAGTTTTATCAGCTGGGAGATCTCGATCACTCCGAACGCCTTCTACGTCTGTGGTCTCTCCACTTTAATTTTCACATAACCCTCCGACCCGAACAAATTTTGGGGCGACTGAGACGATCGGGGCGATTATATGGAAATCAAGTATAAATTTTTGGCAGTTCTCTCATACTTTGGATCATATTAAGTTTGCTTTCCTTTCATGTACTCCGAAATTTGGAATCAGAGACAGATATTTCATAAGGAATGCATGTCGTTTATTTTCATCAGCTAGCGGATTTTTTTTGGCATGATACATACCTTACATCAGCTAATACATCAGAGATCGGTTCAGTCATATCAGCGGAGGACCATTCGGGCTGGTAGTGAACGAGGTCTTCAACTACAGATATTGGGTAAAGTTGATCACACACCTTAAATGATTATCATAATTATCATCAAAACTTTAATAAACAATGTGTACTATTCATCTTGGAAGATGTTCTTCCAAGGAGTCTTGTATTAGTACCTAAAATACTTGATTTCAACTAAATTTGATAATTTATATACTGTGTTAATTCATGTAAACAAAGCTGTAGGATGTTTTCAGCGTTGCCTTCACGCTTTCCCGCAGTTCTCCCCGTGATGAGTAAACTTGTCTGGCGTCAACCAGAGTAAAAGCGTTTGGTGTTAGCCAGTGTAAGATAATAGAAGTTTTATCCCACCGAACGAGTTAAGACTTCAATGTTCTAGATTAGCTCGTCTTCCAATCTATGATCCATATCAGATCCCATATAAGTGGATGTTCCAGAGGATATAAAGTCGGAAATTTGAAGGAAAAAGAAACCAGTCCGACTCAGAAAATGTTCTTCCACCACGAGAAGAAGCTGACTAAGGTCTGAGTTGTTGAAAGATCCAAATGAAAATGGTTTAGCACCTTTAAACAACGGAAACCCTTAGTTCCGGACTTGCTATGCCACGCATACCATCCAATTGTCCTTCTTAGGAGCAAATCTCAGCTTTAATTTTTAATTAACTCTTAATTAAAATTATTTCAACACAGTAGATTGTTCAGCAAACCTGGCTTTCAAAGGGCCGTGATTATATACCATATGGTGGAAGAACCCAATATTATATACAAACTATACTAAGTATTTACATAAGATCCTAACGCTGTGAATAAACTATTTATTCCACATTGAGCTCTAGCTTCATTTTAAATGTTGCTGACATCGTTTAATGTTTTTTAAGTTCACTTGTTAGTTTAGAATACAGTTCAGAACCGAGAAGGTATCGACCTGAGTCCGCTTAAAGTGAAATATGACCAGGAACGTGGACACCAGGCAGTAAAATTCACTAACTGGTGTTCTACAGGGACAAGAGAAGATCTTGGACGTCACAATTTAGCAATATCTTGTCTAGTGAAGGTACATGTTTCGGGTGAACTTAAAGTAAAAGGTAAAGGATTTTTGTTTACACTGGATAGCCCTATGAAACTGCCTAAGTTGTTCTCTCTGGAGGTGCTGTTGGGGCCACCACTCATTGGTACAGTGTTACAACAGGAAGTAATTAACCGGAGTACTCGAAGAAAACCTGCGATGCTTGGTTGAATCGAACTGGACAACACTGTTTTCAAATATGACCAAGATAACTTTAATCGGATAACTGCACAGACCCGGAATCGAAACCTTGTCAAAGTGGTGCATGAGAGACGTGTGTAATACCATTGTGCCACCAGCACCGCACAAACTTCTGTTTTAAATATAAAATGGTATCAAAAAAAGGCTTAAAAACAAATCACGATAAAAAAGCTATTCTTCACGAATAACAGCAATAAAGTGACCAGACGGTGATAGTAACCTTGAAAAGAACAATGATGCCAAACATAGTGTGTGGAAGGGGTCATTCGCCGTTAATAACAGAAACATTTTAAAAACTAGCGTTTCGTTTCTTCTTACTTAACATCAAGATAAGTATTACAAGAATTAACAATTATAAAACAGGGTTTAGATTAGAATTATGTAACAAAAACAGCTAATAACGAAATGTAGGTGGATTATAATGTAAAAGCTAAATGGTCAAAAAAATTATCAAAACCAACTCGTCTGACGATATTTCATCTGAATCTTCACTTAGGAAGGCTCAGTTTCCTCCTCTAGTAACACTGGACCCATGAGGGGTGGCCCTTACTAGATCTCTAGGAAGAACAGCTCAGGTAGCTGATAGGGTTATCCAGCATAAATAAAAGGTACTTTTTACTTTAGGTCCCTAAAAAGGCACCCTGAACTGACCCTGGATATCAGGTAGGCTGCAGATGTCAGAACCAGAAGCATTCTGCCCATCCTCCACCGAGGAGTCAAAATGGTTATGGAACGGGGTAAACGGCCACTCGCATGTAATCTTATCATTAAGAAAGGCTGGAAATGAAAAAATAGGAAAAACTTACCGCACTCTCATGAACAAAGATCAAAGCCAGGAATCTCAAAACTGTCATCATTTAGGATTTCCTGTAAATATAAACGTTGTGTACAGCGATAAAGAATTTGGATGTATTCTGCCCCGAGAAACTGCTCTAAAATTTGTTCTGGAAGGATAGAATAAGAAACTGATAAACTGAATTAGAAATAATAATCCGTCTTTTCAAACCTTTTTTTACGAAATAGTAGATCTGCGGCTAATGATCACCTCCCAATGATCAGCCCGATAATCCCATAAGCCTGATTCACATGATGCAAAATAATTAGCGCAAGAGCATTGTGTCGACACGAAAGATAAGCACGCGTTCTTCAGGGACAACGCAAACATAAGCAATGGTACACGGATTAAAAGTTAGAAGAACCGCAACCATGAAATCTCGTCTAAACGAGCAAATTTTCCGAGGCTAGTTTTCAGTAACAAAGATATTTATTTTACTCCTTTATAAAGGCAACAAATGCTATGTAGAAAACTCGTTTGCCTCTGCGCCAGATATGACTCTGGACAGTGGAGACAAAACCAAAGAAGCCACTGCCAATCTCTAAATATGTGGCAAATTTTCTGTGACAGGTCGTGCACACGAACAAACTTTCGCATTTGTCATTTTAATTCTGCCACATAAAAACTAGCGCGCCAGTTTTTCAGCAAAATTCGGGCAAATTTTCTCGTGCATACGAACAAATAAAAATAATGATCATTGAAAAATTTGCCACAGAAAATGTGCTCGTGTGGACTAGGTTAAGAGCTACACAGGAGATTTCAAAGGTTATTTTGTCGTTCATGTCCTTGCTTTTGTCTTACCCCGTTTTACGTTAATTATGCTTCTGTTTTCGCTTACGTTTGCTTCAATCATGCGGACCAGGATTTATTTTACCCTTGTGAGCTGTGCATTTGCCTTGCTAAGTCCTTATCGACACAAATCGACATAAGTTTTTGAGAATTGTTATTGTATACTTGTACGACGGTCGCATCGTGTAAATGGGCCCTAAGCAATACATGTAAGAATGGTATCGTCGGATTACAAAACTCACATACCTTTTAACGTAGCAAATGTTGTTTCCAATTTTAAAATTTATTGGTGAAGAAGTCAAACAGACAAAATCTGGCTTATTTTATCAAGGTCGACAATCGTACTGGTGGTTCTTGCTGTTCCTTACTTTTGTAATAGCGATAGATCCAAATGTGTTTGGAGTTTTATAGGCCATCATTGAGGGGTAATCAGGTAACTAAAAATGGCCATTAATTACGATAATTAAAATTGAAACTTAAGATTAACATGTCACCAGATCAATGCGTTTGAACAGGATGATATGTCTTTGCACGATTAACACATTCAGTAATATTTTCGGTTCGTTGAACCGTTCCAAGGTCCTTTCATTAAAATGAACCAGTAAATTGAATTGGGAAGTTCAAATGAGCCTCACATGTTTACTGGTGGCCTAAAGTTCATTCAAATTGTGCGCTGTCTTGGCTTGTAAAGTCACAAATTCATGGCTGGAGTATCATTACCCAAATTTTCCTTTCCCCTTACCCAAACACTCATACGCATAACGTGCGAGGAAACATTACCACCTCAAGATGGAGTCGGCACGAAAATAGATACGCATGAGAACCATATCAAGAACAGTACAATTGAGACCCCGTTCACACGATACCGGTACGAAATGAAACCGTAACGAAATGATTACGGTTAGGTCTTGCGTTCACCCGGTACCGATATGAAAAAGCATGAAACCGTAATGCTAACCGTAACGATTAGAACATAAGAACATAAGAACATAAGCTGATTTCAATGAGAGGCGTCACACTGAATATGTATACAAATTAGGTTTAGAAAATTTAAGAAGCATGCGAGTTAAAAAGAAAGAGATTTTATATTCAACTACAACTAGAGTAGAAAGAAAAGTAAAAATATTATCAGACTTAATTGTATTCGCACGATAGGTTTATGTGCGTATATGCCTTTTAAAAGAATGCAACGTTTCGCAAGATTTGGCTTCAGGGGATAAGCTGTTCCACAGCATGGCTCCGCTATATCTGAAACTTCTTTTCGAGAATTCTCTTTTGGGCTTTGGTAGTGCTAGATCTGTATCATTATTTCTGAGATTATAAGTGTTCTGAAAGACACTTCTTTTAGGGAAGAATTCTTGTAGCCTTGGGGCAATGTGATCATTTAATATTTTATACATTAAGGTTGACTTTCTATAGAAGCGCTTTACATCAAGTGTTTCCCACGACAGGTTGTCAAGAACATCGGCGGACCTGATATAATGACTGGCTCCTGTAATAACTCTTGTAGCTCGAGACTGAAATTTTTGAAGCCTTTCCTGCAACGTTTTTCCACAATTATCCCAGAGAGGGGAACAGTATTCAAAGTAAGGTTCGACCAAGGCTTTATGAATAATTTCTAAAGCATTAGCAGGAACATATTGCTTTTACATATATATATATATATACATAGCAAGACAAGGTAAACTTGGGTTACTTCATAAAAATTTACTACAAATTTGTTTCGTATGGCAAGCTGGGCTTGCCACACTCGTCAGGTAGTGATCGCATGGTAGTGATTCATCGCAGGTAGTGATTCATGCGATCACTACCTGACGAGTGTGGCAAGCCCAGCTTGCCATACGAAACAAATTTGTAGTAAATTTTTATGAAGTAACCCAAGTTTACCTTGTCTTGCTATTGTATTCGCTCTACTTTGGTATTGAGCACTCTCTTCGTACGATCTTTAATAAAATCTCACTTATCTATCTATATATATACATATATATATATATACATATATATATATATACATATATATATATATATATATGTATATATATATATGTATATGTATGTATATATATATACATATATATATATATATATACATCCTATATATATGTATATATATACATATATATATACATATATATAGGATGTATATAGGATATATATATACATATATATATACATATATATAGGATGTATTCAATTTTTTTTTTCTTCTTTGATGTGGCAAAACGTAGACGGTGGTTGATGGAAGACGACGAAAGTGGCGACCAGATTTGGATAACGCAAAGCAGGTGGTCAAAAACTATAAGTGTTGGTAATTTTAACGTGGCCATTCAAAATGAAGTAGACTATGATGATGATAATGATGTCACGATTGGTAAGGAATTAGAGGTTGTAAACTCTTCATCACGCGCACGCATCAGTGATTTTGCCTTGCATGAAAGAATTAAGGATAACGTTCCAAAATCTACCATCAGCAGCACGAACTGGGCTATCAGAGCGTGGGAGGAATGGGGAATGAAAAGGAATTCTGAAAATGTTAATTGGAACGATCAGTTTGCCCACGTTCCGAAGGACATTGTCGCAATACCTGATATAGAACTCCACTACTGGCTGGCAAAATTTGTGGTTGAAGTTCGAAAGAAAGGAACTGACGAGGTCTACTAAACGTTGTCACTTTTCAAAACTGTACTATGAACATTAATAATTTTAATGTCTAAATACTTCATATGATTTCAAAAAATGGTATGGGTTAAATAGTGTGGGTTAATTCTGTTGAGTTGTAAATATATCTAGCGAGTAATAAATTTAAGAAACGTTGCTTTGTGATTTTGCTTGTTTGTATTAGTAAATATTTATTTTTGTTTGTATTTTTTAATCAAAGTTTCAGGGATTATATATATAGTCCCGGGGACTGTATATGTAATCCCAGATACCCATGTAAAACAGCTAATCAGTACATTAACCCCGATTTCTCTCGGGACAATTCAAAAGCCGTCGCCAGCTTTTAAAATACTCTATTGTTCTTGGCAAGTTTATTAGGCTGATAAAAACCTGGAAAGAACAATGAAAACCGACTTAATCGTGTTTTAAGTAAGATTCAAACCATTTAAGTTCAAGGCCAGATATTCCAAATTAATTATTCATCTTTTTTTAACAATATTTTGTGGTTTATCAAGTCAAAAGCTTTCCGAATGTCAAGAAAAACGACACCGATTAATTTTCCATCATCCATATTTTCTAACCATTTATCACATATTTGAATAAGTGCTGATACTGTTGAATGTTTTGGACGAAAGCCCGATTGGAAATTTGATAGTAAAGAGTTTTCTGTCAAGTATCTAGCAATTCAAACTAGCAATTCTAAAGCGCTTCAATTTTGCGATATCTTGCAACGCAGAGCAACACATACCTGAAGCCAAATCACGCCGCAATAAGTTTATCGGTTCCTTTTCTAAGTTCTCCTGTCTTGTGAAATATTCCCTAGTTGGTGTAATGCCGACATCTGTACTTTGGTCACAACAGTGTGAGCCTAACGAGGCTTTTACCTCTGCTGGTGTAATAGTCGGGGTTGTTGAGTTGCCATCTGCATTAATATGTTCGCTCACTGGTAAATAGTTGATCTTTGAAAATCCTCACTTTTAGTTGTGTATTGGACATCTGGCAGGGCTTTTCTATCAGCTCTAAGGAATTTAATGAAGAGTGCTACCAAGAGTGCTGATTCCTTAACGTTAAGATGCAATTTACTTTTATTTAGTGACGAATTGTCAATTATAGAGTTGTCAATGAATACATCCCCTTTACTGTAAGCTATTTGTTTCAATCTTTTGTTTACTTCTAATAATTTAAGGGATACATCAAATTCCTCTCTATGGGTTATTCCCGATATTGCAACCTTGCTATTGGGGAATTATGATTTTACACATTCAACCAGATCGTTTATTTGGGAAACACAACATTCTGCAGTCTCCGACAACAAGTTGTTTGTTCCCGCATGAACAATAACGTGTGCTGGATCGGGTACAATATTGATTGAGTGAACCTCCTTTTTAATTTCTTCAGCATCTTTTCCAGGGAAAGTACGCTTATGCACTTTCCTCTTAGATAGCTTCTTAAGGTTGATATTCTTTAGAATTGTGTCTCCGATTAGTAATACTGATTTTATCTTGTTTGATTGATTTTCCTATTGGTCTCCATTTGTCGTTTGTTCACCATGATCGATACCATCTTCGCCTTTTAACGGCTCTTGGATTGAGTGGTTCATGTCCTCAAGTTCATCATTAGGTTTACCGCACAGCTTTCCAGGTTGACAAGCTTTAGCAGCCTTCTCCGATTTAGCACGCATTTTAGTAGGGATCAATTTCTAATCATCATCTTTATTGTTGTCATCTTCATCGTTATTGCTGTCTTCACTGTCTTCGAGAGTGAGCAGTGAAAACCTGTCAAAATTCTTCCTCGCAATCTTCTCAGTTACTTTAGAACTCGAGTTACGAACTTTGGTCGATAATTACAATCAGTCCATGCAATATCCTAATTTATAAAAAGGAAACAGCCAACCCAGAGCCCAGTCTTTTGGAAAATACGTACTGTAGGTGAGATATTGGTGAAGTATTGCTACTAAAATAGGAGAATCCTTCGAAAGGTTTGCAGATGCATTTTATTTAATTAAAAATTGACCATAATGAACGGTTAATTATAAGCATTAGCATTGTCATTTCTATAATGATGACGGATCGCTTCTTAATCACAATCAGACACAAGAAAATGCTGCATGAAAAGACATGTGGCTTTGAGTTTCCGTTTAAGGGTGGCTGCTTAATACAGGTAAAAAGAACAAAGAAAGACAAACATGGGACTGCTTAAGGGTGGCAGCGGCCGCTTAATAGAGGTGGCCGTTTAATAGAGGTAACAATTACAGCATGTGTATGGGCCAAAATTCGGGACTTTGAAAACTGGCCGCTTAATAGAGGGTGGCCGCTTAATACAGGGCCGTTATATACAGGTTCCACTGTACCCTAATTTATAAAAAGGAAACACTCAACCCAGAGCCCAGTCTTTTGGAAAATACGTACTGTGGGTGAGATATTGGTGCAGTATTGCTACTAAAATAGATGCAAATAATCTCAGGAGAATCCTTCGAAAGGTTTGCAGATGCGTTTTATTTAATCCTGCATTAAGGCCCATTTACACGCGCTATTTTGTACGTCGCGATTGTCATCCTGGTGTATGCAATCCAGCCACGACAGTCTACGAAGCAAGATATCCACTCTTGATTCGCTGCAGTTTGTCCTCGATGCTCTAATAAGTTTAACACATGCTCCAAGATGTAAATCGTAAGGCACAAAATCGTAAGTGTAAACGCGCCATTAGCTTGGATAAATCTATCAAAAGATAACATCTCGAAATACTCGAAAATTCAAATTTGTCGGTTGACAGATTATGCAAGGCATTGGAAGTGAACCACCTGAATCATCTTTATGGGAGTGTTAGTTGTAAGAACATGATGTGCTAAAATTGAATGACTTTAAAATTGAGTGACTTTTTGCCAAAATTGAATAACTTCATGTATACGTGCTGAGAGCTATCATATTATATTTATTACATGACTGATACATGGACATAGAGTTAATCACAAGTTTAGTCTTCAATCAAATTAATTTACAATAAGTAAATTTTCCTGTCACTATCGTTGACTATACCGTGTGAAAAGGTGAAATCTTAACAGTGTTCAAAGTTACAAAGCTTAGAAATCTTAACCAATTTTGCAGTGCGCATCCCTTGGTCAGCCTCTTTTGCAACGTTAATTTACTTCAGTTTTGTTCTGAAACATGAATTGACCAATCATTATACCGACTGAAAAGAGAAGATGATCATCTTCAGTAAAAATACATAAATTCCTATGACAGTTAGAAAGTGCTGGTAAGTGTCCTGTTTACAATAGAATCGATAGTTATTAACTTTGGACGTTTAAAAATATTCCATCAGTTTCGGTCTTTTTTTCCATTTAGGCTGCACACGAAGAATTTTGTGAATAATCACTGGTAAACTGGGAAACCTTTCCAAGAAATATTCCGCGGGGTCGTGAATGATATGTTGAATTGTTTCAGGAGTGCTAGAGTCACGCCAATGTGCAGATGTATTTCGAATGAATCTTAACAAATCTGCCATGTCTTCTTGATAGTTGCGACGTCCAATCATGTGATTTAAAACATCACGGTCAATCTTTTCCTTCCAACCAGCAGCTGGCAATGAAGAAGGGAGAGTATTCAGTTTTCTAAACACCTCACAACTGGTATCTCTATCCTTGACCTCTGTCTCATTGCCAAAATATTCCAACAAGTTGAACTGCTTCTCAAGTGACTGGAGATAGGGATGTTTTAAGGCTTCACCAACATAAGGACGATCTTCAATATTGTTCTGAAGCATCCACGACACTAAATCTTCGGCTGCAGGATTTGATAGCTTCTTTAAATCAACTGGGTTACCTGCGAGTAAATTTTTAATTCGCTCATGTTCCACGCCAAAAGGATGTTCACCTTTCGTCAATATAATAACAAAGCATTCCTACCACTTGAACATCTGATTTCCTTTTGTATCTCACAAGTTTTCCAGGTTCCTCTTCATTTGGCACGGATTCCACAGCTCTCCAATATTCTGAGCCCTTTCCACCACTGAGCACAGTTGATTTCCCTTTGCTAACTTTTTTGCTAATGCCAAAATCAGCCAGACGCATATGTTGTTCAACGCCGACCAAAATGTTCGATGGTTTTAGATCACGGTGAAGAATCTTTTCTTGTTCACCGTCTCCATGAAGTGCCAGCAGTCCCGTTAATATTTCGCGCATTATTGTTGGACCACGACGTTCTAATTCCTCTTTAGTATGTGCTTTCACGTAATCTACGAGTGTTTCTTCGCAGAGCTCAAGGACGAGGCAAGTAAAAGGATTTCCTGGTTTCAAATAACGATATCTCACAATATGGCTCGACTGCTCCATTTTTGTCATATTCAAAATGAGTTTTTCATTTTCAGCCAAACTTTTACAAGTATGGGTTAACATGCATTTTACGGCAACTTCCTTACCGTCATCAGATAAACCAATAAAAACACACGTTCCATCAGATCCTTGGCTGATTAAGAACTCTTCCTCGAAACAGGTAGAGTATATCTCAATCTTAGTGATCTTTTCGGAAGGAAGGTCCAATAGTTTTAGAAATTTTTCTGAATGTTTCTCTGACCTCTTCATCCATTCTCGATTTGAGACACAAACGGGTAGTACTAAGAATAAAAGACAAACATGTCGATTACAAATAAACTTACGTACCAGTAATTAAGATGAGTTCAATTCAAGATTCCCGAAACTAATACAATAGGAAAACAAACAAAATTCCCTATGTACTGTACATGCATTAATTATACTGCTAAAACTGGAAAACCAATTTACATCCAACTGCAGACATCTTTATGAAACCACTACTGATAACTTATTAGTTGATTTGATACTTCGTTCCACTGACTCTCTCGCTCGTTGGATGTTAATAGACAAATGGACGAACAGACTGAGGGAGGGATAGATGGGCGGACGAACGTATGAACGGATGGATGGACAGAAGGAGGGAAGAACGAACGTATGGACGGATGGACGGACATACGGAAGGAAGAATTAAATGGTTTTTCATCCTCACTATTATTTCTTCATATATTAAGGTAGATGAATGATGTTCAAACTCTATACTCAGAAAATGATTTCGGAGCCCCAGACGGGGATCGAACCAGCAACCTTCTGAACGGTCATCAAAAGGTTGCGGGTTCGATCCCCGTCTGGGGCTCAGAAATCATTTTCTGAATATAGAGCTTGAAGACCATTCATCTATCTTAATATATATCCAAGTTCTCATGTTTCTTAAACATTAAACTATTTCTTTATATAATTGGCAAAATATTGCTTACTATTTAAAATTTTAAAAATAAAAGCAAGAGTCAAAAAATTTTACATTTCATTTCAGTCGAAGTAAAATAAAGGAAGCAACACTTGATTTATCGCCAGTTTTGTGTTGTCAAAGATGGCCACAATTTAGAATTCCGCTGCCGAACGGAAGTTTAGACTAAATATTTACGTGGAAGATATGAAAGATTGCAGTTTGAAGATTTGTGAACTGGCAAGACTTCTGTGATAAAGATAATAAACCGCAAGCGATGACCCTTGAGCGGAACTCTGCGCTTATTACTGAACTTTAGCAATGTCCAGACGAAAAGATGCTCAGATGAACTAGAAGTTATTGAGATTATTCAAAGACAAGTTTCATACTTTTAGGACTTTACTTACATATTATGAGAGGTTTTTGAATCACACTTTAGGAATAAGTAAACCAATGCAGAAAGAAGTATTTGTTAGCCATTTAAATATAGTGTACTCCAATTAAAATGCACGTGTGGAGATATGATTGACAACAGATTAAATTTTATTGGCTTGAAAATTAGAAGTAATGATGACTATTTCCAATTAAGGATAAAGAATAAGAAAACTGGGTTGCCAGACCGTTTCTCTCATATTGGTGAACACCATAAATATTGTGCAGTGAATGTACTACGTTATTGCGCGAGATACTTTGACCACGAGATGGCTTGATTTGGTGAATGAAATGGAAAAGGTACAAAACATAGGCATAAGAAAGTGGATTAGACTTGGTAAAGATTGATAGAATTGACTAAAAGAGAGTGCATGATGAAATGGATGAAATCCATAGAATATGGGATGACAAATCTACTTTAATCTTCCCATATATCAGCGAACGTTTCCTGTTACTATCAAAGAACACGCCCCAGAGGTGGTTTTGAAGTTCGAGTGATAAGGAACCAACCTTCATTGAATAGTTGGGAACGTATTAAGGAACCTTTATTGAGGTCGCAAAGCAGTCCGGATTCTCTTGTTTACTCATTTAAGTGACAGAAGATATGTGGGACAGATCTTACGAGAGCTAAAGAATACAAAAGAACACTGAAATACACAGAGCCGTATCTAGGTGATACTTCGCATCGGGCAAATCCTGTTTAAGGCACCCGCTCAGCCCTATGACACACCCCAAGCACCTTGTATTATGATTATAGTACCGGTACTATCGTTATACAACTATACGAGGTCCTTTTGCATGAAAATATTTGTTTTTGTGCCTTATGTATTTTTTTTTTACTCAAAATGTAATCAAAAATTTCAAACAGACGCTCTCGAGGCTTACAGGTCCAAAGTCGTCAATTAATGAATCGAAATGGAGACATTGATTTAAAATTCTGTTTTCCTTTGAAAAATATTTTTGGATCCAGAAAAAAAATAAAAAAAGTGAAACATTTTTTCTGAAAATGTCGCCCTATAAAATTTTACACCCGGAGCAAACGCCCTGATGTCCCTCCCCCCTCTTAGAACGGCACTGCAAATACAAGGAAACAAAAGTCGTTAACGACGCTCCATAGGAAACCATGCCCTATTACTGCGTCTACGACAGATTTTTGGAGAACTCGAAAGGTAAATTTTGAATTCGATCAATTACTGTTAGAGACTTTTTAGTGACAAGATAAGGCTTAACTTCAATAAAAAGGTGATGGAAGGAAATCTAAGCCAGGCTTTATCCATTAAATTTATATGTCTTTAAAAAGATTTGGTTTAACTTCATGTTTCCTGGAAATTAGCATAAGTAAAGTACCTTCATCTATACTGGATAACCCTAACAGTTACATAAGCTCGTGGCTATTAATTTTCCGGGCGGAAAACGTAGACGTAATATAAAAATGAGAGCCCAGTTCATGATTTTTATGTGGAGAGGCATAATGACAGAAATAGAACACAAAGTATTTAAAACAACTTTACTAACGTTTCGTTGCGGACGTACAACATCTTCAGAGTGACTAATTTACAAATGTGACTAAAACCTATCTATCTATTTACACGTGATGATAAGTTACATGAGAGCTAAACAACAGGATTAAAGTGACAAGATGTAGGGTGACAGGAAATAGAGATGAAATGAAATGAAGTGAAAAGAGGACCGCATAGAACTAAAATAAAGAAAGGGGTATGGATGAGATGTTTTCGTAGAGAGAGGGTCTAAATTTCGATATAAGTAAGTTCTCCCGTAGGAAGAGCTCAAAGTTGGAGTTTGAACGACAGGAAAAGATGATAGTGAAATCATCAGGAGAGATGTGGTGACGAGATTGATGTGCGTGGGCAAGAACGCTTGAAAAGGAATTCGTTGCAAGTTTCCTTCCCGTCAGAGGCGAAACCCCCATATGCTGTGAGATTCGCGTATGAAAATGTCGGCGCGTTTGGCCGAAATACAACGCTCTGCAGCATTGACACGAGTATTTATAAATAATACGCGACCTCATCAGCTTGGGAATTCGGTCTTGTCAGGTTTCTTTTCTTTCAAAGTTTACAACTTTAATTTCCCCGCAACTCTTGTAAATCAACATTGCTCTTAAATACTCTCGCAAACACTCATTAGCATGTGTTATTTATTCAGTTTGATAAACTTTCGTCTTAACAATGACACTTTCCGAAATCTGGTTTATCATGTATCGTCCTAACCTGTCAGCGGGTCATGGTTTTTCATGTAAATTAGCTTGTATAACTTTTTAAAATATCATTTTATAACAGTAGTTCGATTTTATGGGTATTTGAATTTATTCATCTCTGAGAGATTTTTGTATGAGGTGGAATGCATTTCACCTCACAATTGTCTCTGATCAATGGCTTCCGCTCAAAACCTCCAGTACTTCGTTTTCGTATTTAGGTACAGGACTACCTTCAACAAAGTTTTTCTACTTTGTTCAGAATTGCCTGGGCAGCACTCATTTTGTTATTGTTATAAGAATATTGAATGAATGACAGATGAACGATCTTCTTGCTTTTACCTGAAGAAAACGATTTCCGAGCCCCAGAAGGGAATCGAACCCGCAACTTTCTGATGACCGGCGAGACGCTCTAACCATTGAGCTACAAAGACTTCCTACAAAGAGGCCCTTCGTCCAGAGCATGCTACTAATCTCCGGACGAAGGGTCTTCGCTCGAAACGTCGCGAAGCTTGTTTTCTATATTTTAGATAGTGTATAACCTTAAGAACGCTACTGTTTTATCGAAGCTTTCTACACTGGACCTCCGCCCCTTAGAAATATAATATAATACATCTTCAAAATTTTCCGGAGAAGCATGCCCCCGGACCCCTCTACATGCTCGCGCTTTCGGTGCTCGTAGTCTCCCACTTGGCCGGACCAACTTTTACGTTCTTCCTCCGGCCCCGCTTCGAGCTCGCTCTTGGTTAATAAGTATTTATTTCTACCTGTCTTTGATCAGTGAACAGGTAACACATCAAATGGTACTGTAATATATCTACTGTATTGTATGTTATGTATGTCATATGACAAGAATAACCGTAACAACTTGACTGCTGAAAGTCTGCTCCATAATTTTATAAACTAATCTTGTCAGAGCATCCATCCGTTAACTCTTTTAAGGCAGGAGCTCTCCCACTGACGACTAAAATCATCTGGCGTTAGCCAGAGTAAAATAATAAAAGTCTTATGCTCCCATGAAAGAGTTAACTTTTTGTTAGTATGGTTATTCATCAGTTAAGGTCTATGTCACTATGTTATGTATCAGGTCTACAGATTGAAAGAACTTCATGTAATTGTATTTGACAGCTAGACAAAGTAAGGGAAGTTGTATAGTCATCTTTACTGTCTTACAAAAGATGAATGATGTAATGAAAACTTCTTACATCCTGATGTAGAGAGTGAACTTCTGCCAGGATATTTAAGTATTTCCTTGGCTTAAGATGCACGATTAACCCAAATCATATTTAACTACTTCTTAAAAATATGTAATTCATGATGATTGAAATTTGGTGGGGGTCTGAAATGTCCAGCAGAGCTTAATCCACAAAATTAATGTTATTATTTATTAAATAGTTCTTTGAATTTAACATGCAACATCTGAAATGATGAATTCCAAGGCGCGGAGGTCCAGTGTAGATAGGTTCGATACAACAGCGGCGTTCTTGAGGTTATACACTATCTAAGATATAGAAAACAAGCTTCTCGACGTTTCGAGCGAAAACCCTTCGTCCGGAGATTAGTAGCATGGAATACATAAAAACACGTGGGCTTTTATAGTAAAACTAAAAAAGTGTGTCACGTGACAAAAATGAACCAATAGAATGAATGTGGTCAAAACAAACATAAAACAATGAAAGGGTAAAGCACATGACAAATTATGTGTGAAACTGGACAGCAAAAGGGGCGAAAAATAGCACGTGGATAGAAAGTAATAATGTGGGATGGCGAAGGAAGGTGAGATGATGAAATGAAGTGTATGGAGAGCTAAATGTAAGAAAATCGCTCGTTGATACCATGGGGGTGGAGTGTTCCAATGGCTTTAAATCACCTTTTAAGCTTAATTCTCTCTCGCCCGATACGCGTAATTATATGTCTCGTCGTGTCACGTTGGCTTGTTCACAACACAGTCGGCGCTTAATGCGCCTTGCCACTGAGTCCTACTCGTCGTACATTCAGACTTTAGATTCCGATATTTCTCTCATTAAAACATTTTTATTTTCGGTCTGTCCTGCTGTTTTAAGACAGGACATCATCCAATTCATTCGGCAGTTGAATTCTAGACTTTACTCGTTTCTCCAAGCGAGTAAAACCTCTAAATTCAACAGTTTGTTAGGCAACCGTCCCGTTTCGGCACCTTATCACGCTTGCCCTGCCAACAACATCAATTTGGTTGTCACCATTCCATCAGATCTTCCCTTACCAGACTCTGAGAGATCTATCCTCGCGAAAGGTCTCAAATTTGTTCCCAACCCCGGGTCACTCGACATCTACTCTGTTAAGCAAGACACCGAGTCCTTTTTCAGACGATTACGCCTCAAAGTGTTTTTTCACAACAAATTCTCCGACCCAAAGGACGTATTTGAGACCATTAAGACTAAAAAATCTACCTGGACTCCCACGGAAGTCGAACATGGGTCCCTCGAGCTATTCATTTGACAATGTCGACATGATATAGAACATCTTCCCGAATTTAAGCCCAAAAGGCCAACCAACCTAAGTGAAGCTGAATTTAGTGCTCTCAAGACACTTCGTGCTCGTGATAACATTGTTATCAAACCGGCTGATAAGGGTGGAGCATTGGTTGTATGGAGAGCTGATTTGTATCGCAATGAAGCTCAAAGACAATTGAGTGACTCTGCTTTTTATCGTCGGGTCGAAGGGGATTTGACATCCACTCACCAAACGGCCATTCGTAAAACCATCATTAATCTCATCAGCACTGGAGAACTTCCTGATTCTGCAGGGAATCTCTTAGTTGACACACCTCGCACACCTGTCATGTACTTTCTACCCAAAATTCACAGACCTAACAACCCAGGTAGACCCATTGTGTCTACCTGCGGTGGTCCTACTGAACTCATCTTCAGCTATCTTGATCATGTTATGGCACCCCTGGTTAAAGAATTACCTTCCTACATCAGGGACACCAAACATGCTTTCCAAATCTTCCAAAACATCACCTTCTCAGGCACCCACACATTCATTTCCACCCTGGATGTCAAATCCTTATACACTGTCATTCCGCATCATAAGGGTTTGAAGGTGCTTAAATTTTTCTTCGACAACCACATTGATTTGTATGGCAGAGTTAGTGCTCACCCTCAACAATTTTTCCTTTGATGGTGAGCGTTACCAGCAGATAAGTGGTGTAGCTATGGGCATCAAAATGGGTCCTAATAACGCCAACTTGTTTGTTGGTTTTGTGGAAAAACAAATCTTTGAGCAATATACTGGTCCTATGCCTGATTACTTTGGTAGCTACATTGATGACTGTCTTGGCACAGCATCATGTTCACGTGTCGATTTGGAGCGGTTCAACAACTTTGTTAATGGTTTCCATCCCTCACTCCAATTCACATGGGAGATCAGTGAGACCAGTGTATCGTTCTTAGATATACTTGTTTCCATCAATGGCAATAAACTCACCACCTGTGTGTTCTACAAGCCCACTGACTCCCATAGTTATCTCCTTTATTCTTCTTCCCACCCCAACCACACCAAAAGGTCGATCCCTTTCTCCCAGTTTCTTCGTCTTCGCCGCCTTTGCAGTGAAGATGAAATCCCTTCAATTTCAAAGTAAGGGATGTCATCCGCAAGAACTTCCATATCATAAAGAATGATCCAGAAACATCTTCCATTTTCCCCGATAACCCTCTAGTCTCTTTTCGGCACAGCAAAAACATCCGTGAATCCCTAGTTCATAGTTCCCTACCACAGGATATGTCGTCTCCCAAGGGCACATTTCCCTGTGGCATCAAGAATTGCAAAACCTGTAGTTTCATAGATTCCTCCATTACAATTTAGGCGCCAAAATCTAAGTTCACTGTCAAACACCACTTCATTTGTACCTCCTCCCATCTCATTTACTGCATCTCATTCAGTAAATGTGGCATGCTCTACATTGGAGAAACTGGAAGAGTTTTGATAGACAGGTTTGGGGAGCATCGTCGTGCTGTTGCTAAGAATGATGCTAATCAGTTTGTTGCCAGGCACTTTAACAGTGCTAATCACAGCCCTTCGGATATGCAAATTCGAGCTTTAGTTCCCGTTTCCGGTAGCAATGATAGCCACAAAAGTCAGGAAATGCGTCTCATTTCCAAACTTGGAACACTCCACCCCCATGGTATCAACGAGCGATTTTCTTACATTTAGCTCTCCATACACTTCATTTCATCATCTCACCTTCCTTCGCCATCCCACATTATTACTTTCTATCCACGTGCTATTTTTCGCCCCTTTTGCTGTCCAGTTTCACACATAATTTGTCATGTGCTTTACCCTTTCATTGTTTTGTGTTTGTTTTGACCACATTCATTCTATTGGTTCATTTTTGTCACGTGACACACTTTTTTAGTTTTACTATAAAAGCCCACGTGTTTTTATGTATTCCATGCTACTAATCTCCGGACGAAGAGTTTTCGCTCGAAACGTCGAGAAGCTTGTTTTCTACATCTGAAACGATGTACTAATAAATTATACCTAATATGTATCACTACAGTACGTAAAGCAACTGAACAGACAACACTAAACTGTACACCTCAAACACAATCGGCTTGACATTCAATGCTGTCACTAAACTGTAATGGAGTCAACAGGTTTTACTTTGGAATAAAAAGACTACAGGGCATTACATATTTGGACAAGCATGAAATGACACATATCTCGTAGGTTACAGTTGAACAGCACATCAAATGGGAGTAAGTGAATGGTCAGGTGCATACATGATGTGCAGGATTGCCTCTAGAGTTACCAAGCACTAATGCTATCCAACTACATGAGTCCATAGGATAACAGTGTATGGCAGTAAAATGTACAACATTACAAGCCAATATAATTCAAAGGATCCACTAGGTCAGCAGTATGATGAGTGCTCAAATGTCTGGACCCTCCCAAGGGGTCAAGGTCCTCAGGGGTCCAGTTGGCTTATTTTCTTGGAAATTGTTAAAAGTAGGAATTATAGGATTAATTACTCTAGAATAAACTCCTAGATTTGATTACTTCTGTCCAGCTGAACTGAGTCAGGTTTATCATTCCAACACATTGCACTAAAATAGTTTCACATTTCACAGGTAACTTTTGATATACGTATTTTGTTTTTCTTAGTTTGTTTAAATTGATTTTTTCTCTATTTTATTTCTTTGTAAAAGATTTGGCAGGTGTAGGCCTGCAGGCCAATGAAGTGGGTCAACTACTGAATGAGCAAAGTGATACAGTATGATTCAAAAGAAGCACACTGTTACCAGGTAGCTATTGATATTTTTTTGCTGCTCTAGTGCCACAACATATGTTACCTAGTCCTACTGTTAGACAGCCTGTCTGAGCAGTTTTTGTAATTATGTATCTCTGACTAAGCTCATGAACCATAGACCTTCTCAAGCTAGTTCCCCATCTATTAACAACCATGGCATATACTTGGTGATTGTATATTCAACAACTGTGTTTTACTCATTAAGAGGCAGGGCTTATCCCCTTGACTAGTAAAATTGTGTAGCATTACCCACAGTAAAATATTAAAGTGTGGCTTTGCCCCTTAATGGGTTAAGGAGGTGGCTGTTAACTCATTAAGGGACATGGCTTATCCACTTGACAAGTAAGATCATCTGGCATTAGCCAGAGTAAAATATTAAAGTTAGCCCATGCCACTTGATGAGTTAACAGCTATTTCCTTGATCCACTAAGGGGCAACATCACACTCTACCATTTTAGTTGGCTGGCTAATGCTTGATGACTTTACTCCTCCAGGGGATGAGCCATGGCCCTAATGAGTTAAACCCCAAAAAGAAATGTTAGGCTGGAGGTTTATTTTTTATTGCAGACATTCTCATATAGATCATGAAAAATTTCTGGCAGAAGTTGTGAACTGTAAACTAAATTTGCAAATTGTAAACTAAATTTGCAAATTTTAAACTAAATCTGCACACTTCCACATGTAAGTTCTGTTCCTAGTTACAACAGCTAAGGAAACTTTAAAAAGTTTTCTCTTAGCCTGTAAAATTGTAATAAATAGTTGTTAAATTTAATGTTTATTTCATGCCAATATGTGAGCAATGCTTGCCCATGCTCATTTACCTGGACCTGTGAGAAAATCTCATACATCTGTTCTTTTTCTCTTGGTGACCATATTTCATAACCATGTGGCCCACATTTCATGTGGTCTCTGAGCCAAAGTCAAGGTTCAAATGTAACCACAGGTAAAGAAGACCTCTTATGCTTGCTCTTATCCATTTGGTTCTCTACTATGATGGCTGGACAATATTTGTCATATCAAAATAAATGTAGATATCAGCTTTCATGTATGAATGCCACAAATTACTGTAGTGTTCAGTTTGTATGTATAAAGTTAACACACATTTAATGCAATACCAGTACATCACAACTAAAGAAGATGTCAAAACAGGGAGGAGAAATTGGTTGAGTTGATCCAATAACATAATACCAGGAAGTCAGTTATGAGATAAACTGTAGTTCTGGCAACTGAACGGGCAGGTAAGTGGTGTGGGAACTATTTTATAACAAGCTACATGTGTACTAGTATTCATACTTAAATCTGAAATATAGCCTTTATATATACGAATTATTCCCTTCAAATTTTGACTATTTTGACTTCCTTACAAGTTGATACGTTCACTGCCCTCTTTGTACAGCTACGACACCACAATGTCGTATTTCTATTCGCCACATTTGCACTACTTTTCCTGACCGGAAGAACATATTTCACTCCCCTTCAATTCCTAAGGAGATCTTTGATGATATTCTCGAACATCTACCCCCTTAAGTTATTGATATAAATAAGTAGCCTTATTTTGTGTCAATTTACCAGCTTGTCTTGTCGACGCACCAACTTTATAGGGAGAAAACTGCGTCGAAATAAAAAACAGAGAATTAACAGGAAGATGTAGCAATCACTTTATATTGCCATGATAAACTAATGATAAACAATCAACCGCTCACCGATGCAAGCTGCACTTTAATTAAAAATATGGTTTGACCTTACACTGTATAAACGCTGAACACCATAATTATTGGTTTAGAGCTCCATCTAGTTACTTCTATTCCACCTTCTTGTAAGGTATTCAGGCGGGTTACGTCTCTCGTCCCTTAAGGTTTCAATCTCTTATTTGCAGTCCGACTTCTGTTTTAGCTAACAACATATTACTTATACGTATCAATAATACTGACCTGATTGACCCTGACCTGCCATCTGGTCGTGTTTTTTCAATGAAACTTGTTAAATGTTCCTATTTACAATTGACCTACAGGACGCTGCGCCTTTGCAACGACTTCGTGCGACTCGCGTGGAGAACTCACGAGGGAACATTAAAACCTCAGCATGTTGTCAGTGCTGGCGACTTCAAAAACCCTGAGTTTTCTGGGAAATGTTGATGCGGCGGCAGTTTCAGAAATTATCCAAAATAAGACCAAAGGCAACAATCTCCTATTTTATGAGCAGAACATCCCTATTATGAAACTCTTTCTGGCACACCGCTTTCTTTTGTGCATATAAAAATCAAGTCGTTCTACTGTAATTCTACCACCTTGTGCCCACAATAACCATCTATTGTATTATGGCTCATTGCTCTACAGCTTATGAAACCAAATTACCCCAAATTACTTATACAACCGAGTTACGATTCTGTTTAACGTATTCTGGTTCACTGCATGGCCAGATAATAGCGCAGGCAATCAGTGAATGACAATTTCAACATGAAAACAACATAATGAAAAGTCTAAAAGGCGACAACATGTAAAGGGAATAAAAAGAAAATTAAAACAGAATCAGATGCACAATTTCAAATGGTCTGCAACCCAGCTTGGATACTTTATCATTCACGTGTCCTGCTAAGCAACTATTTTCGAGGCTGTATGTATGGTTATTGACAACTGATCACTGAATGATAGACAGCCAGAAATATTGTTGAACAATCCTTGTGATGAAGTTCAGGGGTTACTGTATTCAACACTGTTCACTGAGCATGAGGTTAATAATTGTTAAGAGACAATTACATGTACAAGTAGTGATTATTTAAGAAAAAATAGGGAATGTGACTCTTGGCACCGCAGCGTTCAAAAACGATTGTGTACCACGCGTATTCGCCAGGATTATTCGCTTATTCTGCAACTGACAAGAACTTGGAGCAACGGTATGTTAATTCTTTAATTCCAAGTAACTTGACGTAAAACTATAGTACAAACAAATATTAAAATATAAATACAAAGATCATAACAAACGTTAACAACAATTTCCTCGCAAGTGAACAGACTCTTACCGAATTTCCTCCACTGTGATACACAACATCATAAAGGCAATAAAATGTCAATAATCGCAATGTTATAAACTTGTGAACGTATCACGTACTAAATAGAATGTTTGCAGTTCGAGTTCCTTTGGATACCTACTTTCGCGCCAAAACTTAAAAACAAAAACCATCCGCGCGAAGTGTGGGCTCTAAGACTGAGATACTGTTACAGCGAACGAGTTGTTTTAAAATTCTTTGGTATAAATTACGAAATTATGTAGCAAGTATTTTGTGTACAGTATATGCCTTCACTGTTATTTTCACGTGTAGATGATTACAGACAAACGTTCATTCAAATTGTGCGCAGTCATGGCTTGTGAAGTCAGAAATTCATGGCTGGAGTATCATTACCCAAATTTTCCTTTCCCCTTACCCAAACACTCATACGTATAGCGTGCGAGCAAACATAACCACCTCAAAATGGAGTCGGCACGAAAATAGATACGCATGAGAACCATATCGAGAACAGTACAATTGACACGAACTCTCTTTTCTTTCAACTTGTCGCAATATCGAATTTAACTGTAATTATAGTTAATTATGTTTAAAGGTCGGTACTAATTTAAATCTTAACTCTTTAAGATTAACTCTGTGTTGACAGCTTCTTGATGGAAAGTAAACGCTTAGTTTATTATAATGAAATTTTAATTTTTGATGTTTGCACTGGCTCGCTTTTTGAAACGGGAAACCATAAATTAAAGGTCACAACGTCATTGACAGAGAAATGTTTCGAGTGTCAGGATACATTTTTGGGCCTACCGGCTGGGAATACGCTCTCAGCAACGGCCTCCGTACCTCAGTTGACAGACCATCGCACTAGAATCGCGAAGTCGCACGTTCTATTCCCAGCCCGGAAGGCCCTAAGATGCATTTCCCGCAACAGGTCCCGGTCAGGTCTTAAAATGAATCCTGACACTCTATCAACACTCTATCAACAGTGATAATGTTATTCCAGTGTAATTACCACAATGTCCATGAATTAAAGTAACGGTGTTTTACTTTACCTCGTCATATATTTTGGTCGTTTAGGTACTGAAGCCGCTCACCTGAGTAAGTATTTTTTGATGGATAGGAAATTTACCTAAACAAAATACGTAACGAGGGATAATGGGGATCAAGGGTTATGGAAAAGTGCGAACAAAACTAAGAGTATTTTATTGTATCGTAACGTATCGTACTTTACTGTCATTGTACTGCATACTATATACAGCACTACTTGAACTGCACAGCAGTGCACTGTACTGCATGTTATATCATGGTATTATATCAGGTAGGGTTTAAATCTATTTAAACAAGATAACCACGTCATCAAATTCATGCAGATTTTTACTGGACTGTTGAATAAAATATATTCATTTAAAAGAGAGTATAAGAACAGCATAAAAATTCAAGCATAGCAAAAAATTACTACTTTGGCAAGCATATATAATTAGCCTTGTCGTTGACTTTCAAATCTGAACCTTGACCTTATCCTCCAAGCAGCCAAAACTTAGCATATTTGTGGGATCAGAGCCTTACGAAGAGAACTGACGAAAAGCGGGGGGGTGTAAAGCAAACATTTCCCTGATTTTCCAAATTAATTATTTACCTGATAATATTTTACATTCATCAGGGGCACAGCTAGGGGGAGGTTTGGGGGTAACCCTTTTTTTGAGGGAAATCTTATGTGTGCGGTGTTAGCGGTAGTTTTTGCCCTTATTTACCAAGCCTACGTAGATCTACTGCGTTCGACATTATCAAAATCGTCTCGACCATTCCTCCATACCTCTTCCCAACCCCCGCCCTTCGAAATTCCTGGTTTCACCCCCATAAGATCACAAGGTTTCTGTTTACAAAATGTCTGGAACTGGAAACTGCTATGCAACGGTCCTCTAATGGTATTGTCGGATTACTCGAAGAGAAAGGTCTTTTGCCTTTTGAAACACTTAATGACTTCTCCTTCCATTCATATTTAGTTGCCAAATCAGTTGTTTTATAGTTTACCCCATTGTTAGTTCGAATCAGCCAGAATTTTACTTGAATTTCATCAGCAATAAATTTTAGGTGGTGTTACCCCAGCACATCCCTGCTTGCGACGGCTCTGTGCGGCATAAGTTACAGTGATTGAACATTGTCGTGTGTTTGCGAAAAATGAACTTAATTTTTATCCACCGAGTCCTAATTATCCATCATCTACTGTTATTCAAAGGATAAATAGCACTCTTTACTCACTAGGACTTATCCACTATATCAACGACAACTAGTTAAGTACAACTGGCCACTGGATTTCAGAAAAGCATCTTCCTGAGACCCATAGTGTCTTGTGTCATTAGCTCAATCAAACAAGCAAGAATCGTTCCACTGCTATGGACACATTCTAAAGCGTAGCCAGAACCACATGGTTTTCTCGTAGTAATTCGCATAACTTAAAAATTTGTCAGTTAAGACCTAAGAAGAATAACTTTGTCACAACTTAAGAAGTTGTCACTTAAGACCCATAGGATATATCTTTGGGAATTGATTTAAAAAGCTAAGACAATGACGACGATAATTTGAATACAGTCTACAGTATTTGGTATCAGTGTTTGTACTAGACATACAAGCATCAACTATTGGACGACACAGCCACTGATGTTGTAAATGGTTTACTGAAATTGTCTTGTGTTAATGATATACGAACTAGATCTGACTAGCCTCTGAAAAACCATATCATTTCAGGTTTTCATAAAATTTCTCCTCGTTTAAGGTATCGAATACCTTTCACAAGTCTAGAAATTGAAGACGATGTTTGAGACCTAGATCTTAAGTAACCTCCTACTAGAAATACGTGCAAGCAACAACCCCTCGCCCACCCTTCCAATGTATCTCTCGAGAATCCAAGTAACAATGATAAGTTTTCAAAATTCTCAAAAAGACAAATCCTCCTGACTATAACTGAAAGAGGACATGCAATAAAAAAAATCCACACAGAATTTGGCCGCAAATAAACAATAATCAAACCAGACTTTCCGTTTTAAAAGTGGAGCATTCTCATAGATTATTAAACGGATACCGGCATTACGGACAGCTCATGATTGAATATTTTTCTGACATTTTTTTAACTTAAAAAATTGATAAATTATACATTACCTCAAAGTTGGTTGCAAATGTCTTTAAGATCTGCTATGATAAAGGTTTATGCTAAGTATTCATCCGGAAGTACAAGACTTTGGTGACGAAGTTTTGTCGAAAGAAGAACGAGAAGAGGGAAGTAAAAGACGTACTTTTTCCAAGGCAAAACATCAATTAAAAAGAAAAATGGCGTATAAACCTGCAACTCTTGTGTATTTTCCACTAAGCATTCAGTGGCACCTCAACACAAAGGGTTCAACAGTAAATTTACACACAGACGGCTTTAAACTTTTTTGAGAAGTTTTAAAATCCTGATGAAAGCATTACCGATGGAATACGTTAAAGGTCATCATGCACAAATCACTCTTGAAGTGAGAAAGACTGAAGCGGACAACTGTTTTGCCGAAGGATAATTTGGTGACCAAAAACAAGTAGCTTTGCAGCGAGTACCTGGTGGCTGTTTACCTTGCATTTTTATTTCGAGCCAAAAATAAATCTTAATGTCTTCAATGGGGTGACATTTCATGGCAAAACAAATCCTGATTGAGGCAATGAAATCTTTGGGTGAAAAGCGGAGAAAGCACCAAAAGACTGTCATGGCCTTGACAACTTGACAACAAAACCGCGTACAAACAGCATGAAAAAAAGCTTTTTGTTTGACGGAGCTAAACTATGGAATAGTTTACCTGAGCAAATAAGAAGGTGCACTTCTTTCACGAGGTTTGAAACTAAAATCGCTGCTCACAGTATCGCCTACTGCACTTAACATTTAATTCTGTAAATATACTTTTAATTTTGAATCTATCTTTTCATTACCAAGTCCTAGCTTCCATTGTAAATACCTTAGCTATTAGCGTAGACCTCAACTAACGAATCTCTTGTAATTTGTACACATTTTTTTTTTTTATTTATTTATTTTTTTTTAATTTTCTCACGCCCTTCGTGGAAACCAGCTTATGTTGTCGAGGCTAGCGTGAATAAATAAAGTTATCATCATCATCATCATCATCACTCTTCTGGATGATGAGTGTTCTATCCCACTTCTCAAACAATTGACCATGAACGCTGTCCGCTTAAATACTGGAGAATGTTCAAAAATAATCGTCGTACAGAGATGAATGAACCAGAATCTTCATTCTACTTCACCAATAAACACCAGCAAAATCCAGGCGGTAATATTTCATACAAGAAGTCTCCCTTACGGAAGAATGAAGTCGGGAAGCTACTTTTGAAAGCTGCTCAAAACATTTCCGTTCGCAAAACTTGTACTTCAAAGCTACTCGATTTAGACTTACCTGTGATTGTGCAGCTCAGGTGAGTGGTTACCACAACGTGAAAAGTCCCAAGATTTATACTAATCGACATCTATTCAACTTCAGCGAAGAATGTCGTTTTAATACACGTGATCGGTTGGCAAATGTCCTGACAAGCAAGCGAGTTCCCTTACGTCTTTTGTTCATATAAATCAGAAAGAACCAAGACAAAGCGTTGCTGCAAAAAGTGAACAGTTGGCAAATGTATATTCCAAGGAGCTAACTTTGAGAACTGCTCTGTCAAGTGATAAATTGTCCAGTTACTGAGGTGGCGAAACCAGCCGCAGGCACCAAGAAAGCCATTTCCTTTGCCGGTCTTAAATCATTTACTGGCTTCAGTGTTCAAATAATGTAAACAACTTGCGAGAGATCCATAGAAGGGAAAAAAGAACGAGACCAAATCGATTTGCTTCAATACGGTACCTAAGTACGGTTTGTTCAACAACATACCAGTCCCCGAGGTTGCACACGGCATTTTTGAGTGATCGGAATCCATGGATATATATATATATATATATATATATATATATACAGTGACACGCAAAAGTATTGGACACATAGGATTTTTTAAGAAAATAATAACTTCTCTTGTTGCTACTAACCTAAAATTTGAACTGAATGTAGCAGATATTTAGGATACACTATGTATGAGGAGAAATAACGAATTGTCTGCCCACATAAAAATTTATTGACAAATACAACAGAAAATAACACGCAAAAGTTTTGGACACATTCTGAAAATACAAATATAGCAGGATAAAAAATTGCAGTTTTGGATTGAAGTCTGTTTCACATTAATTTGCAAATCTCCGCCGACCAATCAGAGCATTCCACGCACCATAACGTCTCCATGTGCTTTGAATGGTCATTAAAAATTTGACTGTCACATGTGAAGGTTTTCAGAATGGCAAAGACAAAGGAGCTCTCTCAACAACTTCGTATGGTTATAACTGACCATCATAATCGTGGAATGGGATATCAAAAGATCTCCGACGTGCTCAAGATCCCCATCAGTACGATTAGGGCCATCATTCGGAAATGGAAAAAACATGGGCTGACTACCAATCTGCCTCGAAAAGGGCGTCCTCGTAAAGTAAGTGAACGAGCACCTAGATCCATAGTTCGGAAAGTGATGCACAAGCCATTCACAACACGAGGAGAACTTCAGAAGGAACTGTAGGCAGCTGGCACAAAGGTTAGCAAGGATAGATTTAGTCGTACTCTCCACCGGATAGGGCTGCATTCTCGGACTCTTAGAATGACCCCTCTGCTGAAGCCCAAGCACCTGAAGGCTCGTCTAGAGTTTGCCAATCGTCATCTCGAAAAGCCTGCTTCATTCTGGAACAAAATATTATGGTCTGACGAGACTAAAATCGAGCTTTTTGGTGGAAACAGCTCAAGACACGTCTGAAGAAAGGAGGGTACTTCATATGACCCCAAAAATACCATCCTCACAGTCAAACATGGTGGTTGAAGTATAATGGTTTGGGGTTGTTTTTCCTCCAGCGTTACGGGCGCACTAAATATCATCAAAGGAACAATGGATAGTGCTATGTACCGCGAAATACTAAAGAAGAACATGCTTTCATTTGTAAAATCGCTCGAGCTACCGAGAGGTTAGATTTTTCAGCAAGATAACGATCCCAAGCATACTGCAGTGAAAACGAAAGAGTGGCTTTAGGCGAAGAAAGTAAGGGTTTTAGAGTGGCCTAGTCAGTCGCCTGATCTGAATCCGATAGAAAATCTGTGGAAGGAACTTAAACTTTGAGTTCATCAGAGGAATTCACAAAAGTTGAATGATTTCAAGGACATTTGTCCACAGGAGTGGGATGAAATTAGTGCCGATTTCTGCAAGAAACTCATCTCAAATTATTCCAAACGTCTGACAGCTGTAATATCAAATAAGGGATCTTCCATTAAATATTGAACGCTGTTTATTGATATGTGTCCAAAACTTTTGCGTGTTACTTTATGTTGTGTTTGTCAATAAATTTTTGTGTAAGCAAACAATTTGTTATTTCGCTTCATACATAGTCTATCCTAAATATCTACTATATTCAGTTCAAATTTTAGATTCGTAGCAACAAGAGAAGTTATTATTTTCTTAAGAAATCCTATGTGTCCAATACTTTTGCGTGTCACTGTATATATATAATATTTATATATATTTATATATATATAAAGATACATACACAAAGCGAAAATTTTTCTCCCTAATAACCACGCGTGTAACAGGACTCCACGCACGTCAAGATTAGTACCCTCGCACCGCGCTTCGCGGGTTGGGCGAGGGGATAAACACGAAGTAACACTCAATAAAATTTTGCTTTAGTAAACTTTCTTTGATAATACCAACATTGGTCGATAATTACAAACAGTCCATGCAATATCCTAATTTATAAAAAGGAAACACCCAACTCACAGCCCAGTCTTTTGGAAAATACGTACTGTAGGTGAGATATTGGTAAAGTATTGCTACTAAAATAGATGCAAATAATCTCAGGAGAATCCTTCGAGAGGTTTGCTGGTGTATTTTATTTAATCATGCGCTAAGGCCCGTTTGCACGTGCAGTTTTGTACGTCGTGATTGTCATCCTGGTGTATGCAATCAACCTACAACAGTCTATGCGGCAAGATATCCACTTTTGATTCGCTGCAGTTTGTACTCCATGCTCTAGTAAGTTTAACACATGCTCTAAGATGTAAATCGTAAAGCACAAAATCGCAAGTGTAAACGCGCCATTAGCTTGGATAAAGCTATCAAAAGATAAGTTTTCGAAATATTTGAAAATTCAGATTTGTCGGTTGACAGATTATGCAAGGCAATGGAAGTGAACCACCCGAATCATCTTCATGGGAGTGTTAGTTGTAAGAACATGATGTGCTAAAATTGAATGAATTTAAAATTGAATGACTTTTTGCCAAAATTGAATAACTTCATGTACACTTGCTGAGAGAAATCATATTATATTTATTACATGACTTATACATGTACATGGAGTTAATCACAAGTTTAGACTTCAATCAAGTTAATTTACAATAAGTAAATTTTCCTGTCACTATCTTTGACTATACCGTGTGAAAAGGTGAAATCTTAACAGAGTTTAAAGTTACAAAGCTTAGAAATCTTAACCAATTTTGCAGTGCGCATCCCTTGGTCAGCATCTTTTGCAACGTTAATTTACTTCAGTTTTGTTCTGAAACATGAATTAACCAATCATTATACCGACTGAAAAGAGAAGATGATCATCTTCAGTAAAAATACATAAATTCCTATGACAGTTAGAAAGTGCTGGTAAGTGTCCTTGTTTAGAATAGAATCGATAGTTATTAACTTTAGACGTTTAAAAATATTCCATCAGTTTCGGCCTTTTTTTCCATTTAGGCTGCACACGAAGAATTTTGTGAATAATCACTGTTAACTGGGAAACTTTCTCAAGAAATATTTGGCTGGGTCGTCAATCATCCGTTGAATCCTCTCAGGAGTTCTGGAGTCACGCCAATGTTCAGATGTATTTCGAATGAATCTTAACAAGTCTGCCATGTCTTCTTGATAGTTGCGAAATCCAATCATGTGATTTAAAACATCACGGTCAATTTTTCTCTTCCAACCAGCAGCTGGCGATGAAGGGAGAGTATTTAGTTTTTTAAACACCTCACAACTGGTATCTCTATTCTTGATCTCTGTCTCATTGCCAAAACATTCCAACAAGTTAAACTGTTTGTCAAGTGACTGGAGATAGGGATGTTTCAAGGCTTCGCCAACATAAGGACGATCTTCAATATTGTTCTGAAGCATCCACGACACTAAATCTTCGGCTGCAGGATTTGATAGCTTTTTTAAATCAACTGGGTTACCTGCGAGTAAATTTTTAACTCTTTCATGTTCCACGCCAAAAGGATGTTCACCTTTGGTCAAAATATAATAACAAAGCATTCCGACCACTTGAACATCTGATTTCCTTTTGTATCTCACAAGTTTTCCAGGTTCCTCTTCATTTGGCACGGATTCCACAGCTCTCCAATATTCTGAGCCCTTTCCACCAGTGTGCACAGTTGATTCGTCTTTGCTAACTTTTTTGCTAATGCCAAAATCAGCCAGACGCATATGTTGTTCAACGTCGACCAAAATGTTCGATGGTTTCAGATCACGGTGAAGAATCTTTTCTTGTTCACCGTCTCCATGAAGTGCCAGCAGTCCGGTTAATATTTCACGTATTATTGTTGGACCACGACGTTTTAATTCCTCTTTAGTATGTGCTTTCACATAATCTTCGAGCGTTTCCTCGCAGAGCTCAAGGACGAGGTAAGTAAAAGGATTTCCTGATTTCAAATAACGATATCTCACGATATGGTTCGACTGCTCCATTTTTCTCATATTCAAAATGAGTTTTGCATTTTCAGCCGAACTTTTACAGGCATCGGTTAACATGCATTTTACGGCAACTTCCTTACCGTCATCACATAAACCAATAAAAACACGCGTTCCATCAGATCCTTGGCCGATTCTGAACTCTTTCTCGAAACACACAGAGTATATATCAATCTTAGTGATCTTTTCGGGAGGAAGTTTCAACAGTTTTTGAAAGTTTTCTTCATGCTTCTTTGACGTCTTCATCCATTTTCGATTTGAGACACAACCGGGTAGTACTAAGAATAAAAGACAAACACGTCGATTGCAAATAAACTTACGTACCAGTAATTAAGATGAGTTCAATTCAAGATTCCCGAAACTAACACAACGGGAAAACAAACACAATTCCCCATGTACTGTATATGTATAATTATGCTGATAAAACTGGAAAACCAATTTACTTCCAGTTGCAAACATCTTTATGAAAGCACTACCGATGACTTATCAACTGATTTGATACTTCGCTTCATTGACTCTCTTGCTCGTTGGATATGAATAGACAAATAGACGAACAGACTGAGGGAGGGAGAGACGGAGCGACGGATGGGCAGAAGAATGTATGGACGGATGGATGGACATACGGAAGGAGGAATTAAATGGTTTTCCGTCCTCACTACTATTTCTTTCTATAATTGGCAAAATATTGCTTACTATTTAAAATTTTAAAAATAAAAGCAAGAGTCAAAAACTTTTACATCTCATTTTAGTCAAAGTAAAATAAAGGAAGCAACACTTGATTTATCGCCAGTTTTATGTTGTTAAAGAGGATCACAATTTCGAATTGCGCTGTCGGACGGAAGTTTAGACCAAACATTTATGTGGGAAATACGAAAGATTGCAGTTTGAAGATTTGTGAACTGGCGAAACTTCTGTGATAAAGATAATAAACCGTTAACGATGACCCTTGAGCGGAACTCTGCGCTTATTACTGAACTTTTAGCAAAGTCCAGATTATGAGATTATTCAAAGATAAGTTTCACACTTTTATGACTTTACGTACATATTATGAGAGGTTTGTGGATCACACTTTAGGAATAAGTAAACCACTGCAGAAAGAAGTATTTGTTAGCCATTTAAATATAGTCTACCCCAATTAAAATGTACGTGTGGAGATATGATTGACAACAAATTAAATTTTATTGGCTGGATAATTAGAAGTAATGATGACTATTTCCAATTAGGGATAAAGAATAATGAAACTGGGTTGCCAGACCGTTTCTCTCATATTGGTGAACACCATAAATATTCTTCGGTGAATGTACTACGTTATTGCGCAAGATACTTTGACCACGAGATGGCTTGATTTGGTGAATGAAATGGAAAAGTAGAAAACAAAGGCACAAAAATGTGGCTTAGACTCGGTAAAGATTGATAGACAGTTTTATTTTTTATTTGACAGTTTAGATTTCTGAGTCCTCGTCTGGGGCTCAGAAATCATTTTCTGAGTACAGAGCTTGAAGATCATTCATTTATCCTAAGATTGATAGAATTGACCAAAAGAGAGTGCATGATGAGATGGATGAAATCCATAGAATATGGGATGACAAGTTTATTGTAATCTTCCCATATAACAGCCAAAGTTTCGTTACTATTAAAGAACACGGCGCAGAGCTGGTTTTGAAGTTCGAGTGACAAGGAATCAACCTTCAAGGTAGATGAACGATCTTCAAGCTCGATACTCAGAAAATGATTTCTGAGCCCCAGACGGGGATCGAACTCGCAACCTGATGATGACCGGTTAGACGCTCTAAACATTGAGCTATCAAGACTCAGATGGTGAGCTAAGGTGCAAATTCGATCTATATGTGTATCAAATCATACGGACTAGATATCAAAATCGAAAAGATTCGACCGAACACACTGTCAACCCTTGAAAGCTAAATGTCCTACGTAATAATCATAAATACAGCCAACATACTAAAGTGACTCTATAATAAAACTCCTGCCTAAATCAAACTGCTCATTCCTTTAAATTATGTGTTCTCTGCTCCAGGTCTACTGGGATGTTATCATGTATACATAAATTAATCTTGACATCCTATACGTCTGACAATTCTCGATCAAAACAGCAAAAGATTACATAAAGCAAAACCAAAGATAAGAACAATAAAAAGAAAAAACCCAAGCGTTAAAGGGTTAACTATGTCACAGGTTCTCAATTAATTCACACGTAACAGTTTCTAAGGTGTAAATCCTCTAGTTCCATAAAAATCGGGCGCTGCTTTTAGCAATTTGATTATGCAGCACATGACCAGCACGTATTCAAATTCAGTATTGAATGCTTTGATCTCCTGCAATTCCTTCTAGAAGGCGAAGCTTGTGCCCCACCTGTGTTGTTCCGGGCTGCGCATCAGACAGCTGTACCTGACGTGCTATCAATGTTTCTCGATTTCACTTCACGTCTGACCGGCATATTTCTCTCCTCGCCTTTTTATTGTAGAATTATAAGGTCCCACGTGTATCGCATGTGTGCGTTGCAGTGGGTCAATAATCTGGCATGTTAATTGTGAGTATAATTGGCTGCAAACCTCTCCTGGAAGGCCTCGTCCTTCTGCCTTCCCTGTTGAATTTTCTCATACACAACCTCATTCGGTTGAATTTCCTTGAAAATAATTTACGGTAACCAGCTTATCCATGTAACTCTATGATGTAACTGGGGATGGAAAATAATCATTATGGGTATTTTCTCTACTGTAGGGGTACTATTGGATGAGCTTTGTTTCATGTCAAGTTGTGCTTTGACTTCTTGCCTAATGAGTGATCCATAGGGAATTTGATTTCATATAAACAATACAATTGGTTTTACAGTTCACGGTTTTGATTTGACTTCTTATGTAGTTGTTTTGAAATGCTGCATATCTCGTTTGATATCTCATGAATTTGATTTGACATAGTACGAATTTAATTTAACTTCTTCCGATTTTGACTTCACATATCATGAATTTAATTTGACATCTTTTCAATTTGTTCTGACATCTAATCAAATTCGATTTACCTCTCGTGAATTTCATGTTATCAGTAAAGGTTTTGAATAAAAAATGGCGCAGTTATGGAATTCTACCTGTCCTATTAGACATGAATGATGGAAAGAAAAATATAAGCATTCTGATATGAATGAACTTTAGCAAGGAAATGTAGACCAAAAGTGGCACTGGCTTAAGGTGCCAGGTCGCTTGAAAACACTTGATTGCTTGATAAAAAATTGTGAATGATGCATGATAGAAATTTAAATTTTTCAACACCTTGAAATTTCAAGAAGAATCAACGACACGAAAGCTAATTCCTATTTAATATACAGTAAAATAAAGTAATCTGGAATGATGTAGGATTCTACTAAACTGTTTACTGTGTAAAATTTCTGATCACTAAAACTCAAATTATGCAACTGGATCATGATCACGTTAACATTCACGGTTACCTAGTGCTTTCAATAATAGGTAATGGGGGAGCAACTTTCAGTTCTATTTACTTTTTATGCAACAACAGCAAAGATTGTGTCAAATAACAAGAATTATCATAAGGCTAAGCTCGTATTTTGGTAAGTACGCAAAAGTGCGCATGGTGATTGGTTACTAAACGGTCCGAGATTTTACGAAGTTGTACCGGTGCAATACGATTTTTATTCCGGACTTGTAAGTTTCAGCAGGAAAAATCTTCGGAGATATTTTAATAAAATTTGAGAATTAAGAAATTAAAATGAAAAATTTCGAAACATAAACTGTGCTGGAACGCTATTGTTGCTTCTGTTTAAAGCATAACGTGATAAAATCGGATAAATTAATGTTTAACTGGTGGAAACAAGAAGCAAAACGTACAAGTTACTCTGCAAGGTAAAGATCAAAATCCAACAACGAAAACACAGTTAAAAATGGAAAGAAAACCACCTCCAAAAGCCATATAATAAATTCCTTACCGACCTTGTTGAATCGGTCCGTAATGGAAAGTATTGGCCTTCAGTTTTTCTGCACACACCTCGCCCCTTCGTCGCTCGATCTGTACGATCGACCGGCAATGGCCGGACCAACTTTCGAGCAAAATAGATTTTTTTGAAAGAATAATTCTTTCAAAAAGTAGAAAAGTTTGTTGTGTCAGGCAACGAACTGAGTTACGTAAAATAGAACTTCACGGTCTAAATTTTTTGCCCTACAATGTAACAGAAATATAATACTTTTGGCCTGAAAATGCTATAAATCACCTTTCAGAGATGTTACATTTTCAAAACTTTCTGGTGAAGCATGACCCCGGACCCCTCTACATGCTCGCGCCTTCGGTGCTCGTAGTCTTCCGCTTGGCCGGACCAAATTTTACGTTCTTCTGCCGGCCCCGCTTTGAGCTCGCTCTTGGTTAATAAGTATTTATTTCTACCTGTCTTTGATTAGTGAACAGGTAACACATCAAATGGTACTGTAATATATCTACTGTATTGTATGTTATGTATGTCATGTGACAAGAATAACCGGACGACTTGACTGCTGAAAGTCTGCTCCATAATTTTATAAACTAATCTTGTCAGAGCATCCATCCATTAACTTTTTTAAGGCGGGAGCTCTCCCACTGACGAGTAAAATCATCTGGCGTTACCCAGAGTAAAATAATAAAAGTCTTATGCCGCCAGGAAAGAGTTAACATTTTGTTAGTATGGTTATTCATCAGTTAAGGTCTATGTCCCTATGTTATGTATCAGGTCTACAGATTGAAAGAACTTTATGTAATTGTATTTGACAGCTAGACAAAGTAAGGGAAGTTGTATAGTCATCTTTACTGTCTTACAAAAGATGAATGATGTAATGAAAACCTCTTACATCCTGATGTAGAGAGTGAACTTCTGCCAGGATATTTAAGCATTTGTTTGGCTTAAGATGCACAATTAGCCCAAATCATATTTAACTACTTCTTAAAAATATTTAATACATGATGATTGAAATTTGGTGGCTGTCTGAAATGTCCAACAGAGCTCAATCGACAAAATTAATATTATTATTTATTAAATAGTTATTTGAATTTAAAATGCAACATCTGAAATGATGTACTAATAAACTATACTTAATATGTATCACTACAGTACATAAAGCAACTGAACAGACAACACTAAACTGTACACCTCAAACACAATGGGCTTGACATTCAATGCTGTCACTAAACATAAAAGGAGTGAACAAGTTTTACTTTTGAATAAAAAGACTACACAGTATGTCATATTTGGACAAGCATGAAATGACACATATCTTGTAGGTTACAAGTTGAACAACACATCAAATGGGAGTAAGTTAATGGTCAGGTGCATACATGATGTGCAGGATTGCCTCTAGAGTTACCAAGCACTAGTGCTATCCAGCTACATGAGTCCAGATAATAACAGTGTATGGCAGTAAAATGCACAACATTACAAGCTAATATAATTCAAAGGATCCACTAGGTCAGCAGTATGATGAGTGCTCAAATGTCTGGACCCTCCCAAGGGGTCAAGGTCCTCAGGGGTACAGTTGGCTTAATTTCTTGGAAATTGTTACAAAGTAGGAATTATAGGATGAATTACTCTACAAAAAATTCCTAGATTTGATTACTTCTGTCCAGCTGAACAGAGTCAGGTTTATCATTCCAACACATTGCACTAAAATAGTTTCACACTTCACAGGTAACTTTTGGTATAAGTATTTTGTTTTTCTTAGTTTGTTTAAATTGATTTTTTCTCTATTTTATTACTTTGTAAAAGATTTTGCAGGTGTAGGCCTGCAGGCCACTAGGCTGGGTCAACTACTGAATGTGAAAAATGATACAGTATGATTCAAAAGAAGCACACTGTTATCAGGGAGCTATTGATATTTTTTCGCAGCTCTCATGCCACAATATATGTTACCTAGTCCTACTGTTAGACAGCCTGTCAGAGAAGTTTTTATAATTATGTATCTCTGACTAAGCTCATGAACCATAGACCTTTTCAAGCTAGTTCCCCATCTATTAACAATCATGGCATATACTTGGTGATTGTATGTTCAACAACTGTGTTTTACTCATTAATAGGCAGGGCTTATCCTCTTGACTAGTAAAATTGTGTGGCATTAGCCAGAGTAAAATATTAAAGTGTGGCCTTGCCCTTAATGGGTTAAGGAGATGGCTGTTAACTCATTAAGGGACAGGGCTTATCCCCTTCATGAGTAAAATCATCTGGCATTAGTCAGAGTAAAATATCAAAGTGAGCCCATGCCACTTGACAATTTAACAACCATCTCCTTAATGACAAGTTAACAACCATCTCCTTAATGAGTGTGCCATTGCCCCTTAACTAAGGAGCAATGGCACACTCTACCATTTTAGTTGGCTAGCTAAGGCTGATGATTTTACTCATCCAGGTGATGATCTTTGGCCCTAATGAGTTAAATCCTAAAAAGAAATGTTAGACTAGGGGTTGACTTTTTACTGCTGACATTCTCATCTTGATCATGAAAAATTTCTGGTAGAAGTTGTGAATTTTAAACTAAATTTGCAAATTGTAAACTAAATTTGCAAATTGTAAACTAAATTTGCAAATTGTAAACTAAATTTGCAAATTGTAAACTAAATCTGCACATTTCCACATGTATGTTCTGTTCCTAGTTACAACAGCTAAGGAAACTTTAAAAAGTTTTCTTCTAGCCTGTAAAATGGTAATATATAGTTGTTAAATTTAATGTCTATTTAATGTTTATTTCATGCCAATATGTGAGCAATGCTTGCCCATGCTCATTTACCTAGACTTGTGAGAAAATCTCATACATCTGTTCTTTTTCTCTTGGTGACCATATTTCATAACCATGTGGCCTACCTTACATGTGGTCTCTGAGCCAAAGTCAAGGTTCAAATGTAACCGCAGGTAAAAAAGACCTCTTATGTTTGCTCTTCTCCATTTGGTTCTCTACTATGATGGCTGGACAATATTTGTTACATCAAAATAAATGCAGATATCAGCTTTCATGCATGAATGCCTCAAATTACTGTAGTGTTCAGTTTGTATGTATAAAGTTAACACACATTTAATGCAATACCAGTACATCACAACTAAAGATGTCAAAAAAAGGGGAGGAGAAATTGGCTGAGTTGATCCAATAACATAATACCAGGAAGTCAGTTATGAGATAAACTGTAGTTCTGGCAACTGAACGGGTAGGTAAGTGGTGTGGTAACTATTTTATAACAAGCTACATGTGTACTAGTATTCAGGCTTAAATCTGAAATATAGCCTTTATATATGAATTATTCCCACCATATTTTGACTATTTTGACTTCCTTACAAGTTGATACGTTCACTGCCCTCTTTGTACAGCTACGACACCACAATGTCGTATTTCTATTCGCCACATTTGCACTACTTTTCCTGACCGGAAGTACATATTTCACTCCCCTGCAATTCCTAAGGAGAGCTTTGATGATATTCTCGAACATCTACCCCCTTAAGTTATTGATATAAATAAGTAGCCTTGTTTTGTGTCAATTTACCAGCTTGCCTTGTCGGCGCACCACCTTTATAGGGAGAAGACTGCGTCGAAATAAAAAACAGAGAATTAACAGGAAGATGTAGCAATCACTTTATATTGCCATGATAAACTAATGATAAACAATCAACCGCTCACCGATGCAAGCTGCATTCTAATTAAAAATATGGTTTGACCTTACACTGTATAAACGCTGAACACCATAATTATTGGTTTAGAGCTCCATCTAGTTACTTCTATTCCACCTTCTTGTAAGGTATTCAGGCGGGTTACGTCTCTCGTCCCTTAAGGTTTCAATCTCTTATTTGCAGTCCGACTTCTGTTTTAGCTAACAACATATCACTTATACGTATCAATAATACTGACCTGATTGATCCTGATTTGCCATCTGGTCGTGTTTTTTCAATGAAACTTGTTAAATGTTCCTATTTACAATTGACCTACAGGACGCTGCGCCTTTGCAACGACTTCGTGCGACTCGCGTGGAGAACTCACGAGGGAACATTAAATAAAGGAGGAATTTGCTGACCTCAGCATGTTGTCAATCCTAGCGACTTCGAAAACCCCGAGTTTTCAGGGAAATGTTGATGCGGCGACAGTTCCAGAAATTATCCAAATCAAGGCCAAAGGCAACAATCTCCAATTTTATGAGCAGAACACCCCTATTATGAAACTCTTTCCGACACAACGATTTCTTTTGTGCAAATAAAAACCAAGTCGTTCTACTGTAATTCCACTACCTTGTGCCCACAATAACCATCTATTGTATTATGGCTCATTGCTCAACAGATAATGAAACCAAATTACCCCAAATTGCCCTAAATTTCTTTTAAAACCAAGTTATGATTCTATTTAACGTATTCTGGTTCACTGCATGGCCAGATAATACGCATGCAATCAGGGAATGACAATTTCAACATGAAAACAACAAAATGAAAAATCTAAAAGGCGACAACATGTAAGGGGAATAAAAAGAAAATTAAAACAGAATCAGATGCACAATTTCAAATGGTCTGCAACCCAGCTTGGATACTTTATCATTCACGTGTTCTGCTAAGCAACCATTTTCATGGCTGTATGGTTATTGTTAAATCACTGAATGATGGACAGTCAGAAGTATTGTTGAACAATTCTTGTGATGAAGTTTTTCGGTTACTGTGTTCAACACTATTCACTGAGCACGAGGTTAACAGTTGCTATGAGACAATTACATGTTCATGTAGTGATTATTTATGAAAAGAAAATAGCGAACGAGTTGCTTTAAAATTCTTTGGTATAAATTACAAAATATTGTAGCAAGAATTTTGTGTACAGTACATGCCTTCACTGTTATATTCACCAGTAGATGATTACAGACAAATATGAAACAATTTTTAATCAATCTACATGTGGGATTTTTTTATAATCATCTTTTTAATATTAAATTTTACACTTCTAAACACTAATATTTCTCATATCTACCGTACTTCTTGCCTTTGAAAGATCATTTTCTTCGGTGTTTATAAAAACATTTTACTATTGGCCCAAAGACTTTTGCACCCTACCGCATAATTATGTAAGACATAGTGTCATATTGACACACCCATATATGTCGAATTCCTAAGCTAGGTTAAATAAGGATGTGCCAATGCCTCTTCAACATAAGGTCGCTCATTGATATTGTGATTAATCATCCAGGACACGAAATTTCTTGTCTTATTGTCGGTGAGTGGTTCCAAATATGGCTTTCCTTCAATAATATTCGCGATACGGAATAGTTCAGGACCAAAAGGATGTCCATCTTTTGTTAAGATGTAAAAACTAATCATTCCCACCACTTGAATGTCTGACTTCCTCTTGAATCTCACCTGTCCTCCACTTCCAAGTCGATTGGATTCCACGGCCATCCAACCTTTGGTTCCTTTGGATCCAGTTTGAACGGTTGTCTTACCTTCAGTTAGTTCTCGGCTAAGTCCAAAATCTGCCAGTCGCATATGACCTTGAGTGTCAACAAGAATGTTAGATGGCTTTAAGTCCATGTGTAAGATCTTCTGTTTTCCAGAGTGAAGGGCTTTCAGTCCAGTCAAGATCTCCCTGATCATGGTTGGACCGCGTTGTTCTAGATGCTCTTTGCTGTGTGACTCTACGTAATCTTCTAAGGTTTCCTCACAAAGGTCAAGGATAAGATAGGAAAAAAGATTGTCATGTTCGTAATATCGATAATTGACAATATGTTTGGAATTCTCCACTTTCAAAAGGCTCAAAATTCTTTCCTCGTTTTCAAATAATGACTTGCAGGTGTATGTCAGCATTCGTTTCACAGCAACTTCACTGCCATCATCCAATAAACCAACATAAACACATGTTCCTTCATACCCTTGACCAATTACAAACTCGTCATCAAAACACACTCTTGCTGGTCCAATCTATAATAACAAGTAAAGAAAACACGGTTGAGTACCATGTCATAACCATGAGACCTTGAACATCAGGAGGTTAGTTCACACCAAGTAGAAGCTAAGAAAGCAATTTTCAAAAATTTTCAATTGAGAAAAATATTAAATATTCCTAGGTGTAAGTGTAAGGGCACCACTTACACGATACGATTGCCGTATGGGGTTGTCCCATTCTGGTGCAAGCAATGTTGTTTGAAAAAACAATTCTTGCCTGTGATCTGCGAACTAAAGATTCAAGTGAATTAACATATAAAGTTATACTCTGAAGTAAGCTAACTCTGATGTTCACGTAAGGAACTCATTCAAAACACGTTCTGAAAGCGTTCCAAACTCGTTTAGAACTCGTTCTGGATGAATGGTTTCGTTCCAGGGAAACGACGTTCACATACTCGTCATTTGTGAGTCCGTTTTCGACTTCATCCAAAACAAAATCAGGGCGTTTAACATGAATTTACTGACCACTTTGGTTAATTTGACTGAAAGTCTGAAATTGTCCCTTGTACTTAACTTCTCAAGGACTTGTCCATTCAGTAACATTGGTGAATACGACTTTTCCTCCCGCGGGTTCATGCAATGTTGTCTTAAAAAATTCACGTTGATGATTGGCTTGCTAATCGAGCAAGACGACCTCAAGCTTTGATTGAACTAATCGCATATATCAGAATGAGCATTCACAGAGGACGACAGAATCGTATCCTATAATTAGGGAAACTGAGCACAGCCCTAATAAAAATACGGGTACGACAGTATAACACTTTCATAATTGTAACATTACGCAATATGTTGTTAACTTATGAAACTTCCTTTAACATTATTCACTTTCCTCCACAAATCTCTTTGATTATTTTGACGTTTTTTTGTAATAATTGGAAATTTTTCCATGTCAAAGTTCAAAATTCTTCCGTTGACGTTATTAGTTCTCGATTCGTTCGGGTCTTCTCGCTTCACCAGTTCAAAACGTGCATTCGCAGCTGGTTATTTTCGTCCATAAGTTCAATCCTGATAATGCCACAATTTTTGACAAGATATATTAGGGCGAAGACTTCGTCAAACTCTGTTAAAAAATCCAAATATCTCTGTTTCATTTTAGTGCCTTGCTCTTGACTCATATTGTAGCTTCGTAGATGTTTATTTTTTTTGATGATATTTTGCCATATCCTTTTGTTTGTATAGTAGCTGCATTTTTAAAGTAATTCACTGGGTTTCTAAATTTCCTGTGCAAGAGGTTTGCTGGGTCAGCAATGAAATGCAAGCACCAGTGAATAGACTTTATTCTGAGATGAGTCAGGGACGGCGGAGATTGGGGACTGGGGGAATGTAGCCCAGGACAATTGTCCAAATGTAATGGTGAAAACTAGAACACTTGTTGTGAAATTTCTAGTGAAAGCATGCAAAATGCTGTGTTTTTATCCCAAGCCCCCCACTCGAAATTCTGTTCCACCACCCCTGGAACTTTACTGTTTCATTTCACTACCTAACCTCGTCTTGGCACATAGAGAAAATGTGAGGCTACAAAAGTAAATCTCGTTGATTATTACAAAATAGTCAGACATTTCAAATAAACGACAAATTTTTTAATGGCAAACATGTTTCGGCATACTTATGCCATCTTCAGCACAGTGGAAGAGATCTAATTATAGTTTACAATTGGATATATATTCATGTCATGTCAAGTGATGTGGATATTAAATTACAATGTTAAGAAGGCGGAAAATATTTGCAAGTTGAAAACGGTGTTAAGGTGGTGTATCTGTTTATTAAGGTCTGGTTTAAGTTTCTTAATGTAAAGGGCTTCTTTGAGTTTTAATGAAAAAGGAGAGTCAGCAGTGTCTAGGACACGAAAGCATGATGGTGTGAATTTAGATTTGCATTGAGGTGAAGCGAGGAAGTGTTTAAAGATGTGTGAGTTTTTGTCGGAAGTGGTATGCTCCTTAATCCGTGTGGATAGATGGCGAGTGGTTTCGCCAATATAGCGAGAATTACATCCCGCACAAGAGAATTCATAAACCACACATGATTTATAGAGAGATGGAATGGGATCTTTAAAGCTAAAGGAATTTTTTATTTTGAAAGAACAGTGAACTATTTTGAGATCTAAGTCAATACAAAAGTGTTTAACGAGGTTCCGTAGTTTCCGTTCAGTAATGTGTGAGTAAAAGCCGATGTAAGGTAGTTTAAAATAGTAGGTGTTGGGTTTGGTCGTAGTAGGTTGACAAGTATAGTTTGATGGGTCCGAGTTGTTGGTGTCGTTGTGTGATTTGATGACTTTAAAGTCAATGAAGTGAAAAGGAAATGAATTGCGTTTTAATGTGTCAATTAATGCGTTCACGTCGCGTTGGTAGCCAGTGGATGTGTTATATGTTGTTAAGAAATGATAAACTGTTAATATGTTATATGTTGTTAAGAAATGCACGGCCCTTTGAAAAACAGGAAACTGAATAGGCTACTGTGCTTAAATAAATTTAATTAAAGTAAAGTAAAGTAAAAACCAGTGGTCCAGATAATAAATCTTTACCGCTTGCAGAATTTGTCCTTTCTAGAGCCTGAAATTTTTCCTGAGCGTTATAACGCTCACGGAATAATTCTGCGAGGACGAAAGGCTTCAGTAAGGACAATGGCATGCCTTTATACCATTTCAAAGCGTGGATCGGCTTTACTCTCAGGTTAATAAATCAATAACTGCGATTGTTGTGAAAACGGACTTTCTTAACTCAGCAAAGAAACGTTCCCCAAATTTCCAACTAGTTCTCAGCAAAGTGAGTGGGCTAGGAACGAGACTGTGGTTGCTCGGAACTATGGTCCGGTGGCCGTGGCACCTGCCGGACCTGGTCCTGTGGCCTTGTTTATTTAACCTGTCCAAGCTGAAAATGGTAAAGGTAAAGAACCTTTATTTATACTAGATAACCCAATCATCTACGTGAGCTGTTCTCCTTAGAGGTCAAGTAAGGTCCGTCCCTAATGAGTCCGGTGTTACTACAGGAGGAAACCGGGGTAAACCTGCAGTGGTTGGTAGTTAAACTGGACAACATTGTTCCCACATGTGGCAAAGGCAACTTTTTATCAGACAGCTACATGGAGTCGGAATCGAATCCTATTCACAATGGTGAGAGACAACAGTACTATCACACTATGCCAGTAGCACCCGTTGCAATAGCCAAGCGCACGCCGAATTAATCACATTTCAGAAATAAATTCTCCGTAGAAGTCCAGCAAACCGTAAACTGAACAAGCATGAAATTATAAAGACTTGCTTTAAAAGAAGCTTTGGTGTCTAGAAGATGTCTTTTAAATTATTGAAAGATTAAGAAAATTCAGTCATCTTTACTTGATCAGTATAAGCTCAAAGTGAGGTTTAATATAACTAAAATAACTTCGAGCACACACAAATTACGATCCAGAGGCCAGTTCTTTAGAAGTACAGTGTAACCAGTAAATTTAGTCAAGGGAAAACTCTAATGATCCTTTGACTAGAAGCTCTTTTGTCAGAGAGGTGAATGATCTTTTGCTAGCAGATCATGAAGACCTACTTATCTTTAAATATTCATTAATAACTCATGAGGAAAACAAAGAGTAAAATCATAACTGTGTCTTGTCTTTAAATGTGATAAGAACATTTCCAGTTTTCTTCTCAAAGTTTTGTGGCTATGAAAACCCCAATTTTCAAAGTTTCCTTGCAAATTAGCAGCCACTAAACAATCGGAACACATCCTTTATTGGATAAAATACTGGGCTATCGACTCATGTTTTGAATCTGATAAAGCAGTACTCCTAGAGTTGAAATACTACTAAATTTGTTGTAGCTAAAGTGGGATTTAACATTTCTTTTTTTCCTAATCGTGCTTCTTTTTTTAACTCTGGCTAATGCTAGGCGATTTCACATGTCAAGGAAAAAATTCAGAGTCTTTTCCAAGGTGTGAAGTATAAACGGACAATGAAGTCAGTATGAATTTATAAAGAATCCTTTTAGTCGAAGCTATTTGTTGGATAAGTCTATGTAAAGTTAGTGATTAATGGTAATTGTAAAACTATCCGTAGTGACAATCTGTGAGATTGGACTTGGGTTACGTTCACAATGCCTTTTGTTTATAAATAAAGTGTTGTACTGAACAGTTCATTGTTCATGTAATTAGATTAGGGTGTAATTTCCTTCCGAAAGGCTTGTGACAAAAAAAAGGCTTTTGGGGCTTGTCTGACAGAGCAAACATCGTGTAGTACGAACAATTTCGGCAATCGAGATACCAGGCGGAAATCGAAGTCTTGTAATAAAGATTATTGCCCAGCAAATAATTTTAAAGAAGCCCATATCTCAAATAAACATAACAGGATACTTTGAAAGATACTTTAATGAGGAACTAACATTTCGTCACTTTACAAGCAACATCATCAGAGTGTCTATTTACATGAAAATTTTCGGCTTAAATAACCTACACGATACAAAAATAGAGGTGAGAGAAGGAGAGAATGATAAATGAGGTGTCATAACAGGGATTAAGGTGGAGGAGAAAAGAAAAAAACATAATTAGAATAACATGAGAGGAAATGACTTTATATTTACGTTGAGAGAGGGATTTATTTTTGCAATCCACAAACTTTCTCGAATGAGACTATCTAATTCTGAACGACCACTAGCATTTTAGCACATAAAAGAGAAACTGGACACCCAATTTCTTTTGATGATTTCTCAGTTTTAGCTAGTGGTCGTTCAGAATTAGATACTCTCATTCGAGAAAGTTTGTGGATTGCAAAAATAAATCCCTCTCTCAACGTAAATATAAGGTCTTTTCCTCTCATGTTATTCTAAGCATGGTTTTCTTTTCTTTTCTCCTCCACCTTAATCCCTGTTATGACACCTCATTCATCATTCTCTCCTTCTCTCACCTCTATTTTTGTATCGTGTAGGTTATTTAAGCCGAAAATTTTCATGTAAATAGACACTCCAATGATGTTGCTTGTAAAGTGACGAAACGTTAGTTCCTCATTAAAGTATCTTTCAAAGTATCCTGTTATGTTTATTTGAGGTATGGGTTTCTTCAAAATTATCTGCTGGGCAATAATCTTTAATACGTACAAGTTGAGAATTATATGGTTTTAGAAAGGATAGATGCAGTCCCGTCGATTGCGCTCTAAGAAAATCGGGAACCAGAGCAGAATCATCGAGAGTTCTGCGACACTATTGTTTCAGAAAGATGAATTATCTTCTGCCAGCAGAGATTGAATAATTAGACGAACAAAGTGTGACACTTAAATAACAATTGACATATCGCCCACACAGATGTACAGTCAGTAAATACGTTCACTCTGAACTTACTGAGAATTCTTTTAATGGAAGCTCTTCTTTTAAAAAAAAAGAGAAAAAGTATCGTTTTTCGCTGACTGATCAAGATCTGATCAATCTTGACCAGTCGAAGCTAAAAAAGTAATACTTGATAATTGCAATAACCAACAGTGTGCTCCTTAAACAAATCTAAGATCAAATCTCTAGATCTATAGTCAATGAAAGAGATTTTACTAAAAATTGATTGTTAAAAAAGCTGATAAAATTTGATGACCAAAAATTCGACAGATTTAGACAGCTAAGTTTGCCAAAAAATTGTTCACCGGAAAATGACAAGTTACTAACCCGAATCCAACGCCAAATTATCTAGTACAAAAATTTTGGGAAAAGTAAGAAGAATTTAAAGAAACAAGAGAACGCTGATTTGCCGTTACGGCCAAGGGAGAGTACTAGAATTACGTGAAATAACATAATCGATGAAGGAAAAGAACACCAATTCTAGACGAAAGAATTGGAACGTGTTATTATATCAATAAATTTCAGGCCCATTCTCAAAGGGAAAATTCGCCTCTTTTTACCAAAAGAGTCCAGAACTGTTTGAAGAACACGACAAAGTACATTCACAAAGATGATTCTTATTTATGTATTTCTTATTTGATTCTTACGTAATTATTCACTCGGGAAAAGTCCTCATTAAAAATGTGGAGATAAAAAATGTAATTAATTCCCAATTTCAATTCCAACTTTTAAATAGTAATTAATGACAAATTGCAAATTTATTTAGCTGCAAAAGCAACTTTGAATTACTAATTTCAAGTTCCTAAGAATAGTGTAAGCCTTTTCTTGGGTGACAAACCAAATGAAACGCAGGCCGCAATATCGCAACAGAAACTGTTACTTGCAAGTACTTGACAACCATCTGACAATGACGAAAAGTTCCACTCGGTGATTGTTCAGTCACAATGAAAAGACCGTAACTTGATCTGCATACAGGTGCCACATTGTGAGTGTGCGAGCAGTAAGTTGAAGTAAACTGGTCAAAATGGTTTTCTATGGCTATTTTTGTGAGCAAGCGAAGAGTCGCGTCTCTGGGATTTGTAATTAAATTACGGTTTTCATTTCTTCGAGGAAAATGGATTTATCAGTTACATTTGGAAATTACTGCAGTTATAAGAAGTACACTGCAACGACTATTCACAGCTTCGCTCAAATCTAATAAATTTGTTTTGGTTTGACTATCCCAATCAAAATTTTTTAATTAAAAAAGTTTATTTAACTGCACCAGCTCAACGGTGACCAAACTATCCTTACTTGTTAACCCAGATATCAGAAATTTTTGGCAAATGGTCGCTTTCATTTGATCTCTAGATTTTGGCCTTAGTACAATCCTGCAGCAATCGCTCCTTTTTGAAGAAACCTAACAGTTAATAAACTGTCTAAAGCAGAAGGATACACCAAGAACAATTTCACAAAGAAGGGTAGTTACTCCTACCAGGAAACCCAGGCCTCTGGAACTCACTCCAAGAAGAGTAGCTATCCCTTACTGCGAGATTCTGCCTCAAGCATCTCCAATACTCTTGACAGTTCAGTCACAGGGATCTTCTAAAATATATAATTGCTGTAAATTTCTAAAACTGGTGACCAAGAATGTCTGCTGAAGTGGCAAAAATTTGATTGAGGCACAAATTCAGTGAACTATATTATATAATTTATAACTATTTTATTATAATTTTTAGGGTTTTTTAGATAGCACCTGAAGAGCTTGAATAAGAGCGGAAACGTTTGTGCGAAATGAGTGGTTAACTTATTTATAGTCTCCGTCGTTACCACAATATACACTTTTTTCAATAATTCTACTTGTGTTAGACAATCAAAACCTTCTCTCTCTCTCTCTCTCTCTCTCTCTCTCTCTCTCTCTCTCTCTCTCTCTCTCTCTCTCTCTCTCTCTCTCTCTCTCTCTCTTTCTCTCTCTCTCTCTTTCTCTCTCTCTCTCTTTCTCTCTCTCTCTCTCTATATATATATATATATGTATATATATATACAAGGTAAAAGTCATTAGTCAACAAGAAAGAGAAAAATTGTTACTACATGCTACTTATCCTTGTTTACGTCAATGTTAATTATGCTATTTATAAACGAAGAAGGAATAATAAAGCCTAGCAAAAAGCACGCAAAATAGGCATATTTAAAGGTTTGTAGTATAATTCTAATGTTTCGTTGCTACACGCAACATCCCCAGAGAATGAATAATTGATATTACAAGGTGGTAAATATTATAGTGGTTATGTTACATGATATGTGTTAACGAGATGTTGGGGTAGGAACGGAAGTGGGAAAGACAAAAGGAAACAGCAGAATAAGATGTGGTGGAAATATCAAGAAACGAGAAGTCTTAAAATAAAGAAAATGGAAAAGAGCCTATGTTGGCATTAAGCGATGGATTGAGTTTGCGGATGAGACTTTCTCTGACAAGAAGTTCAGAGTTGAAGGAAGAAGAAGACAAGATGGTAAGATCATCAGGCGAAACAAGGTATCCAGTGTCACAGTGATGTGACAGGATGCTTGTCGGAGGAGGATTGACTGGCTTCTTGCCAGTACCGCAATGATTCAAATAAGCGCCCGGGGCGCTTATTTAATTTAGGAGGTCAAGAGGTGGCGCTTATTAAATTGTTCAGCAAACACCGCAATCTGATTCCACAAAAACGCAGAACTTTGATAACAATCTTAACAAAAACAATAAGAATAAGAATAAGAATAAGAATAACAATAACAATAACAATAACAATAACAAGGATTTAGAAAAAACTGAAACCCTAGTTCTCTGCTCTAGTAGATAGAATACGAGTTATTTTTATAATGCAGCTACAGCTGCAGGTAATTGTTCTCAATCAATAACAAGTTCATCGTCACAGTCACCTTCGTCAAAAACAAGATTGTCGGGCGCATCGTCCTCGACGTCCGACTCTGTGATTCCGTCGAAAGGGTCACGTCCACATGATTGGGCATGCATACGGAAGAGGAAAGCATTAGAATAGAGAAAGAGGTGTGGAAGAGATATTTTCAATGAGAGACGGTTTGTATTTGGAAATAAGTAAACTCTCACGAATGAGGAGTTCAAAGTTAGAGGAAGACCTGCAGGAAGAAATAAAGGAAAAATCGTTGGGAGAAATGGCGTGATTAGTCTGGCGAGTGTGAGCCTGGATACTGGAAGTAGGAAATGAAGTGGTTGCTCGTTTCTTACCCGTCAAAGGTGAAACCCCCATGTGTTCTGAGTTACGCGTGTGTAAGTGGCGCCTTGTTTGGCCCAAATACAACGCTCCACAGCATTGACACGTATATTTGTAGACAACACGCGATCTCATTAACAACTCCCTTTATTTGCTAATATCTTCCTGGCTTTCCACGAACACTGTTGGCTAACCAACTGCCCTCTAGAATTTAAACCTCTTTTCTTTCGTCGTTATATTGATGATTGTTTTGTTGTTTTTCGCTCTCGTAATCATGTTCGTCCTTTTCTAGATTATCTCAACTCACAACATCCGAATATTACGTTTACTAGTGAGTTAGAAATTGATTCTACACTTCCTTTTTTGGACACTTTGATAGATCGTTCTGATGGTTTTTCCACTTAGGTTTATCGGAAACCTACTTTTACCGGTTTGTTCACAAGTTTTGATAGTTTTATTCCGTTATCGTATAAGCGTGGTCTCGTCTATACTCTACTTGATCGCTACTTCAAAATATGCTCTTCCTTTCACCACTTTCACGCTGAAGTTCTTAAACTTAAGAAATTCTTGCTCAGGAATGGATATCCTGAGATTTTTCTTGATCGCTGCATCCGTCTTTTTCTTGATCGTCGGTTTTGTCCCCCCACAAAAGATTCTCCTCCAAAAAATATCATCTATTTTAAGCTTCCTTTCACAGGATCACATGCTTTACAGATCCGAACACAGGTCTCTAAACTATATTCATCTGCTTTCCCACAAGTTACTTTGCGTTTTATTTTTCAATCTGGAAAACGGTTGTCTGGTTTCTTCCCTTTCAAGGACCGGACCACCATGTTAATGAGATCGCGTGTTGTCTACAAATATACGTGTCAATGCTGTGGAGCGTTGTATTTGGGCCAAACAAGGCGCCACTTACACACGCGTATCTCAGAACACATGGGGGTTTCGCCTTTGACGGGTAAGAAACGAGCAACCACTTCATTTCCTACTTCCAGTATCCAGGCTCACACTCGCCAGACTAATCACGCCATTTCTCCCAACGATTTTTCCTTTATTTCTTCCTGCAGGTCTTCCTCTAACTTTGAACTCCTCATTCGTGAGAGTTTACTTATTTCCAAATACAAACCGTCTCTCATTGAAAATATCTCTTCCACACCTCTTTCTCTATTCTAATGCTTTCCTCTTCCGTATGCATGTCACTTCCTGTCACATCTCCCAGTTTTCTATTGGTTAGCCGTCTAATTATTCCAATATGTAATTATAGATTCATATATATAGTTTTTCCTCATCCCTGTAAACCTACACTCTGAAGATGTTGCACGAGGCAACGAAACGTCAGTAAACATGTTTTAAAACTTTTTGACTTGCCTATTTCATTATGGCGATACACATAAGAATTCTTAGCTGGGCTCTTTTTTTTTTGTTACGATTACGCTTTCCACCCGGAAAATCAATAGCCATGATTGGGCAATAGCATGTTGAACAGTTTTGATCCGTGCTAGCCCAGAATGGCATGGCTGATCCTTCTTAAAGATCCTCGTAAGGTTGTATGTGCGTGTCCGAAGCTTTTCTTACGCTAGAGACACTATAAATAAATATAAACTTAAGGAGAAGGTTTTCAAAAAGAAGGGCATACGGATGGAGCTAAAAAGGAAAGCCCATTAGCTCAAAGTAAGTGTTGTTTAATTTTGAGAGAACCTTTGCAACCAGATGCTATTTTGGATATTTTTGAATGTTACTCATGCTGAAAGTGTTCTGAACCAACTTGAAAAGTTATGGTTCACAAGTATCTAAGGCTCATTCTCAATGATTCATGCCTCCTTGACAACTGCAAGATACATGTACATATTCTATTAACTTATATTCTGTATTTACAGTATAACCATACTTTACGTGAACTGATATTCCATTTGAAGTACATTATTTCAGCACTTCTTCTTAGGCAGCCGTCGGACTATTGTCCATGACCTAGCGCATTTGCGAACATTTCCTCTGGTGACTAACCAATCCAATACGTGAACGGCAGACACGGCCACAGTCCCCACAGATTTACCCCGATGCTGCTACCTTTGCATCAGCCTTTCTCTTTGCTCTCTTTGCGTCGATGTCGGCTTTCAGATATGTCTCCCCTGCTCGGAGTGCCTGGCTGCACGTGGTCTTCCATTTACCTCGGTCTTCAGCAAGTAGTTCCCAGTTGTCGGCTGGCAGACTTGTCGCAAGCATGTCTCTCTTGCAGACATCCCTGAAACGTAGCTTAGGTCTGCCAACAGGCCTCGTCCCAAGTTCCAGCTCCCCATACAAAAGGTCCTTGGGGATTCGACCATCTTCCATTCGGCGGACATGGCCTAATCACCTCAGTCTACGTTGTCTGAGGAGGGTGTGCATCGAGGGAATACCTGCTCTTTCAAATACTGCATTGTTAGAGACCTTATCTTTCCTGAAATGGACAGGATGCGGCGAAAGCATCTCATATGGAAGGTGTGCAAGCGTTTCTCCTGCCCAGCATAGGTGGTCCAGGACTCACTGCCGTAAAGTAAGATGTTCACAATGCAGGCACGATAGACTGCAATTTTAGTCATTGTAGTAAGTTTCTTGTTCTCCCACACTCGAGCAGAAAGCTTGGCCATGTTAGTTGCAGCCTTTCCGATTCTCATTCCGAGCTCCACATCAAGAGACACATTGTTAGATATGGTAGAGCCAAGATAGGTAAACTGCAAGACGACATCCAGAGTGTAGTCTTTGATTGTTAGAGCAGGCGTGGCTTCGGAGCCTTGGCACATGACTTTCGTCTTCTTTAGGCTGATGCTAAGTCTAAAAACCTCACATGCATTAGAGAACCGGTCGAGAAGGTTCTGGAGCTTTTCTTCACTGTGTGAGACAAGGGCAGCATCATCAGCGAAGAGAAAGTCGCGCAGCATTACTTTGCGAACTTTGGTCTTTGCTCGAAGGCGTGCAAGGTTGAAGAGTTTCCCGTCAGATCGAATACGTAATAGGATGCCTTGATCAGCTGACCTGAATGCGTGTTTCAGGAGGACAGAAAAGAAGATATTGAAGAGTATTGGAGCAAGTACACAGCCTTGTTTCACCCTGCTGTTCATGTCGAATGCCTCAGACATGCTTCCATCATATTGCACAGTGCCCCGTGTCCCGTCATGAAATGACTTGATGAAGCTCAGGAGTTTTGGAGGGCAGCCAATTAATGGCAGAACCTTGAAAAGGCCATCTCTACTGACCAAGTCAAAGGCCTTTGTTAGATCGATAAATGCGATGAAAAGGGGCTGTTGTTGCTCTCGGCACTTCTCCTGGAGTGGCCTCAGTGAGAAGATCATATCCACTGTTGAACGTTTGTAGCGAAAACCACATTGGGATTCAGGGTATACCCTCTCGGCGAGTTGTTGTAGGCGGTGTAGTGCTACTCGGGCAAACAGCTTTCCACCAATGCACAGTAGTGAGATACCGCGATAGCTATTGCGGTCACAGCGGTCACCCTTCTTCTTGTAATGAGTTTTGATAATAGAGTCTCTCATCTCCTGTGAGACTGATCCCTCCTCCCAGCACCTACAGAGCAGCTGGTGGAGAGTGTCAAGCAGTTGACTTCCACCACATTTGAAAACTTCAGCCGGGATGCCATCCTGTCCTGGGGCCTTGCCAGATGATATCTCCATGAATGCGTTTGAGAGTTGTTCTTTGGTGGGAACGTCATCTAACTCGAGCAATGAGGGAAGCCTCTCAATTTGGTCAAGGGCAGAGGGTGAGACAAAGTTCGTACCACCATAGAGCTCACTGTAGTGTTCCATTCAGCACTCCATCAGTTTTGACTTGTCAGTAATGGTCTTCCCGGTTGATGTCTTCAGTGGAGCGCACATTGACTGTGTAGGCCCAATTGCCTTCCTGATACCCTCAAACATGCCCCTGGCATTTCCAGTGTCAGCAGCTGTCTGGATCTCAGCACAGAGACTCGTCAAAAAGTTGTTAGCACAGTTTTTGCATCCTTCTTTTGCACGGCTTCTGGCCTCGCAGAGTGCTTCCAGGGACCGTGGCGAAGGGTTACGCTGGTAGTTCTGAAAGACAACCCTCTTTTCTTCAATTAGAGGTTGGAGGATCACGATGTTTGCGTTGAACCAATCATGACTTTTGAGTTCCTTCTTACCGAAAGCCTGCAGTGCTGCAGCATGAGTCGCGTCCCTAATATGTTGTCAGTGATCATCTATATCGAGTTCCTGGCAGTCCTCTAGTTTCGTGCTCAGGATGTCTTTGAATAGTGAGACTTTTTCAGGGATGGCGGTAGCGGCAGTATTGATGCGAGATTTGACAGGTTGCTTAGCACGATGAAATTTCTTCGGACGCATCTGGACCTCCGTGCAGACAAGGGAGTGATCAGTGTCGCAATCAGCACTATGGTATGCTCGCGTGATGCGAATGTTGTTGAGACGCTCCCGTCGTGAGATGATGAGGTCCAACTGATACCAGCGTTTGGATCTAGGGTGCATCCACGAAAACCTATGTCGCATCTTTACGGCAAAGAATGTGTTCGTAATGCAGAAATGATAGTAAGCACAGAGTTCCATCAGACGTTGCCCATTCTCGTTACATTCGACAACACCATAATGACCTAGGCAGTTGAGCCAAGAGCCCTGGTCATTGCCCTCTCTTGCATTGAAATCACCAAGAAGAAACAGCGCTTCATTCTTTGGGATATGCTTGATAGCTTCATCAAGTTGGCTATAAAAGGCATCCTTAGTGTCAGAGCAAGAGGTCAAGGTTGGAGCATAGGCAGAAAGCAAATTTGCGGTGCCTGAATTAGTGTTAATTCTCATGTGCATGAGGCTCTCTGACTTGATAGAACCTGGCTCCACCATCTGAATCAGTTTATTACTGACAGTAAAACCGACTCCATAACTCTCTAGGTTCGTCTTCGTCTCTGCCATGCCAGAAGGATGTGTACTCCTTTTCTTTAAGGCTTCCAGAACCAGCTAGGCGGGTTTCCTGTAGAGCAGCGATGTCGACGTTGGGTCTTTCCAACTCTCTGCTGATGACAGCTGTCTTGCGAAGTCCATCGGTGTCGCGTATATCCTTGTTCAAGCCGTTCAGCATCGTTCGAACATTCCAGCTCCCAAGTGTGAGAGCTGACCTTCTTCTAATAGATCCTTGTTTTTTAGGTGAGAGTGTCGCAGTCCACCTGTCAGTCTGTTTCCATGCTTAAGTCCTGCTCACCCCAGCAAGACAAGTGCACGGTGGCGGGAAAGCACCTTATTGACTGGGGGCTGCCCAGTTTAAGCGGGCGGTAGCTATCCATTGGGGCTAAACATCCCCTCCCACTGTCAGGAGTGACCCCTGGCGTCTGACTCAACCCCAATCAAGCCATGGCCTAGAACTGGTAACTGCCACTCTCCGGTTTGATTCCGTGCCAGGCGAAGCCAAACAAAACACTGAAGTTGCCTCTCCAGGCGCTTGCCTTGGGGGTATGTATGGAGAGACTGGTTTGCCCATGTCCCAGAATCCCCCTCTCGGTCTTGTTAGTAGAGTCCGAAAGAAAGGCATAGCCAATACGTTCGGGACCAGGTCGACTGCAGGAGTTGCCAGTCACTGATATACCATCAGGAGGCCTCACGGAGCTCCACTCCCGTTTTTCTGTCAGGGTTTGCTCCCTTAGCCTTTGGCTATCCCTAGCCACCAACAAGGCAGTGGAACCGTTTCCCTGGTCAAGGGAGGCTAAAGGTGTACTAACACTTGCCCAAGGTGTCCACCCAGGCTAGTGGAGGGAAGGAGGCGCCGAACTGCTCCATTCTAGACCAGCTCCAAACAAGGTCTAGCACTAAATGTATAGAAAACTAACAGTATTCACGAATAGCTGAGCTAAATATGTAAAAAAGTTCTAATAAGATGGGTTCATCAGGATTGATTCTCTGAATAAACTTAATTATATACATAATATTCTGAGTAAGTTATACAGATATTAAAATTGCTAATTTTGAAAACTACATTGATATATATATACACATTATCAGGCAGTAGAAATTTCAATAGAAATGGTCATATTCTTCTATGTGAAGTTTGAAAAAGCTATCAAATTCATCAGTAAAAGTACAATTACTGGAATTTTTGAAAGCTTTGTCCATCTCCCTACAAGGTAATTTATGCCCCCAACTATTAATTTATGAAACAATGTTAAACAGATGTCTAAAATAAAATTCTGTATTAGTAAAAGTCAAAATATTGTTCAAACCCATGTGCCTATTTACATTTGGTTTTTTTTGGAAGAGGTTGGTCTGATACTACAAACTACTTTGAGCTCTCCCTCTTGTGCCGACCTGACACATTTCCTCTAACAACAGGAGCTACGTTACGCTGAGCTGCAATGGTCAGGTCAATGTATCCAAAACTTTGGACAGTGGGATCGTCACTATAGCGGCCTCTGGATCTTTGATTTCCAAAATATTCCTCCAGAAGATCCTGGCAGAATCTTTCTGACAAAACAAATTCAAGTCCTTCACAAATCAGAAACTTGGTAACTTGAATTAGTGAATAGACTGTTATCCTCAATCTCCTATATGTCTGCTGAGAAATAAACATATTACCTCGGTCATCTTTGGAGAAGTTACCAGGTCTATCTTGGGTTGTCTTATACCACTCCTCAAAGTATAAAAGAAATGAGTTTTGAAGTCATTCAAAACGCTCATTATTAACTTTGCAGTATGGAGCCAGAAAATTTTTCTTTTACCTGACATGCTCTGCGGTTGACCTGGAATTCAGGCAGTCAAAGAATTTGCTCATCATTTCATAGAATCTGGCAGTCTGTTCAGCTTCTCCACTAGGATAATGTCATCGCAGCGCTAGAGATATAGTATTGCTCAATACTTGATCAGCCAAGTTGACTTTCATTTTGGAGAAGGAGATCAAGTTGATATGGTCAGATGTCAGTTTGGGTAGGCGATGTAAGCCTTGTTCCAAGTCTGAATAAATAAAGAGCAGCTATATCATTCCAAATCTTGAGAAGATGTGGTGCATCAGAGAAAAAGTAGATGTATCTTGTGGGGCAAAACAGTTGATGGTTTTGTGCACAACACCTGTGCTGTCATTTTCTCCAACCAGACCGCCATGCAACTCACAGAACTTTCTGCTGGCTGAAGCACCATCACTTACAGTCGCACAGATCCATAAATTGCATGACAGCTCCAAAATGGATACGGCTTTCCAGAAAAGTGGCATTATTATGAAAGAAGTAACATTATGCGTGCTGAAATATCCCAGGATATATTTCAGATTACAGGCAACGCCTCTAACCATAAAAGTCAGAATGTGACTTGCAACAGTGATGAGAATATCAAATGTGGCAACCTTGACATCATCATCACCAAGATTCACAAAACCGATGAGCTCATTGCTGTTTTTGTCAAACACTAAATTTGGTTGAATTTTCATCTCATCAAATGATAAAATAACATACCTTTGACTGCCAAAAAGCTGGTTGATATCTTAATACAATTTCTTAATGTTTTCTTCATGAGAACCAGGTTTAGGCTTGAAAAAATTCCTGTAATCACGCAAAACCCTTTCACTAGGCAGCACAAGAACACCAGATGAAGCCAGTTCTCTATAAACTGATGGGGACTTGGAATGGATGGAGAGGCAGAATCTGATCAGGTGAGGGTGGTATCTTCTACCAAAGTTGGGGGATGTAAGAAGTTTCTTCTGTTGTTCCCAAAACAATTTCATATGTGGTGAACTCTTCAAGTCACTGTCAGCCAGAATGGTGAGTATGTCATTTTCCAGATCCTTATTGACCTTGATGCTGTTGAATTGAATCTCTTTTTCCGAGCTTGAAAGCCTATGCTCAAGATCTTTACACTCAACTCGTTGCTTCTGGACGGTGACAATCAATCTATCTTTACTGCAACCAGTCAGTGGGGCTTTGTCCTTCACTGCAGTTGTCTTTTTCACAGATGATCGTCTTTCCTGTCGAGCCTATCGTGATCTGGACTGCACAAAATCTGGACGTGATCTGGACTGCTCGTAACAATTTTCTGACTTAAAATACATTGAAACTTGGTAAGGTGGACCATTGTCACAATATTCCTTCTGACAATAAGGGACAGTGTGCCTTGTAACATTTGAGATTCCAGTTACAGGATCCGTGGCCGACAAATCTTGTGGTAATACACGACAAACTTCATATGATTTCAAAGATGCTGACAACGAGTGGACGGAGACATGCAAAATTGAGCGTTTATGCTCGCAGTATATTTTATGATTATCAGGCAAGAACCAACCATAGGCAGAAATTGAAAACCCAAGACCAGAATCTAATCTAATTGAATACAGTGGCAGTGCAAGTTTTTCATCAAAAAATGCCATGATAAACTCGTTCTCGTTATCCTTTTTCGACCATCCGGTCAACACCAAACGAGAAACTTTTTATTTGAGGTCGTGTAAGTCCTTGTAGACTTTGGGCATCTTCCTTAAAGAACCACGGCTATAGCGGTCGTCAAGCAATTCATCTCGTTGTCGTTGAAGTTTCCTTCTGGACGTCGATGGACTATCTTCGAAAGATTTCCTTGGAAAATTAAGTGTAGGAACAGATCCCGCAATAAGTCTTTTTTGAGAAGAATCTAGTGAACAAAGACAGATCCAAACAAAACCGTCAAAATAAGATTATCTTCCACATCTTAAGCATAGCCTTAAATTATCCGCATTCATTCGTTTTGCGTTTGTGGTGTTGTGTAATGAATATTCATACGCTAAAAATAATATATTCCAAAAAGTGTAGGGACTTCCTTTGTTCGATGCATTTCTCCTCAAAATACTTCTCGCAAATGTGGAAAGTTTTCAAAGTTTATTTGCCATCGCAAATCTTTGTCAACTTGACGACTGCGCGTGATCACTCTCGCCCATTCCGAACGTGTTTTTCTTCGACAATTTATCATCTCCTTTTGGAACGGAAAACAAGCTCACTCCAGTGTGTCTTCTGTTCGTATTGCATCCAGAAATGCTGCAGTTTGCACCAGGCATATTCACCACATCTCAGAAATATGAAGAACATTGAGGCTTCCTACTGTATTTTACAGTTTTGAATTAAGTTTTTGTGCACTTTTGTTGTCACGTGATAAGTCACAGAACCTGACAAAAGCATAATTAATCACATGGCCCCGCCTTCTGAACAATGTTTATTTTTCTATAAACTATGAATGGATCTAGCCACAAGTTAGCAAATTCTGCATGGTTTCGAACGGAAGTAATTTCATTGTATGCAAACATATCCTGAATAGGCCTGGTGACTAATACTGGTAGTGATTCGAAAAAATTTTTCTGCGTACCACTTTCATCCAAGTCTTGTGAATGAGAGATCGAATATGATATTATGTTCGCGTCTTTTTTGGTTTCTTCTATGGTACAAGGTAACATCTAAAGACATACACAAATCACGCACAGTTGAATAAGACGCGATATGTTAAACATATTGCATGTGAGTCTGATTTACTCCCTGTCTGTCATTTTTGCTGAAGGTTTTGGGTAGAGAAAGTTTGGTCAGACATACGTTTTCATCGTTTGCCACAGTTGCTAGTAAATGTTGACTATCTACTCTGTCGTTGGGTAAAACGTTGAGACTACGTCAAATCCGTTCGTAGCTATATATGTAAGCGGCCACGGCGGCGGTGACAGGACCACACATTTCTTTCTTGTCCCTCTTTAAAATTCTTAATCGGTAACAATTTTGACAAGAATACATAATCTCCGCCATCATTTCTTATGAGCAAATGTGGACGCCAGGCTTGCACTGTCCATTATGTCATCGTACTGTAAAACAATAGTCAGCCATTGTTCTGTTGCGCGATGGCACAATGGCCAGTCCAAGCCTGGTAGATATCAAGTGTAGACACTAACAAGTCCCCCCAAAACATCAATTGGTGACGCCTATCCTTAGTTGCAAAGAAATCATTATTCTCCCCGTGCCAGTTTACTGTTCACTGTTAAAAATAGCGGTACCCGGACACATTGCCGAATGACATTCTGGCGAAAGACATTTTGCCGAACGGACATTTTGCCGACGGACAGTTTGACGAACGGTCAGTTTGTCGAATAAACTTCTTGCCGAAAAGACATTTTGAAAATGGACGTATTTTCTTATCAAGCTTTTCTTAAAGGTTCGCTTAGGACATCCGTTTAAACGTCGCACAATAGACGATTTCAATGTAACCATTATGTAAAATAACCATTATGTAGGACATCACTAGCAAGGAAAGGAAAAGCGAAGGAAGAAGAATATTGGCAAAGTACTGTGGCAGTTCAAGTTATCTCTTGATGATGAAACAGACGAGCTTCTGTCAGATTTCCTGTCCTATTTTGAGGCCACTTGGATTGGACTGGTTCAACGTGGTCGTCGACGCCGTCCTTTATTCGCCATCTTTCTATGGAACGTACACGATCGCGTTGAGCAAGATCTTCCGCGAACAAACAACTCCATCGAAGGATGGCATCATTCGTTTGATCTTCGTGTTGCCATCACCCACCCAACGATCCGTCGATTGTACGCGAAGCTAGTCAAGGAACAAACCAGCAGCGAGCTGATCCTGGAGTAAGTGCTTGCCCGCATTCCTCAACCGCCACCAAAGAAAGAAGTACCAGGTGATAAATGAAAGATTGAAAGATATCGTTACTGAAATTGACACTTACGAGAACATCATAACGTACTTGCGGGCTATAGCTCATAATTTGTAGAACTGTTGTACATACTATAAGCATACTTTTTGTGATTTATATACATAATAAACATTTACCTAACGAATGAATCATGTTTTACTGTTTATATCCAAAATCTTGGTCTGCAAATATGTCAAAAACTCAAAATCATGCATGTTCACTATCAGACTTCTGTGGTGTAAGAAAAAAGCTTCTGTGGTGTAAGAAAAAAACTTTGATGGTGTAAGAAAAGCTTGATAAGAAAATACGTCCGTTTTCTGCAAATTATCCATTCAGCAAAATGTCTTTTTGGCGAGAAGTCCATTCGACAAACTGTCCGTCGGCAAAATGTCCGTTCGGCCAAATGTCTTTCATCAGGATGTCTTCCGGCAAAGTGTCTTTTGGCAAAATATCCGGCCATGAAAATAGCAAGTGACTTCCTCGTCGTTGCTAGGTCGTTGATGTTTGTTTTTATTTCTCACATTTCATTGGTTAATTTTTTGTCACATGACTTCCTTTAATACAAAACCTTGTCCAAATACCATTCTTCTTTTAGAACTCGTTATACTCTCTGACGAAAGGGCCATAGCTCGACACGTTAGAAATTTTCATCATACATTCGGCAGTCTGCCAACCTTTTAACTTTCTGTGCTGTAAGATTTTCTGTTTTCTACAGTGAAGAGCTTTTAGAACAGTCAAGATTTCTCTTATCATGGCTGGACCATGTTGCCCTAGATGCTCTTTGCTATTTGAGGGAACATAACCTTCCAAGGTTTCCTTGCAATAGTCAAGAACAAGATAGGAAAAAGAATTCCCGCTTTCATAATATTGATAATTGACAATATGTTGTGATTCCTTCACTGGCAGAAGGCCCAACACTCTGTCCACATTTTCGGCCAATAATTTACAGCAGTATGTTAGCATTTGTTTCACTGCGACTCACTGCCATCATCCAGTAAACCAATGTAAACACAAGTACCTTGACAGCCACCACAGATAACGTACTCTTTGTCAAAACATACCATTACTGGTTCCACCTGAAATGATAAATCAAGAAAATACCCATTAATCCATATATTATAAACTGGATTATTGACTTTTTGAGCAACTGTAAACAAAGGGTGAAAGTAGATGGCGTCACATCCGAATTTTTCGACATTAATCGTGGTGTACCTCAGGGGACTGTACTTGGACCTGTAATGTTTTCTATAATGGTCAATGATATCAAGGCAGTGAATCCCTCCAATGATCTATCTAAATTTGCTGATGATATCACAATAATAGCACCGGTATATGATTATGAAGATTCAGCTGGGGATGAAGTGGAAAACATGAAAGTATGCTCAAATGAAAATACAATGTCTTTAAATATGGAGAAAACTAATGAAATGATTGTTCGCAGAAAAGTGTCTGCTCCCTTACCGGACCACATTAAATCCATAATACTAAAAGATTGGCTCAAAATACTGGGTGTTACGATCGAAGAAATGATGAAAAAAGCTAGTAGCAGAATGTACATTCTAAGAGTTTGTAAATATTATGAGTTCTCTACGCAACAATTAGATCTTCTTTTCAATAGTCTTATAATTTCTCTTTTCACCTTTGCAGTTGAAATTTGGGGTAGAGCTTCTTATCACAAATACGTAAGTCAGATCGATCAGTTTGTCAATCGTGCCCATAGAAATGGGTATACTAGCAACCGATCGGATTTTAAAGCAATAATATCGAACAGAGACAAGAAATTATGGACAAAAATTATAAATCATGAAAAGAATTCTTTACACATTCTTTTACCTAACAAGATAAATCGACCTTTAAGACCGAGAGGTCATGATTTTGAACTATCTATTGTTAAAACTGAGAGATTTAAAAACGCTTTTATAAATAGATGTCTTTTCAATTTTATATGAACTGTTCATATTTTTATATCTCATTACTTCCGTAATTTTATAATCGATGTAAGTAATTCTGTAATATCTAATTGTAGTATTTTAACATGTAAACTCAGGCGTTTTTGTTTTTTTTTAGTATTTCACTAAAGACTTATTATTATTAAAAACAATAGTCAGCACGATTCTGTTTTCTTGGTCTTCAAAAGAATTTACTATGGTATAATCACTGTGGTGTCAGGAGTTGTAGAAGCATTTCAAAATTGTGGGTTTTCCATGTTTCTCAGGATGTCATAAATAGAGTCACTCCCTTTGAAGAACTTTAAAGATAACATACAATATATATATATATATATATATATATATATATATATATAGTCGAATGATTTATCAACGATTCTAAAAGTGCTCAATATCCTGGAAGATAGAGCAAAATGGATGAAATGTTACTAAAGGATGTTCGTTGTTACTATTAGTTTCACGCCCGTAGACAATCTTCAGACAACTGGAAAAAATTCGGTCCGATTGCTCTTAAAGCTAGTTTCCATATAATCGCTGACGATCGCCAGATCGCTGAAATCATTGAAGCAAAGGGTTGCTGACGATCGCCAACGATCGCTTGAGTTTGTTTCCATATGATCGCTCAATTCATTGTATCCCAGCGCCTTCTGTGCACTTCGTTTCATGTGCTCGTTAAGGGAGTTTGGTGTTTGAAAAAATTGCACGATCTACGTCTTCTGAGGAGACCTCTTTTACTTTTTTTTGTTTCCCCCAATGTTTGGCATTTTTGTTTGTCGAACTACTCTGCATCTCGGTTTTGCTGACATTTTGGGTTGTTGGAGTTTTTAAAATAGACTCATCTCTGTCGTGGCACTCCTCATCTTCATCAAGCACAATTTCATTAGACTCATTCTGTGTAATCACCTCGACTTCTTCGAGATCCACTGGCGTTGATGAACGACAAGTGGTCAAAGGTGAAGATTCCAGGGACTGTGTTGTGCCCACATTTGTAGTTGTTTGCCGACTCTCTATGTGTGTCTGTAGCCAGTCTAAATTCACAAACTCTACCGGCATTTGGATTGCGTCTCTGCCTGAACCAGACGGAGTGTTCTTCCTCTTCTTCAACCATCGTCCGTACGCCGTTCTAACATTTTTAAATTTGGCTTCGGCTGTCGACGGTTCCAAACCAAATTTGTCGCTTACGGCCTTCCAAGCGTTGAGTTTTTTGAACTTGTTTTTATACTCTTTACAGTATCGATTGTATAAACATTCATATTTGTGAATTTCACTGTGATCACTGTGAAGACGAAGTGAACTGTTTAAGTAAGAAAGTTAAAGCTGACCTTGGTTACAAGTGCTATAGGGTAACTTTATGGCTCTACCGAAATTATTCGAGCACGTAAGCCTTGCTTGGACGGCTGACTTTGACTTGTTGAAGCAGTTCGTAAACGACATTTTAAAGCTGGATGGAGTATGGTCGCAGCCTGGAGGTGATAAGAAGGTATTTACTTTTGGTGATTCGACTATAGCATGGCGGAAGAACAGAAATTTGTTATCCTTCATTGGAGGAAAATCGAATGATATAAAAAAAGAGATATGTCAACAGATGTATGCGAACGACTTGACAAGGCCTGTTTCGCCAACACAACAGCAATCGGGTACACCGGTGAATTTTTATGCAGAGACGATTGAAAACCTTAGGGACGACCAGTTGGTAAACAGCGAAGCAATTAAATCACTGGCAGAATCTGTTGGTCGTATCTCGACAGTAATTTTTCAACTTCAAGGACGTTTAGAAAATAACACTGAGTTGAATAGAGTAAGTTTAGAGACGCAGCCCGCTGAAATCGAAAATGCAAATCAACTAGGCAATGTTGAAAGAGGCATTGTAATAGAAGAATTGCTCAAATCCTACGAGGACGGTAATTTAAATCAGAATAAATTAAGGATGGAAGAAAAGATATTGGGTGATATAAATCAAATTAAGGCAGCTGACCCTAGTCTTAGTATTAATTATCAGTCAACTGGAAATAACAATAAAGCAACATATGCAGAAGTTGCTAGTTTAAGACCTAATTCACCTTCAAGATCTAAAGCCTCAGACAATACCATAACGGTCTCAGACAATAACCACGAAAAGAGGGACAGTCTGATCGGTGATGGGTTTATTGGGGTAGAACGGAAAAGGAAAAGAAGCAAAAGATTCTTCCTTTCTGGAATCGACGAAAATGTCAAAGAAAGCCAGATTTGTTCGTATCTTGTGGAAAGGAATATTGTCTTGTCTAAGATTTCCATGTTTCAAAGTAAGCGAAGAGGAACAGTTTCAGACAAAATACATATTCCTTCAGCTTTCAGTTCGTTGGTTTTAAGTGAAAACTTTTGGCCGAAATTTATCTGCTGCAAACCTTGGCAACAAAAAGGAAAAAAGCGCAAGACCTTCTTGCAAGAAGGAAATGTAACCTTGGACGGAGCTTTTTCAACTTACTTATAATGGCGTACAGCGGAAATTTAATTTTACCCGTGATGGGAACTACTCCATCTACTAAAATGACTCACAAAATATTCCGCGCGAATCACTTACCGTAATGGCAAATACAGATGGAAGCAAAACGGTCGAATAGGAACAATTTAATACCAGTTAGACAGAGAAATCCTGCTGATGGTATTACCCAAGAGCGAGATATTCATAGTGGCATCTTAACAAATGGTCGATCGTCAAAGTCCTTCCAGAAATCAAAGGTTAAAATTGCCCACTTAAATATCCGTTCGTTAAGGAAAAGAGATCATCTATTACAGTTACGTTGCTTAGTTAGGGAAAATAATTATGATGTCTTTGCAGTGTCGGAAACTTGGCTAAATTCCTCTGTTTCAAATGCAGAGGTAGAAATTGAAGGCTACAAATTATCAAGGTTAGACAGAGTAAGGAAAACAGGAGGGGGTGTGTGTATATATACTCGCACCTCCTTAAAAGTCAAAGTCCTAGATGAACTTACTGAAATAACATCGTCCGGCTTTCATCAGCTATGGGTACAAATACAATACAGGAAGTTAAAATCTATTCTAGTGTGTGCAATTTATCGACCTCCGGATTGCCCCATAAACTGCCTTGTACAGGAGTTCCTTAATAAGTACACCCTGGCCCGTACGTATGGAAAAGAGCAGTTCATTATTGGGGACTTCAATTGTGATGTGTTAAAACACAATCAAGAGTCAAAAGAGCTCAAGGATTTGTGTACGTGTTTAAACTTAACACAGTTAATATCCAGTCCAACTAGAGTGACATCACATTCATCAACCTTGATAGACCTCATTATCACATCCAACACTACCTTAGCTGCTGAAAGTGGAGTTGTGGAAAATGGCATAAGTGATCATTTTCTGATTTATACTGTGCTGAAATTAAAATCACCAAAACCTCAGCCTAACGTTATTAATGTCAGGAGTTATAGACATTACGAACGGGATAAATTTTTAGAAGATTTGGCACAAGTACAATGGGAGAATGTGTCATTGATGGACGATGTAAATGGAAAATTAGATTATTTTAATTGCAATTTTTTTCGGATTTTAGACAGACATGCGCCCGTCAAAACTATAAAAGTTAGATACCGTAAATCTCCGTTTGTAGGCGGTGAAATTAAGGATCTGATGAAGAAAAGGGACAAGTTGCACAAAATAGCACGTCAGACTAAGAATGCCTGTGACTGGGACAGCTTTTGTCGGGCTTGTGATGTGGTAAAAGAGCAGCTGAGGGAAGCAGAAAGGAGGTATGTTCATGATGAAATTTATAGGAATAAAGAACCAAATGTAATGTGGAAGGTTATCCGAAGCTGCGTGCCGTGTAAAGAGATGTCACAGCCTGTGTATACCAAGGATATGAAGGGATTAGCTGATGAATTTAACAAATTTTATACTTCAGTTGGGGCCAGAGTTGCTGATGAGGCTAAAGTGTTAAGTTCTAAGAGTAATCTCGCCTTTTTACGACAAAATAATCCTGTATTAAGAGACGAAGCGGATGAATTTCAATTCCGTCGTGTAACATCGTATGAAATACGTAAAATTGTAAACTCTCTTCCAACAAATAAGGCCCCTGGAATAGATAAAGTTTCACTCGCTGCTGTAAAAGACGCCCTACCTAGTATCCTTCCCGCGCTGACTGAGATTGTGAACTGCTCCTTATTAACTTCAGTATTTCCAGCAGCTTGGAAACATTCAGAAGTAATTCCAATTCTCAAAGAAGGGGATCATGAAACGCCGAATGACAATCGCCTGTATCCTTACTGCCTGTGGCCTCGAAGGTATGTGAACGTGTTGCACTGAACCAATTAATGGAATACATGTCTCAGGAAAAGAGTCTCACGGACCATCAAAGCGGAAACAAGAAGTTATATTCAACTGAAACGCTTAATATATTTGTATCAGATATGATTCTCGAGGCTATAGATAGGAAAGAGTTAACGGCGGTGGTGTTGTTGGACCTATCAAAGGCGTTTGACAGTATTGAACATTCACTGCTGTTTGAGAAACTGCATTCCTTGGGTGTATCCAGGAAGGCCGTTGCTTGGTTTAAGAGTTATCTTTCAGAAAGAAGGCAGTCAGTGCGACTTGGTCATATACTTTCAGAAGCTCGCATGATCACTCATGGAGTGCCTCAGGGCTCCATACTTGGCCCGGCATTATTTAACATCTATATTAACGACCTTCCCAATGTTCCTACAGTTTGTCCTTTGGAATCGTACGTCGATGATTCAAAAATGTATTTGTCATTTTCATTGAAAAACATCAGTGCTGGGGGAACCCAGTTTGAGGACGATTTAAAGAGAGTTGCTGCATGGTGTTGCTCTAGTAGCCTACTCATCAACCCTGGAAAAACTAAACTCGTTCTATTTGGTACCCCACAAATGTTAAGTCAAGTTCAGGACTTTCGAGTACCCTTCCTTGGAAAGATACTACGACCCGTTTCTTCAGCGAAAGATTTAGGGATGGAGTTTGACAAAAGCCTGAGTTATGATGAACATATTGTCTAAGTAGTCTCCAAATGCAGAAAGTCCTTTTCTCAAATTAATCTAGTCAAACACATTTTGGACAATCGGACCTTAAAAATGATTATAAATGCCTTAGTTTTTAGTAAACTATATTATTGTTCCTCAGTGTGGGCAAATACTTCCACGAAGAACATAGCTAAACTACAGAGCGTACAAAATTTTGCTGCTAGAATTGTCCCAGGTATAAGGAAGTATGATCATATCACGCCTGCACTGAAACAATTAGATTGGTTGCCTGTTGATTATATGTTGAAATACAAAGATGCTGTTATGACATTTTAGTGTTTGAATGACTCAGCTCCATTATATCTTGCCAGAAGATTTGTATCTAGGTCGCAAACACATGACCGAGACACAAGATGTAAAAACAAGTTGCAGATTCCCCTCTATCGAACTGCATCGGGGCAGCGTTCTTTTTTATATAGGGCGACTAAATTATGGAACGAACTTGAGGATGATATTAAGAATATTTCTAACATCGAAACTTTTAAGATTTTAATAAGGAACAAATTATATAACGAGTTTTGGAATAGTTGCATGAATAGTTAACTTTTTAACTTTTAAACTTTTTAACTTTTTATCTTGTTATTAATTGTAATGTATAGTTTAAATTCACGTAGGTTGAGTAATTAATGATGTTAATGTAAATATAGATTTGTAATGCACATAATTGTTAATTGTAATTATTTCTGAAAAGCCATAGTGGAGAAATAAATTACTTTAAATTTTAAGTTTTTAAATTTTAAAAATTTCTTCCATGAACTCTTCTGTGGAAAAACTCGCCATGTTCTATCTTCGAAGCAGGTCGTCAATTGAAGACAAATGCCTGAACGTCACAATGTCAGCAGAAAATGATGCATTTTGGGATCGTTTCGATCGCTGGATCGCTGAATTTTGTTTCCATATAATCGCTGACGATCGCTGTGGATCGCTGACAATCGCTCACGATCGCTGAGATAGAACATTTTCTATCTCAGCGATCGTCAGCGATCGCGATCGCCGGGGATCGCTCACGATCGCTGGATCGCTGAAAAGTGTTTCCATATAATCGCTGTCGATCGCTCATGATCGCTGGCGATCAACAGCGATCGTCAGCGATTATATGGAAACTAGTCTTTATATAGAAGTTATTACGTAAGTTCTTTGGAATGTTTTGACGTCATTGTGTGTTTGCGGTACAATGAAATTTTCGAAGGCAGTGTTTGTTTCGGTGGCGGCACTTTGCAAAGATTCCCGATCTTTTGTTCAGAAGAGTTTTTGGGTCCGTCTTCATGATAAACATTTTTTCATCCAGGCACAAATTACATCTTCTGCTTCCACTTCTATATGCTTTCGCGTGCTTTAATATCGACCATTTAATCGAGTATTCCCGGTTTTCATTCTTCAGTTTCCAGACGTAGCTTGATAAGGCCGTTTCTTTTGAATACTTAGCGTTGCGGAATGATTTCTTATGGTTATTGAAGCGGGTTTTAAATGGGTTCGCGGTCATGCCAATGTATTTCTTTGTAGTCCCGTCATCTGTCGTTGTTACGTTGGCTTGGTAGATAAGGTTTCCGTCGAGGAAACCTTATGAGGAGTATCATAAACAAACATAATGCACATGTATTGTCAAAACAACCACGCACCGCCACAACTGCCTCTGAGCAACGCTTCTGCAACTGCCAAACAAACGAAAACTGCCCTCTACAAGGTAATTGCCTCGACGGAAACCTTATCTACCAAGCCAACGTAACAACGACAGATGACGGGACTACAAAGAAATACATTGGCATGACCGCGAACCCATTTAAAACCCGCTTCAATAACCATAAGAAATCATTCCGCAACGCTAAGTATTCAAAAGAAACGGCCTTATCAAGCTACGTCTGGAAACTGAAGAATGAAAACCGGGAATACTCGATTAAATGGTCGATATTAAAGCACGCGAAAGCATATAGAAGTGGAAGCAGAAGATGTAATTTGTGCCTGGATGAAAAAATGTTTATCATGAAGACGGACCCAAAAACTCTTCTGAACAAAAGATCGGGAATCTTTGCAAAGTGCCGCCACCGAAACAAACACTGCCTTCGAAAATTTCATTGTACCGCAAACACACAATGACGTCAAAACATTCCAAAGAACTTACGTAAAAACTTCTATATAAGAGCAATCGGACCGAATTTTTTCTAGTTGTCTGAAGATTGTCTACGAGCGTGAAACTAATAGTAACAACGAACATCCTTTGGTAACATTTCATCTATATATATATATAGATACCAAGAAGAGTATGCAACACAAATGTCACACAGAAGGTGTAAGGTTTAAGAGCGCTCAATACCATACGTAGAGCGTAATATATTATTCATTTTACAGTAAAATGCTGTCGCTACTCAGAGTTTCACGCGGTACGCGATCATCAGGCAACTGATCACGCGGTACGCGATCATCAGGCAACTTTTCTCAAGGTGTCGCCATGTAACGAAACACCTAATTAATTAACGTCACAACCCATGTAAATAAGAATAGTTGAACCGAATCTGTCAGTTGCCTGATGATCGCGTACCGCGTGAAACTCTGAGTAGCCACAGCATTTTACTGTAAAATAAATAATATATATATATATATATATATATATATATATATATATACATATACTATGCATACACATACACATACTCATACACATAAACATACACATAAACATACACATACGCATACCCATATACATATACATACACATGTACACATACATATACATATACAAACATATATATAGATATAGACATAGATAAAAAAACAGACATATAAATAGACAGAGATAAATATAGTCAGAGACATGGACATGGACATGGATATAGATATAGATATGGATATTGTATTGATATCGTTGGTTTGTTGTCTGCTAACGGATCACCTTATCGTAACATGTAAATCCGTATCTATCGAAAAGAGGAATGCACCTTGCAATATCGACACCAATTATCTTTTTGAATAAAATATTGTTGGTGTCCTGATTTTGTTGGACACCCGCAGTCCAGATAGTGCAGATGTTTGGACGTCCGGATATCCGCTGTTTCCGGAGCCCACATGCTGTACTATAACTAAACTTGAATGATAGATGAACCTTCGTCAAACTCTATCCTAAGAAAAACGATTTCTGAGCCCCAGACGGGGATCAAACCCGCAACCTTCTGATGATTGATGAGGTGTTCTAACTAATGAGGTACCGAGACTTACAACATATATAACGCATGGATATCATCATTAACTTATCGTGGCTGCCGCTTAGGTAGCACATAATAGTGTCGCATTTACACCTGATCTCACAATCTGAGTATCGGTAGCTCAGTGGCTACAGCGTCTAACTGGTCATCAGGAAGTTGATAGTTAGATCTCTGTCTGGCGGTCAGAAATGGTTTCTCTGAGCTTAGGCCTTGACGCACGTTCATTGGTCATCTAAACACAGTAAATAAATAAGTACAGGAAGCAAGTACTTAAGAAAGTAAGTACAGCAAGTACATATATACTGTGTACATAGACCGTAAGTATGCGTGGGGATTCAGTAAATAAGTATGAAAGTAAGTAAGTAAGTAGAGTAAGTGTAGTTAGTAACTAAGTACTAAGTAATTATATATTGGTCTTTTAGAGGATGGCCCGTCGCTTTAACCAAGTAAGATAGCTCTATCAAGGCTCTTCATTTCTAGACTTTGGGTAAGATTGACGGTCGATATTTATCCAGTGTCATGTTTTCTATTTGAAAACTTGTATTTTACAATGAAAGAAACTACTACAAACAAGATGGTTGATCAGTTAAAGAACATGTGTTATATATATGCAACCGCGCATGTGCGCTAAATACCGAAAGTCATGGAAAACTATGACATCCAGAATTCGTGATTGTTTGTTTCATTCCATTGAAGAATGACAAAGTGGGTGTAAATAAGAATAGGGAGCGTTCACATATTACGTAATCAAGGCGGGGGGTGTTTGGAATTGCTTATTCTTGATTATAGGGAGAGGGTTAGACATCATGATGACATAAGCAAATAAAAAAATTCAAACATGTCTTATTTTAATTTTTAAGAAAAACAGCCTAAGTACAAACCATTTGGTTCTTTTCCATTTGAACTATCTAATGTTTACGTTTTTTTCATGGCTTCGAAAACCTGTTTTGAGAAATCTGCGATATTAATATTGTAGTCAGGTTTGTACTGTTTTTACATTATTAAATATATGCCGAATATCTACAAAACCACAAAACTAGAGCTTTTGAATTAAATCTACAACATGATGTTACGTGCCGATCGAATGGAAACGCGCACACTTCGAGATCCAGTGCAAATCTGACTTTATTCTTTTTCCAAACTCTGTTTTTATCTTTGTTATGTTACTATTTCATATTTTAATTTCCTCCGAGTAATTAAGTTAACGTAAAGATTACATAAACAGGATACACAGTAATTAACACATTGTACACTCATGGAGACCTCTTGTCTGAAATATTGACAGACATTGAACAGTTACAATGATTAGCACCAAAAACTGTATCTACGCTAATGGAGTATCTTGGAACAAAAGGTGGGGGGGGGGTTTCAACCGATAATGACATAATCTAAGGAGGGGTTGGCCATGAATGATTACCCGTGATTACAAGGGAGGAGGGAGTTTAAAAATGAATGAAAAAATGATTACGTAATATGTGAACGCTCCCATATAACCATCTATCTTTTTTATTCTTCTGTAATTAAATCAAGATAATTCCACTTGTGAAAGGTACAAATAGCGGCCATCTATCTTGGCAGCAAAGTGTTGACAACTCTTTGTATAGCAGTCACTTAACGGGTGTCATCAAATAAATCAAAGTACACAAAAGTTTCATGGTCATACATTGCTGGCGCTTTGACAATCAAATGCCATGCATACAACTTATGAATAAATTGGTAATATAGCTGGAAGCTGAAAGTCAATGAGATATTTTAGTTGAACATGGTGTATATGTCATGTCTAATGATGAGATCTCTACACAACTATTTTCTATGAGCTGCAGTGAGAACATTTTAATTTTATGCTACGTCTTACCTTGTTGAGGCCCTTTTTTAATGGCTTACATAAGATCAAATCTTGATATTGGCAAAAAGGTATATATTTACAATAATTCTTAAAAATAACAAAACAACTGGCAGAGTCATTGATGGGATATATTCTTTATAATTTTTTGCTTATCAGAAAAATACAGCACCAACAAGAAATATGCAATTTTGAATTGATTATTAAGAACAGAAGAAAAACTAAAAAAAATACAAATCGAATTGTTACCATTCCTTAAAATGATAAACATTTAGGTCTCAATTATAAATTTCAAAAACACGAGAATACTTTTTAAAGACATGTTTCGGCAAGACTTATGCCATCTTCAGTTTTCAAAGTGATGTTTGTAAGGCTTTAAATAGGAATTATAGTATGAATAAATTAACTAATTACAATGACGATATGTTAGATGATTAATTACAATGACAGTGTGTTGTGCGAGGATTAACGGAAGCGGTATCAGACGATAATTACTAGCTGACGAAGGTGTTGATATGTTGCATTTGTGCGTTTAATTCTGGTTTTCTATTTTGCATGTGAATAGCTTCTTTCAATTTGAGTGTGTAAGTGGTTTTGGCCGAATCTAAAATTTTAAAGCAGTTAGGTGTGTAATGGTTTTTGCAGTTGGTAGAGTTATTGAGGTGTTTAAAGACGTGAGAACTTCGATCAGTTAAGGTGTGCTCTTTAATCCGCGTTGAGAAATGGCGAGAGGTTTCACCAATGTAGCGGGAATTACATCCCGCACAAGTAAATTCATAAACTACGAATGATTTAAGAGCTGTGGGAATCGGGTATTTGAAACTGAAAAAGGTTTTGATTTTGAAAGTAGAGAACATTAGTTTGATGTTAAGGTCTTTACAGAAACGTTTACACAATTGTCTTATTTTGATTTGGGTGAGTCTAGAATAATTACCAATGTAGGGGAGTTTGAGATAGTGGATATCGGTATTTTCCGTGTTGTTGGAAACATTTTTGTTGGGGTTTTGTCTAGGTGTCCTTAAATATTGCTTAGTAATTTTGTCAATAAAGTGAGAAGGAAAACAATTACGTTTGAAAATTTCTGACAGTTTGTTGAGACCTTTGTTTAAGCCGCGTTGGTGTTGTTAATTTTGAATGTCCTGTGAACGAGAGTGCGAATTAGACCTGTTTTGTAGTTTAGCGGCGTGAAACTGAAAAAATTTGTTAAAAGTCCAGTATAGGTTTTTTTGTGAAAGACAGAAGTGACATAAACGTTGGACGAATTATCTACTAAAACATCAATGAAGGAGAGTTTACCATTTAACTGTTTTTCGTGAGTGAATTTTATGTTGGGATGTTGAGCGTTGATGTAATCGAAGAATAACATAGCGTCGTGTTCGTTGTCAAATAAACATCACTTTGTAAACTGAAGATGGCATGAGTCTTGCCGAAACATGTCTTTAAATAGTATTCTCGTGTTTTTGAAATTTATAACTGTCCTTTTGCTAACAAGAAATTTAGGTCTCAACATACACTGTACAAAAAAACTGACAATTGCACTATTAATGCGCAGATAAGCAATAAAAACAAAAATGTTGCATCGGACACTTGTTGCATCGGGTACTCGCATGGGTTTTGGCCATAATTCTCACAGATTTTGTGAAAGGTATAATTTTGATTGTAACTAAATAAAATATGTATTTTAGCTCATTTCGCAAGTTTACATCTTCAAAAGATTGCAAAAAATTGTTGATTCTGTTTCTTGAGTTCATTACAATTTCATGTTTAGTACTTAGCTTTTATTTAACAATTACATGATATATTAAAAGTATAACTAGTTTTTCCGACAAGAAGGTTTATCTGAGAAACATCGACAGTTTAATATACTTCTCTTGCCTCATATCAAAAGATGTAGGTATACTGAAATCAGTAAAATATCTGACAACATTAGTTTCTGACTTCTTTGACTTTAAACCCATTGTTAAAATGGTGGACTTTTGATATTGTACTTTGGATAAGGCCAGACGATTTTACTTGTCAAGAAGTAAAATAATTCAAATTGTTTCATAAATTAAGGAATTTTCGAATAACAAAGGTATTAGGACAATACAATGGAGCTACGAGGAAGTTGTCAAGTGCATGTTTATTTAGTTCAAGTTAGGATACATATTTTAATTATTGCCTGTGCATATTATTCAGTTTATTAAATCACTGTCAATTACATCTCACAGCCTGGAACTCGTTCTTCTTTTGGTTTACTATAAATTGAACAATCAATTTGAAATTAAATTTGAAATAACTGAATTTCTCGATCGTGATTTAATAATCAATCCGTAAAACAAAAGATTTCTACATGTTCTTAAATCCAGCATAAATCACAGCTTCATTGCCTTTCTTTTTTATTCGTTATAAAGTCAGCCGAGTTTCCAAGCAGAACTTGTTTTCACACAGCATTGATGAAAAGAATCGAGAAAGTGTTTTAAAACTCAAATAAATGATATAAAGCCGCTGACTAGACATCAAAAAATGACACAGAACAGCTAACAACTGATTTTTTGTAAATATTTTTGTAGTTTGATTTGAGCTATGATTATAACTCTTTTCTTAAATTTTATTACATATTTCCTTTTTTCCCTATTATGCTTCCTTTTCACCTATTGATCTTCAGATGACATTGATTTATCGCCAAGTATTTTATGAATTGCAGTTTCGCATAAAAAATTTGCGTTTTTGTGAGTTTATCGACTGGATGAGATGCACTTGATTCATACATAATTAGGTCTTCACTGATAAGAGGCAAAATGACGTGAAATATATAAGAATCAAATTAAAAAATAAATGATAGAAATAAATTCAACAGCCATCAATAAGAAACCGTTGCGCATAAAAACTGATATACATCCATTCTATATCGGTCATAAATTCCTATGTTATTTTAGTTAAACAATTTTGTTGAAAAGGAAAACTATTTGCTATACATACACTGTATTAATGAGTTCACTTTTTGTTCTGAAGATTTAATTTTCGTAATTACAAATTGCTAATCTACCCTGCTTTCGTTATACTGAGCACATTCCTGCAATACTTATAGACTGATTTTAAAAATTATATAAACTGCTGTTCCAAGTTACAAGCTGTATTTCTGATAACAAATCGACTAATCAATATCTTTGTCATCTCCATCGATAAAATACCCCTGCAGCACTTTTTCAGAGAGTGGCTCCTTTTCTTCCTTAATTGCCTTAGCTAACGTTGCTCTAGTTCCACCTCTCTGTTTGTACTGCATAAGCATGGTAAGAGCTTTAGAACTCGGATCTTCGTCAAATTTCGCACATTTTATAATATCAATATCGTCTTCATCAAATTTCTTTGCACGTAGAGCGACTTTCGTCCAGATCCTTGCGATTCCTTTTGCTATCCCAGGAAGTTCTTCAGATTGTAAATCAGCTGGTGGTCCCGGCCGTTTTATTCCTACAAAAATAAAGGCAAAACAATTCAACGACGGGCAGCGTTTAATTAGAGGTGAACTGACCACTTTAATGGTAGTTCTTACTGTCGCTGTAAAACTAGGCCAGGTGGGAAACCTTTCACATGAAAATTAGGTTTTTTATATAAATTAAACTAAAAATTTTTTTTCACATGAACTGCAAACCTATGCGTATATTGCATAGTTTGAGCTTTCTTTCTCCAAATTCAATATGTTGAGCTTAAAACTGGAAACGCAATCGTGTTTCCTGGGCAAAAAGTAGTTCATTAGTTCCTTAGATCTTGGACAGAAAACTTACGAATTATATATTTCTTATCTGTTCCAAGAATAAAAAGAATATACATTTCCTGGATGGGCAGGGGTAGAATTAATTACGGCTTATTTTTTAACCATAAAAATTGAGATTAAAAAGTTAATTGTGAAAGTAATAGGTCTATAATCGTATTGGCAGCGTGCATTGACGCACCGCAATTGAGTGGTATGAAGGGAATGCCAATGTCGTTTGTAGATTGGATGCAATCCCCAAGTTTTGTTCCAGAGATTCATTTAGTTAAATGTGTCCAACCTAAAAATCCACGTACAGAGCTGTAGATCTCTTCTAATCCTGGACAAATACTTCAGGATCTTTTAGAACCTACTCCTCCTCGTAGACTCTCTTTATGTCGTCAAGCAACGCTCCATCCCACTACCGACTGCTTAGCCGAGTGCAAAATTCTTTTCATCGTTTAATCTTGGCAAAATTGGCGTGAATTTCTGTTCATCAAAGCTCTTGAGAGGAACTCAATTTTGGTGAATCAAACTGTTCGAGAGGTACTGAGCCAATGTTGACGTTAGGAGAAAGGTTAATTTTACCAATTGGTATTTAAACGTATAAGAAAGAAGTGCTCAGGTTCGTTAGAACATGAAGACGTAAAAACAACTCATCATGAGAAACAGGGGTGCCCTGTTTTGCTATAATGAGACTCAAGTTCTTTTAGTTTCTTACCAACCAAAGGTGAAATTAATATGTGGTTTCAGACACTTCCTGTATGTTTTTGGTTTTTTTTCTGTTGCTGTTGTTTTTTTGTTTTGTTTTCTTGCTTTATTTTTGTTATCTGCACGTTCAAGTGTCCAGTTATAGAGAATTTGAAATAAGACAAGAATTTTAAATGAAATCCATTGTCACCATGTTTAAATGCTCCATACCTGACAACTCTAACACTTTAGGCGGTTGATATTAAAGCAACAAAGATATTTTGCTATTTGAAAACTTTGATGCATGTATATCATAATTTACTGCTTTCTAAACTACACATTTAAAGCAAAACATATAAATGAATGAATGAATGATTGAATGAATGAATGAATGAATGAATGAATGAATGGATGAATGAATGATTGAATGAATGAATGAATGAATGGATGAATGAATGATTGAATGAATGAATGAATGGATGAATGGATGAATGAATGATTGAATGAATGAATGAATGGATGAATGGATGAATGAGTGAATGAATGAATGATTGAATGATTGAATGAATGATTGAATGAATGAATGAGTGAGTAAATGAATGAATGAGTGAGTGAGTGAGTGAATGAATGAATGAATGATCGAATGGATGAATGAATGAATTACAGTAAAGAATGAATGGATGAATAAATAAATGAATAAATGAATGAAGAAATCAAGGAAACAGTTGCCAGCATAAATCTGAAATATAAACTTTCTGCAAGACGTTTTTGCCTGAAATGTTAATTATACTAATCAATTTGTTAAAAAGATTTGCATATTACCCTCTTTAAACAACTCCCATTTTTGATATTGCATTTCTGATAAAGAGAGTTTCTTATCTTCATAGCCATAAAATAAGCTCATTTCTTATATTATATGACATATTTTGTTATTAAATACGTTATTATTCCTGGCACAGTAAATAATGGTATTTAATCATTTTCATAACCAGTCTTTTTTTCTTCTGGTTTTACTGGTTTTTCTGTGCTGACTGGGTTTTCTTTGAATACTGTCTCTTGGCGTTCGTTTTTGGGTTTTTCATCACCTAGTGTATTCGTTTGCAGCTCTTTAATAGGCGCTCTATTTATATTCTTATTTAAACCAAATTTCATATCCTCATTAGATACTTTCAGTTTATTGTTATACCCTGGAATTGGTTTGTTTAATAAGATTAGATTGCTTGGCAACAACCAGAGAGAGGGACTAATAGCGATATTAAGTCCCACATTGGTGTCAGTCACTGATTGATTCATATTGTTTATCCAAGTTAATGTATTATAGTTGATTATCGAGTCTACCACAATAGATCGGAACTCTTCTTGTGTTTCTATTGCACTTTCTCTATTACTATAAGTTGATTGTTTTGTCCTTGCTTGACTTCCTAATATGCAATAAATAAAGGCTTCAATTGACTCATTTATATACTGTATTCCTATTTTTGTTAATCCATTGCTTGTAACAGGAATATATCTTTTATAATCACTCTGTAATGAACTGGGAAATAATTGATAGAAAACTCCACCTCTTGTTCTCTATATATCATATTCCTACGTATGTGTTCAATATTTCTATAGAATTCATCAGCGGAAAACTCTCTTGATATTAGCTGAAATCTTTTCTTATCCTTGCATTCTTCTTATAATCGGATGAACTTCTGATGATGGTGTTAAATGCTGTATGGAAACTCCACAACAATATGATGCACAATATACTGCAAAACATACTTGATAATAACTTTCATCATCATCCCATTCAGCTTTATTATAATCTGTTGTAATATTCAATTTTGGAAGCTTTGACAGGAAATACTCTTGGCTGTTGATATATATTCTGAAATTCTCAATATCGTAATCCAATATGTAGTGATCTGGGTATTTATCAGTGAGACGATATCCTTCTACATATTGTATATTTGTTTCAGGAATTTTTTGTATCGTACCATTTGATTGCCATATTAATGGGAATTTATTATTTTCTTCAATTGTTCCGTTTTTGTTTGATTTTGTTGGTAATTGTTTGACTTTAAGTGGATGTTTGTTCGAATAAAGATATTTTGTCATGGATTTGTACTTTAGAAAAGTGTCACTTGTAATGTCTGTGCTCAAAACATCTGAATTCTTAAAGAATATAGAAGTGGAATCGATAGTACCGTCCTGATTGAGATCAACATCGAAGTCAAATTTACTTAAATCAGCATTTGGATACTTTTTAAGGAACTCTTCTTTCATTTTAGCTCTTTCTTCTTTAGCATTTTCCATAGCTTTGTCATAGTTCTTTCCACAATATTTTCTAAGAAGCCGGTCCATTATATAATATATCATACATTATATACATATGAAGAGACTAAGTGTTTTGATTGATGGTTCCTCAAAGGAATTGTTCTTGGATGAGTCATTTTTAATAAATAATGATAATCCGTATCTGTTAGTCAAGAAGGCCACTTTATTCTGGGATTATAATAATATCACTGATAAAAACAATGAATTAACATATAACGGCAATAAAAAGACAATACAGAAGGGACATTGGACATTCAATATGCTCAAAAAGGAGATTGAGAGTTATGGTAGCGTAACTGTGGAGATTAATGAATATGATGGAACGTGCTTTATTACTAGCGATAATGCAATAAATATGAAAACTATAGGACCCATATTTTGATTTACTAAAGACCAAGTAATAAACGCCAATACAAAAACAAAAAGCGGTAACTCAGTCAATATAAACAATAGATTGCAACACATAAATGTTACTTGTAGTTTAGTCAAAATGATTGATAATATAAATACAAATGGCAAGAGAAGTGACGTTATAGCGGTATTACCAATAACAACTACACAGTCATTGAAAGGTAGTGTCCAGCATTTTTTCGACACTGAATCTAGAGTGCCAATTGATAAGGGCGTTATTAATAAGATCAATTTCAATGTTAAGGACCAAGATGGAAACACAATAAGTGTCAGTAAAGTACTATTAGACTTATAATGTAGTGCAATGTATATGGATAAAAACATTGAATTAGAACAAGGGTTGAGAGATATCTATTATAATCCTAAAACTGGTTATCAATCCGCAGAAATATTATATCAAAAAGCATTAGAAGATGGTTTAAGTGTCAGTAGAGAGCAGGTGAAAGACTGATCAAGATCGCAAGACACATACACCAGATATAAACCAATTGTTAGAAAACATAAATTTAGACAAACTAAAGTCAACTATCTTGGTGAGCAGAAACAAATGGATCTCGTTGATACGGGTTCATATAAAAAGAAAAACAAAGGTTATTACTGGATATTAACAGTTACTGAAATTCTTAGCAGGTATGCATTTATAAGATAAAACAGACTCCGAATTTCAAAGTCATCTTGAAAACTCAAGATTTGAATAAAATCAAGACAATTATGGTATTAGCGTGATATTTTGTATTTATTTCAAAGACATCGTCACTGCATTTACTTTTTGATTTCAAAGTTAGCAACACAAAGAGTAGTTTTTTAAACAATTTATCCAATCTACTGCAGAAGCGACATCAAATCAGATTTGCTGGGGAAACTGTTTACGATAACAATGGAGAGAGTTTATTTAATATCCACAAGGATCTTTATAAATCTAATTCCCAAAGAGATAAAATGATTGAATATGGCATTGGATCAACAACTCTTAGAAAGCTAATAAGTAAGGACGACTCTGGTGCAACTTCTGGAGATGCAACAAAAGTTTCTGAAAAACTGATGTATGACATTTATGGAACAAAGCAGAAGATCTGTTTAGACAAAATTATCAGAGACCACGGTTTATATGCACCATTTCAGATGAATAATAATTTCAGATACATAATCACACAACCTCAAGCAAGCGAAATAATGGTTGCGCAAACTGGTGAAACACTTGGAAACTATAGTCCAGAAAACATGGAATTGGAATACGAGACTATTGAAAACCAATCTGTTGCAAATGAGGTTTCATTTCTTTTTGCCTCTGGAAGATCTTTGTCTTATGAACATGTGACTCTAATCAAGACCATTGTTTGGGCTGCTGCTTCTACACTAATTAAAGTAAATATCACTATCCCACGAAAGTCCATGAAAGCAATTGTTATGTTATTTACTAATACAACCAGAAAAGACAGCGAAGAGTTTGTCTATCCAAATATTTCAGAGGTAAAATTAATAATAGAAGGTGTTCCAAATCAAGTATACTCTAAAGGAATAACAAAGTCGCGATTTTATGACGAAGCCAAGCGTTTGTTTGGTTCAAAGGATGAAAGAGACCAATTTATAACACCTCAAAAGTTCTACAAAGACATGTTTGCTCTGGTTATTGACCTTAGATCCAACGAAAAGACAAATAAAACAGGACATGGGAAGAAGATAGTTAACACCCAAAACGGTGTACTATTGGAGATGAAAAAGACTGCACATACTGGAAATATTAATTGTAACATTTTTGTGGTGTCTGATGGCCTTGTCAATTTCATGAACAATGATTTGAGGAGCATTCAGTATTAGTTTATAATGTAATATATAGATGGAGACACCTTTCAACACGATTATATTTGGTATGACAAACTGTGGGGAAACTTACTATCTTTTGAATATGATTGAAAAAGATTACAATAGACACTTTGATTATATCATTTCAATATGTCCTACTTATACTTGGAATAAAACCTATCAAGAATGGAAATACATAAATGACCCTGATTTCATAGCTGTGGAGTGTGATCAGGATAATGTTGATAAAATATTGCAATATGTTCAAGTGGTTTACAAAGGCACTAATAGTTTAATAATACTTGATGACTGTGCTAGTAGGCAGGATGTTAAAAGTAGGACCAGTGAGTTGCTTAAATTAGCATCCTTAAAAAGGCTAGTCAAAAGGTAATCAACAAGCTTTACACAGAATATGAACGCAAAAGAATGCAGAAAGCTAATGAGTTCTTCACTGATCTTGTAATAAGTAGGTTCTCCAAGACTTTAGGTGGTCTAGATGCTATTGAGTCTCCTGATGAATGGTCAAATGAATTGAAGGAGGATGAACTGTTGAAAAGGGATGTTTACTCTTTGGTGGAAAAAATAAGTCCATATATCCCATTACTAGGTATACTATCAGGTGGGATAACAACCGCCAAACACATTTATGATCACCACAAAACACAGAACCCATCAGATGCCTCCACTTCTGAAAACTCTTGATTATTTTTTTATTCAACATTAGCCTTTCCTCTTCATAAGAAGGAACAAAGGGGGGTAGGAGAAACGAATTTTCAACTACCATTGATTTTTTTACACCATTTGAAATATACTCTCATATGGTATTACATTTTGAAACCCCTCTGAAAATTTTCACAAAACCATTCTATGCTTATGATCGCTGCTAAATATTTTGAAATTAATGGAAACCAAACATGGGGGTACCAGCGCAAATAATTCCATAAGTTGATGAAAATCCGATTGGAAAATCTTAAGATCTTCACTATAGGTATGCAAAAGTTGGTGAAAAAAGTGCGCTGGTACCGCCATGTCCTATACTACTAATGTGCTGTCAGAACCTGGAGAAGATTTACCGGAGCCGCTTGTTATTCTCTTGTAGAGTTTACCCGAAACAAATAAGGCCATCTAAATAGCACAACAGTTTTTGAAGCACCACAGAAACTCATTAACAGCCTCCAGTCGCGCCTTCACTGCCTTGAGTAGTAAACTGTCATAATAAAAAATCCGCCCAATAATCTTTCATCCAAATATTTACTAGTAAATTGGTTTATAGGAGGATATCTTGAGTACCCGCACGTCTGGCAGACAAAAATCACTGAGGAATACTTTCTGAAAGAAGACTCCCTTAATAAAACTGACAAAATTGCGGTTTCTGTTGTCAAAGAAAATGACGGCGATGCATTAACAGTATGGTCCTGTGTTCATCCCCACCGACGTTAAGGTTAACATGAAAGTTGGTTGTCACATCTCTAAACTCATAGTAGTGTGGGTCACAAAGCTTTTTAATCACGCAACAAACATTGGCAAAGTTATCATCAAGGGGAAAAGGATGAACAAAGGTTCGGGATATGGCTTGCAAATTCTTAAGACCTCAAGTGTATGAAATTCGAGGAGACCGTTTTTCCTGCAACTGGATGAGAACCTTGATGTAGGACTCCAGTAAAGAATAACATTAACTCGAGACAAATGCAGTTTATGAAAATATGCAAAAAACTATGGACCGACTGTTACTAAACATTTCCTGATTTACGTCGTGAGACATCGTAAATAGGAAAGACTCTAATCTAATTTCTGTAGTCTGGTTATTGGCATTACAATTTAAAGAAGGAAAAGCTATTAGATATTAATGAATACAGAAAACTTTGTCCGCTTAATCGGAACTGGTATTTTTTTGTATGGATTTAGGTATCCGCGTCCGCTTTAAAGAGGTTTCCGCGTAATAAAGGTGGTACTTGTTTGGTTAATGTAGGATTAAGTTCGGGACTTTGGAAATCGTCAGCTTAATACAGGGTGCCCGCTTAAAGCTCCACTTAATACAGGTTTCACTGCATCTACAATATTGGAAATTGAATGGGAATCATTGAGCGTAACCTGGTTGAGTTTTTGGTAGTCGACACCAAACGTACGTTCCCCCGATCGTTTCTTAACTAAGATAAGGTGAAGGGTTTGGACTGGGTCGAATGACATCCTGCGCTAGCATTTCCTAAATTTGTCGGGCAGCTTCTTTCCTATAAGTTACTGAAATTGGAGCACTACTGCCCTTATCAATTCTGTGGGTTACCACGGAATTGTGACCCAAACTGTCTTCGAATACATCAGAAAAATTGGAAAAGACCTTAGATACTTCGTCTTTGGTACGCTTGTATACCGATGCATTGTTAACCATGTCGATGTCCCCTTAAATTTAGTGCTTACCGGTTCACTTCTAGTTGTTCAACTCAGTATTACAGTATGGTTCACAGCCAGCCTTCATTGTTTGGTTATGTGATTCAACGAGGGAAGAGAATTGTGCCACTTTCCAGCCGGCATTAAGTTCAATCGGTTCGTTTAGAGTATTCATGCACGATTCGGAGAGGAATTTCTTCGCCACTTGGGCAGACAACGGTGTGTGCAGGGTGCATTCCAGAGCCCAGCTGTTCATTATTTTGATGGTGCTACGAAACCTACTTCTGATAAAGCTCATTTAACTAACATACCTTTGACCACCATTTACAACTTTGCTGGCACGATGACATTTTGATCTAAGACTGTAGGGATTTCTCCCTTTAACCGAGACTGAACGAGAACAGCGGTTCTCCCGAGCATGAGTCAGTTGTTTCAATCGTCTGCACAGGGACACTACTTGCCTTGGTAACTTGGGATACACTTCCAACTTAGGGTGGAGTATACATACTGAAATAGGTTCTACCATGGAGCCCAGTGAAAAAGTAGGGGCTATCATCCCCTTTTAAAAATCTTCTTTTATGCTCAGCTTATTCTCTGTGAGGAAGTCCTACCTTAATATACAGTCGTAAGTGAAGTTATCGCTAACGAGAAAACGCCGTGCATAAGCTAAGTTTTTCAGAATCATCGTTAGAGAAACATTAACAGAAAATTTTCATGATAATCTGACACTGTTGAAATCAACTGAAAAATGTTGACTCAAGCGGGATTTGAACTCGTACCTTCGGGATAACGGTCCGCCGCTCTGCCTGTTAAGTTATCGAGTCCACAGAGTATAAGCGTTAAGTTGTCGAGAGAGTTAAGTTGACTTCAGCAGTGTTGGATTATCATGAAAATTTTCTGTTCATGTTTCTCTGAGGATGATTCTGAAATAGAATTGAAACACTGCACATCCTCTCATGGATAAGCGTTAAGTTGTCGCGAGAATATCTCGTGCGCTTAAATTGGATAAAACTTGCCTCCAATCCCTGTGGACACGATAGCTCAACTGGTAGAGCGGTGGACTGGTATCCCGAAGGTGCAAGTTCAAAATCCCGCTCGAGTCAACATTTTTCAGTTGACTTCAGGAGTGTCAGATTATCGTGAAAATTATCTGTAAGTTACCTTTCTCGCAGAAAATTAAATTTTGGCCGATATACGCCCTAGAATATTTAAACTACTGCCACTTATTGAAAGGCGACGTTCTCCTACAGAAGTATCAATCAAAGACCTATCTACATCAATAATAGCACGCAACTTATCCCTGATGAATGCTCTCATTGATCATGTGTCAATGAGCGCGCGCACCTGTACATTATTTTACACCAAACGAATGGTTGGGTGGACATATAACTATTGTTGTTACTTACAAAAAGGCGACGCGCGTTCCCGGCTATCGAGTCGCCCGACTGAAGTTTAAAGGATTTGCTCAGTGTTTTGCAACGTGTGCATACCTAAGGAATTCATGGCATCTTGATTCGAGATGTTGGGTTTGGTTGTTAGACCATTTATATGCATTTCTACCCCATCAGAGACTGGGTGATAGGATCAAACAACATGTTCCTAGCGTCATTAGAAATAAAACTCAGTCACCACGTCAACAACCAGAACGACAATGCCGTTCCAGTCAATTCATCGGTTGTGATTCAGCTGTTGGTAAACATCTTCTGTCTAACAAGTCTTACGCCGAAACCTACTCAGACGATAATTTTAGAATTCTTTGCAAATGCCGTTCCGCCTTTCAATTGAAAGTGATGGAAGTCATTTACATAAAACTTAATGATCTCCGGATTTGTGCCGGCAAAAGGAATTTGTTTTCCAACTAGCCCTATTTTGATCCTCCCGCATACGTTGGGTCGACGTCATCAGTTTTCTTGAGACTATATCAGGAGGTGATTTGTTTCTTTAGTCAGTAGACGTATATCACTTGATAAGTGGTCTGCCGAAATGCATCGTACTTGCTCTTCATTCTTTAGGCCTACACTTTACGTAGTATTTCACCTCTTTACGTTTCATACAGTTCTTTCAAGAAGTAAACGATCCAACAGCCTTTGGTAACTGTGTATACCTCTTTAATGCGTATATTTTTCATCTTCATTTTCACTTTCTTTATCGTAAATTACCGATCACCATGGTATCAACGTATTTGAAAACCGTGTTTAAATTACTCTCAAGATGTGGTAGGGCTTGCTACAAAAGTCATACTTAACTAAATATTATGTCATTTTACTAAATATTATGTTTTAGAACCACTTTATGTCCGTTCCCCCTCCAGTGTAATATCTGAAAATCTTCAATTCGCACTGGTATAGTAACATTACTTTCGTGTATCACGGGTCGAGAGTTTTTGTCAGCTTTGATGGTCTTGGTGCAGATTCTTTATTTTAGATTTAATTTCCCTGTTTCCTTTCCTCACGCCTGCTTCCCAGCGTGGTTTAGATGTTCGCATGTTAATCCTCAAAACAGAATAAACAATTCTAATAATGCGTAACAGACGGAATAGAAATGGTGGAATGATACCAAACATCTATTAAAGTCGCGAAGGCAACAGTGCGCTAATAGTGTGCCAACTTGAACAAGACCATGTTTGGCTTGAATCCTTTAAACTCGGCCTTTCCTCGAAAAAAAAAGGTTTTTTACAATGTAAGACCGCATTTACACGTTTAGAGCTACCTTTATTTAATCCTGGACTTCCTGAATTTGATTTGCCATCAGTATGACTTGGTAGTTCCATCTCAGCCATCGATGACGATCCTGGAAAAGCAAAAATAAATAAAATATTCAACATTTTTTGTTTATAAGATACATCTTCTGAGTTCCGCTTTGTATTCTTTCTTCGAGACAAAAACACGATGTATTTGGACCTAGTACTTAAAAACATTAACAGACCAAAAAACAAAAACGGCAAGATTACGTGGTTTTTACGTGCAATCAATACAGATACACGTCATGAACTTAGTGCTGACTGAGTTTAGATGAATGTTACAAACCGCCTGTATGTGGAAGCTTGGTGATATCACGTACGATATACCTGTATGGATGTCAGTCAAGCTTAACCTCACAAAAACGACTTCTTATTACCGGTGAGACGCTCTGACCATTGAGGTAGAGACTAAGATGGCGAGCTAAGGTGCAGGTCCGACATATGCCTTATTCATGCGGCAGCCGCGATATATTAATGATGATATCAAATAAAGTTATTATACATTCACTCTTCATTCGTGTTTCTTATTAGTCAACATTCACCAGTTAATTCTCAATGTCGTGAAGCCATGACATTATTTCCGCCCATTATCGTGAATTATTCGACAGAGCTGTCCAAAAAAAAAAAGTTGTTGGACGCTGATGACGTAACCACCTCAAGGCCGAGAAAATTACAAAACAGCAAAAACGGCCAGCTTCAGTTTGGAAAGTTAATGGCACGAACCTTTCTACTGCAAATCTTTCCTTGCATCGATCGTTGTTTTGAATGTATAATAATACAATCATTGGATTCGGTTTACGCATAATATAAAGAATTATCCAGACCTCGGTCAACGTTATCCACTTCAGACCTTCGGCTTCGGCAGATAACATTGACCTCGGTCTAGATAATTCTTAATATCATGCTCAGCCCCATCCAATAATTGTCTATTAACTTTACATAGAACCATTGTGTGGGAGCCAAAATATGAGTTATAGACTTTGTTCTCCACTGCCCAATATGAAATTATTTAGGTCCTACATCCTAATTGGATACTTTGGGACAGGTCTCCTTTGAGAGAAATTAGCTAAGTTTAAATTAAGATGACCAAGTTGAAATTTAGAGAAAATAACTAACTCAGACATTTAATTCTCTACGATACTCAAGCAGAAGTAAATTTACTTCAATTTAGTTTAGTCTTTGATTATAACTCATTTCTTTGGGATAGTTCAATATGAACTTGGTGGCTCAACACTGTACAAATTGACGATGTGGAATTGTGGATCATGGTTACATATTTCAGGACGGTCACAAAAGCTGCATGAAATACCCTAATAGGCATAAAACCAATGAGTTGGAGCCAACATCTTTTATGTCTGCACATGTTTGTTTGATCAAGCCAAGACGTTCTATTTCCAAACTGAGGTAATATTTGAGACATCTTGGCACCAATTCAACTCGACGCCGCAATCCCAAAATCTTTAATTATTACATAATTCTAACATATTCAATTACGTTCCGGTCCGTACAGAATTGGAATCTCTCGCTTTTTTACACGACGTTAACATAGGCTTACTTCTATCTGTATTGCAGGGCATCTGCCATTTGACACAACAACGGCAAACACAGTTCAAGTCAAAATGTAAATCGAATCTGACATCCCAAGACTTAACCAGTTTGGAATCCTCTTCGGGATTTGACATAGCGAAGGTGGTATCATATTTCAGATTTTGATAAAATCTATCAGCTAAGCCCATTTTTGACAAGTTTACGGACCAAGAGAAATTTATGAGCGTTCTGAAAAATGAATTTTTATCATAAAATTGTTAAAATTGATTGAAAAAGCAAGTTTTAAAAGCTATCGTATCGGCGCTCAATTAGTTAGACGCATTGACAAAGTGTTTCCAGTTGTCAGTTGATTATGAAGCGCTATGTGTAAAAATACTATTTGGCTAATTTTACGGTGCAATTTTTCATTGTTTACAAATAATCACAGAAACTCACTGATTCCTAACAAACAATCATTCTAGCACATTTCCATAGTTTACAAATAAACTCTATTCACCAAATGCTTCTTTATAGACAACCATTTCCACCAAATGCTTAGTTATAAACAATCAAACTTGAGCAAATGCTTCTTTATACATAAGCGTTCTTGATCGAATGCTTGTTTATAGAAATCGTATCTTAGCGGGATCACTTTTCTCAAACGTGATACATTGATTAGTAAACGATCCACTTTGTAGTTTTGATAAAGTTGGCTGTAACAACAACGAGGAAATTCGCTTATTTATAAATAATCAATTTGCGCAAATAAATAATGCTTATGTGCAAAGAAGTGGCTGCTTATTAATAAAAAAACAGTTGCCGCTGGTCTGTTGAACAGTCTATGGTTTGGAAGTTGGACGTTATGCGCAATTTATATGGGTAGTACCTACGACACGGCACGTGACCTCGCCTCTCGCCGCTTCGTCGTTAACGCAAATTTGTCATCGTGTGTGGCGGAGATGAGTAATTTTGATGCAGACGAGTTAGGAAGGATTATCGCGAATGCAGTTTCGAAATTTTTGAATCGTCTCCGTCAGAATAGTGAAAATTCCACGTCCGCAGCAACACAAACGCAAACCTCTGAGGGTCAGGTAAGTATCGTGCGTCAGTGGAATTTTTCTGTCAGTTACCGTTACTATTTCTTACTATTTGGCGAGTTGTAATCTTGAAAACACGTTTTATCCTCTAAATCTGCAGCCTGAGACTGGCCCAAGATCACAGCAATAGTCAAGTGTTGCCATATCACAGACAACTAGTACGACGCAAGCAAGGTTGCCATCACGCTACCAGCCGTATTCGTCGACGCCTTTCAATTCGGCTCGGACCGCATCAAGACGACGTACTTCCTCGATCAAAACTACAAGGTGGATCGTTTACTAATAAATGTATTACGTTTGAGAAAAGTAATGTTGCTAAAATGTGATTTCGATAAATAAGCATTCGGTGAAGAAAGCTAACGTAAAAAGAAGCATTTGCTCGAGTTTGATTGTTCATAAATAAGCATCTGGTGGAAATGGTCGTTTATAAAGAAGCATTTGGTGAATAGTGTTGGTTTATAAACTATCGAAATGTGCTAGAATGATTGTTTGTAAAGACCCAGCAAATTTCTGTGATTATTTGTTAACAATGAAAAATTGCACCGTAAAATTAGCGAAATAATATTTTTGCACATGGCGCTTCATAGCTGATTACCATCCTCGCAAGTTTGAGATAGAAAATACCAAATAACGCCATAAGACCTCACATATTGATCGAGATGGCAAGAGTTTGGAAATAACCGAGTTTGAAAGACAATTGTAAACTACTGTAAATGTGTTGTGAGTCTTAACGAGAATTGCTTTTAGTTTGAGATAAAGCGAGACTCGAGATAACCGAATTTGAGATAGCGAGATTCTGCTGTATTTGGAAAGTTCGAAACTGCATCGTGCACACTTATTGATTTATGTCTATATTTGATTTGTACGTGGTTTTCATGTAAAACGACCCCTAACCAAAGTGTGTTCAATGCAAACACAACGGTTGGTACTGCAGAATTTCAATCATATTTATTTCATTCTAAGAGGCTTTTTACGCAACATAATACCGAATCCGTTCGGCCTAATCGAAGTATGATCTTTGTGATCAAGGTCAAGCGACAAGGGCTTGGGATAATAAAACAAGTGGTATTCTTCGTGCGTAAACAACGAATTCTAGTGATTCGACATCTGATCTTGTCATATCGGGGAAATGAAACGGCGAAGTCTCGTTCACATTTCGAAACGCGCTCTGTCATTTCCGCACCTAATTCGGTTATCACGTACGAGAACGTAACCACTAAGACCAGGTAACCGTGTGGAGACTGGAACTGGAAAATTAAATATTTTATTTATTTTATAACTTTTGGAAAAAATCGTTGGGGTTTAAGTTAAAATGTCACGTGGTAACACGTCAACGGTTAGGATTAGAATTAGGGTTAGAATCCTAAACCTAATCCTAACCCAAACCCTTACTCTAATCCTGACCATAACATTTAGGATAATTTTGAATATTAGGACCATTGATAGTTGAGGAGTATCTTGAATCTTAGGTGAGAGAATATCAGGAAAATAAAATACTTAATTTTCCAGTCCCAGTCCCCACACGATTACCTGATATCAGTTCTAGTATTCGTTCTAGTGCAGACCGATTGCTACGAACCTAGCCAGCCAGCCAGCCACAGGAAGTCGCTGACAATATGTGCACTGACCTTTTCAAGGTCATTGAACACAAAAATGCAACAGTACAACGCTTCTTTTTTCGATTTCGCGCGATAATCTAGACTTCGACCTGGTTAATAATTGATATCAAAAAAGGCCCATTCCATAATTACTTAATACAATCAATCAAGCACACATTCCGCCTTGAATTGAAACAGTTGGAATTGTGTGGTAACTTGATATCATCACCAGCCAGCTGGGGGGCAACTTCAAAGTTCGGATGTTCAACAGTTCGTGTAATTAATGGAAATGTTTTGTATATACGGAGTTTTTACCGAACGGAGAAATGGTTTATACAGTACCAAAGAAGTCACTCTTGCTTAGACATGTGTTTTTGCTGCACAACGCTTGCAAGCACGTTCCGATATAAATTTCTTATCTGCTGTGCAATGGCTGGGACAGCATTTAAAAGTTAGAACTTTAATCCGACTTGGTAATCCCGTCGTACTGCAGGAAAAAAGCCTAACAGGTCTACTCTTAGTGCGACTGCAAAACACAAATGTTTTCATAAGTTTGTACGTATATTGTGCAACTGTTGCACGACGACTGAAACCGTGAGGCTTAACTGGGTTATGCGTTTAACATGGCTAGAGTATCCTGCTCAACATAACAGTAACTTCACACGAGAACATTCCATCCAACTCTTTGGTATGGGTTTCATCGTGCAGTCAGCGATTCATATAACTTTCATCTAATCTCTAACCGGTACAATGCCAACATAAATTACTACAACCTGATATTGTTGAATTCAAGATTGTCACTATAATTGACTAATTCAATCGCATTACACTACTTGGCGTCGCTCATTTCTTAGTAGTTCCGCCTTTTTACAGTCTTCCTGACTCCGTCTGTTCGAAGTTTTTATATATAATTTTCGAAGATAACTCAAAGGTTCTGATAATGTTATGCTAACCAAATCAGAATATTACGTAACCTACCTCAACAAAAGTAGACCTGAATTCGGTAATCAAGTCTGAAACGGGAACTTTGTCTTGACCAATTCCTTCCCTTAAGAAACTCATTTAACAGGAAATTAACCTCGTTTTCAAAAGGTTCCATCTCAGTTCTCGTTCCTTATTGGTCAAAGGTTATGAGCGAGCACAGCGAGAAGTCCAGTGACTTGTAGTCAGAAACAATCAAATGGTAGAACCCCAGAGAGGAGTGCAGGTGTATTAAGCATTTAACATACAATAAGTCAGTTCTTTATATTAAAATTAATTTTACAGAACTATTTCTAGATTGCACAAAAATATATAAACTGTTTACCAGTTTCTTGTGGTTTGAGTAAAGTACTTGACTTTGGATTGGACATTTTAATGTGCATAAAAATTCTTGCCAGTTAAGAAACTAGCCGCAATCCCCTCGTCTACCGCGCAAAGCGCAGTGCAAGGGTAGAAGACCTGTATCTACATACCTACCTGCCTGCTTGCCTACCTACCTAGCTATCTACCATACTAGCTACCTAGATACCTACAGTAGCTATCCACCTAGCTTTCTAGCTACCAAGCTACCTACGTAGCTACCTACCAAGCTGGCCACTTACCAACCTACCCACCTACCTACACAGGTTCGTACCTATTCATCTACCTATAAGCTACGTACGTAGCTACATACCTGGCTCTACCTATCACCTTAATTACCTCATTCATTTATCATAGATACGCAATCATTTATATGAAGGGACATTTAATAGCGCCAACAGACGGCCATAAATACCATTTTACTATACATCAGGGAGAATACTAGAAATACGTGCACGCAACAACCCCTCGCCCACCCTTCCAATATATCTCTCGAGAGTCCAAGTAACATTCATAATTTTCAAAATCGTCAAAAAGACAAAACTTAACCTGATGAAAGCATTACTGGTCGAACAAAGTAAAGGTAATCATCCAAAAGCCACCCGAGAAGTGAGAAAGACTGAAGCGGACAACATTCTGCCGAAGGCTAGTATGATCTCCAAATAGAAGTAGCTTTTCAGCGTGTTTCAGCTACTCGATTCAGACGTATCTATGGTTGTGTAGATCAGCTAAGTGATTACCAGAACGTGAAAAGTCTCGATTCATACAAATGAACATCGATTCAACTACAGCGAAGAATATCGTTTACGCTCAGTCGCTTAGCAAATGTCCCGGCAACGAGCGAGTTCCCGTAACGTCTTTGTTCATATTCACGAGAAAGAACTGAGTCAAAGCGTTGCTACAGAATGTGAACAGTTGGCCAATGCATATTCCAAAGAGCTGAGTTTTATAACTGTTCTTTCAAGTCATAAATTGTCCAGTAATCAAGATGTCCTGCAAAAGTGAAACCAGCCGCAAGCACCAACAAAGCCATTTCGTTTGCCGGTCTCAAATGATTTACTAGCTTTAGTGTTCAAATGATGTAAACAACTTGCGTAAGATCCATACAAGGGAAAAAATAACGAGACCAAATCAATTTGCTTCGATACAGATCTAAGTAACCTAAGTAAGGTTTGGTCAACAAAATCCCAGTCCCCATGCCTGCACACGGCATTCTTGAGTGACCGGAATCCGTGGATAGAAACCTACATACAAATAAACATTTTTCACCTTAGTCACCACGCGTGTATAAGGACTCCACGCACGTCGAGATTAGTACCCTCGCACCGCGTCTTGCGCGGTGGGTGAGGGAAAAATTTCAATTATGCAACATATTTGTCCAGTCTATTGCAGGACCGATTTAAGGTTATGTGGAATCCCGTGATGTATTAAGGATCAGAGAATAAGACTATCAAAATGTGTAAATAAACTGAATTCGGTTGGACAGTAAAAACTTCTTTTTTTTTTATCGATATGTTGAGGACCGTTTTGCTATTTCTCACTCTGCTGACCACGTTCTGCTCTATTGAGTCCTAGTCAGGAATATCTGTTTACTCATCGAAATATATTTTCTAGTGTGTCAGAGAGTAATTCCTCTCTTCCTTTCTTGGACGTACCTCTTAATTGATTGCCTAAACGGCTTTTCAACCTGTTTGTCGGAAGCCTACGTTCCCCATTTCATTAACGAATTTTGATAGTTTGATTCCCTAATCTTTAAAACGTGGTCTTGTCTTCACTCTACTAAACGGTTATTTAAAAATTTGCTCTTCATACCACATTTTCCCTGACATGTACATTTCAAGCTGTTTACCAACTTTAGTTTACAGCACTTTACTAACACACATCAACTTTCACGACTTGGACAAACATTTCGCGATCCAAGCTTACGTACATGTCAGTACTGTACTGCATGAAAGTTTTAATGGCAAACACATAAAAGTAGATGTGCGTCAGCAAAGGAGTTAGTTGGTTAGCCGGGTTGGGATTAGAGTTAGGATTCGAGTTAGCATTCCTAACAACAAGGTAACACATTTGTTATCTAAAAATGTATGCCGTCGTTTATCTGATTGCTTCGTACCCACGTCTGCAGCGAACCCTAACCCTAACTCTAACGCTAATCTCAACTCTAATCCGATTTGGAATCTTAATTCGAATCCCAGCTCGATTCCCAACTCGAATCCCAACTCAAATCCCAACCCTACAATCCTAACTCGGGTTCTCGCCGTCTTCGTTAGCAAAGAACGGTAGACTAAAGCTCATTAACAGTTTGAAAGATACACGTCAGGATTCCATATCTAAGACTGCAACAGACTGGACAAATGTCGTGCGTGATCGAAATTTTATTGTCCCTAATGTATAGCAGAATGGTGTTAATGGTCGTATACTGACACTACAGAATGCTGATTCATGCAAATGGTTGCTTATCGACACTAAATGTTACTTTTTTTGCAAATATTTTTAAAGCAACGTGACAAAAGCGTAAATCAATGTTGATTGAATAACATGAATGTGTTTTTGAATTAATGAGTTTGAGGTTGGCGTTAATGATAGATAGATAGATAGATCATTTTATTTAAACATGTTAGCCTCGTGTTTAGATATAGTAACGGAAATCTTTTACAAAATGTGTGGTTTCATATGCTATTATCAATAATGTGAGTAGCGATCTTACTTTCAAAGCACGAGAGGGACTTCCTCTCCCTAATTTCTTTTGGTAAAGAGTTCCATATGTATGCCCCGTCAAACATGGAACTTCTTTTCATGTTATTGGTACGTGGCTGTGGTAGACAAAGAGTACATGAGAAGACCCGGAGCTCATAATTTGACATCTCATTTTTATAAGTAAAAAGTTGAGTCAGTGATTTGGGGCACGTCTTGTTTAATACTTGAAACATCGATTTTGCTTTAGCTTTTTTCCTTTCTGCTTTAAGTGGTTCCCACCCTAATGCACTTAAAGCAACCAGATAATCTACTTCGTTGTTCACATTCATTATAATTCGAGCAGATCTATTTTGGAGCTTTTGTAGCCGTTTTGATTGTGTTTCACCAAACACATCCCATACTTCACAACAGTAAGTAAAGTATGGTCGGACAACATAATTATATACAGAACGGAGGGTATTTTTGTGAACAAATTCTTTTAAACGTCGGAGAGCTGATATTCCCGATGTTATTTTTTAACAAATATTTTCAGTATTGCTTTTCCAAGACAAATGCTGGTCAACTGTCACTCCAAGAGTTTTGCATTCATACACTTGCTTAATTGGTTCGTTTTCTATGATAACATTTGGATGTACATTTGAAGCACTTTTTATCAATCGTTTTGATCCACTTAACATAAGTTCAGTTTTAGCTGCATTTAGGCTAAGTTTATTGGCAATTAGCCATTTTCTAAAGTTTTCTAAATCAGAATTCATTGTAAATTCAACTTTACTTATTGATTTCTAGTTCGAAGTTTTGTTTTATGTAAACGTTGAGGCAAATTATTAATATAAAGTAAAAGGAATAATGGTCCTAAAATAGAGGCTTGAGGTACACCACACTTAATCAACCGCTCCAATGAAATAAATCCATTCACTTGGCATTTTTGGCTGCGATTTGTGAGCTACGATCTTCATAGATAGAGCACGTCGTTTAACTCCATAGAGCTCCAACTTTTTTAAAAAAAATTGGTGATCAACAGTATCAAATGCTTTCTTCAAATCAATCAAAACTACTAGGTTAGACATTTTTCTGTTTATATTCATATACTAGCTATTAGTGCTGTCCAAATAGTGCCGTAGCAGTTGAGTGAAATTTTCTGAAGCCAAATTGACAGTCATTGAGCAGCCCAAATTTCGTTAGATAATTATATAGTTGGTTATATAGAATTTTCTCCTTAACTTTGCTTATGGCCGCCAAAACTGAAATTGGCCTGTAGCTACCTAGCAAATTCCGATGGCCATTTTCATAAAGAGATGTGACTCTGGCCGTTTTCCATTCGTTAGGAAAAGAGCATAAAGTAATGGCCTGATTATAGATGTATGTTAATGAACTTGAAATGACAGGTGCAGCAATCTTGAAGATTTTACTAGAAATTCTATCAATGCCAGTAGCTTTAGAGACAGAAAGGCCACATAAGAAATGATAAAGTTTATCAATGGTAACATCCTCAAATGCAGTGAACTCTGATCCGATATTTTTAATATATTCTTGAAAATTACAATTTGAGGTATCAATTTTGCAAGCTAAATGAGGACCAATATTTGAACAGAAATCATTAAAGCCCTCTGCAATGTCTTTAGAATTTGTTAAATTACTTCCACCAACATTCAACTCATTTACCATTGTTGGTTGCTTTTGTCTGCCTAGTAAGTCGTTTATTGTTTTCCATGCCTCTTTAGGATTGAACTTTTGACCAGCAATTCTTTCGGAATAATAATCTTTTTTAGCATTTCTTAATTCTATATTTACTTTATTTGTAGTCTTTTTATAATTTAGCTAATCTGTTTGTAGGTTTGTAACAATGGCTTTTCTTTTTAATTTGTCCCTTTTATTTATTAGCTTTTTAATATTGCTTGTAATCCAAGGGACTTCTTTTGATCTAACCTTTTATTGTTGAAGTGATGCATGCTTATTTAGAACTTCTAAGAACAATTGTTTCGAAATATCCCACATAGTATTTGGATCATCAGCAAAAAAGTGAACATATTCCCAATGTTGACTCAGCAACCCCTCAATAAACCTTCGGTCATTGAAATTTTTCATGTTCCTAATCTCAACAATCTTTTCTCATTTCTTAATGATATGAGTTTTCCTGATTGCAAATACCACACTATGATCACTGATTCCTGTGTGGATAACACCAGAATCAGAAATTTTCTCTGGTTTATTTGTAATTATATGATCAATGGGACTTGCAGAAGTCATGGTTACTCGGGTAGCCTCATCAATTAATTGAGATAACTGGTACAATTCATATAATGACTTTAGTTTCTTGGTTGGCACAGCTGAATCTGTTTTTAACATGTCACAATTTAGATCACCAAGAATATGCATTTCTTTATTTTCATCATCAATTGCTCTGATTAAGATTTCCAAATGATCAAAAAATTCAGATGATGCACTTGGTGGTCTATAAACTGTTGGTCTATAAAGAAATGGTCGACTATGGGGCTTAATTTCTACACAAACAGCCTCTGATAGTATATTTTCTGGTAATGAACCGCAAAAGATGTACTGGTTTTTAAAGTTCAGTGTACGAGAACCGACTGGTCCCACCACACGTAAATTTGAATGTGTCAAGCGCAGAAGGAAACAAAACCTTATAATCACGTTCCACACCGCCGACACGTCCAGAGCATTCGAAATCAACTCAATGAGTTGTCACCTTAGTTTAACCATATGGACCAAAATGCTCTAGTGCACGCCAATAATGACTGTGTCTTAATAGCTTTACCACACTATATCGGCCATATAAACCACTGAGTTGGCATAATAATGCAGTTGGTTACTTTTCATTAATCGCAGTGCTGTATTACGTATCTGACGACTAACGTCACACGTTCAGATCTATTGTACGAAAGTTGATCTCAATTGTAACGTTTTGTTGAAGACATTTAAGTCTATTACCGCTCGGCAAAAATAAGCTCTAAATAGCAATATATTCGAAGTTTGCGAAGATATTCGTTGTCTACGTGACCGTCCTACCTTTTGTGATTCACGGACACCTGCAAATTCTCTCTGAACGTCATAAAAGCAATACACAGTAAAATAACCAACTAGACTTTAAAGTCACTTTAGCATTGCCGTTATCCTGGATTGAACACATATAGCAATTATATTCAATTTACTTCATAAATACTAGGTTGTGACATTCTTATCCTCACCAAAAGCAACACAATTTGCAAAACCGTAAATTTCTATGTATGATAATTTCCTTCAAACAATATTCTACAAGACTTAACATTCATCAATCATCATTAAATATCCGTCCTGAATCAACATATATAGGAATAATTCTGGTGCTATCCTCGGACCTCTCAGGGAAAAGGAAATCGTAACATTGTAGAAGCTTCGATACTCACACTAATACACTTGGATGAAAAAAAGCTGATGATCTCACCTGGTTTTAAGTTACGTTCTTCTGCTCTTTTGCAACGTATACAGCTCCAAATTCTTTGCAAGAGTCTGCGTATCGGATTTGGAGATTCTTGGCATTCTGAAAAAATCATACATTCTGCTATAACACACTAACCAGTTCGTTTACGAATTAATCGTTAATCAATAAGCCTCCTGCCCAATTTTATTTTCGCTTGTAAAATTTGTAGAAAAGTTGCAGTAACACTATCTGGTGGCCATACCTGCGGTACTTAAACAAGAAAATTTTATTTACTAGTACTGTATGAGATCTTTAACATGGCCGCCTCATCTATATGTATTGAATCTCACGGGATTAGCTGAAACCCACCAATTGAAAACGAATGCAACAGCAATTAATTTAACTCATAAATTTCTCTCATTGTAGGAATAACAACAATCGCAACAGTGCTCTTGCAGACTAGGTTGTTAAGACTTTGTGGAGCCAATCTAGAAAGCTGTTTTGTTTACTCGAAGAAGGTTAAGATACCCTTAATGAAGTTTTAAGTTCGTTTTCTTCGCTAATTTTCCATATCTCTGAAGTAAACTAGTTAATTTGGAATACTTTGAAGGTTATGTATTGGCATTCGAAACTGACAAACTAAAGGAAGCAGAACCTCCGTAGTAATGTACCTTCAATATGCGGTCTCTCTGCACTTGGTTCATCACCTTCATTCGTTGAGTTTCGTCCCTCTTACAAAACCAAAAGTAACAATTAGTACTTTTCAAAGACACAAGACCTCACTGGAATCAACCTTTAGTGGTCATACATTAAAATATAGACAATGATATAAAAATGGGATGCTGCATGGGCTGTATAAAATAGCACAAAAAGTTAAAAGGTTGGCAGACTGCTGCTTTACTTTCGTTACCCAGAGTAAAATAATGAAAGTCGAATTCGGGTCGAAAAGTTTTTGTATGAAACTGTTGATTTACTTAGCAACCAAGATGAGATCGAAAACGTACCCACGCCAATAATCAGGGGTGATGATAAAAATCCTTGCATTTACTCGAATAATACAAGAAGCCTGTTTTCGTACGCGGACTCGCAGGCTGACTTTTCCAGGTGAAAAGCAAAGTCGTGATTGAGGCCACTGTTTGCTTTTCGATTCACATTGTGTTACACAAAAAGTTAAAATGCAGCCACAGCAAAACTACAGACGTTTACCGATACTTTAATAAGGAATACCGAGAGCCAAAATTTTGAACACAACCGAAAACAATCGGCTATACAGTCATTTGAACACAATAGTGCGAGTACGGTTAACTTGTCCTACCTTACACAACACCAAGGGAGGGATTCTTGCTTGCCACAATCTGAAACTGATTAAAATATTCTATCCTCGACTTTTCGAGCAAAAGCCCTTCGTCTGGAGAGTTAGTAGAAAGAGAAATAGAATAAACTTGTTGCTTATATTGCAAGCTATACAAGCAGTCACGTGAAACAAAATTAACCAATGACAGAAACGTAAACATAACAAAATGAAAACTTATTCAATAGTGAGCCCACACACAGCAACAAACCCGATAGTAAGGGGGTATGCCTGCATGACGGCTGAATGCAGCCTTCGTGCAGGCATACTTTCAGCCTGCATACCTTCAGCTTGCATGCAGGCATCTCCCCTTACTATGGGGTTTGTTGCTGTGTGCGCGCTCAATATTGAATAAGTCTTCATTTTGTTATGGTTACGTTTCTGTCTTTGGTTAATTTTGTTCACGTGACTGCTTGTATAGCTTGCTATATAAGCAACAAGTTTGTTTATTCTATTTCTCTTTCTACTAACTCTCCAAACGAAGGGCCTTTGCTCGAAACGTCGAGGATAGAATATTTTTATCTGCTTCAGATTATGGCAAGCGAGAATCCCTCCCTTGGTGTTGTGTTGTTTCGCCGCTGCCTACGCTGGACCAGCCTGATTGATGATTGTCCTACCTTAGTTTTGTTCATTAAGCTATTCTAACCATCTTACACTGGCTTGGCTTTATGACTGTTCGACTTCTCGGATATCTCCCGATATTTGCGTAGCCGGGGGGGCAGTTGTCCCTCACTTTTTGTCCTTACAAGGTCTGTCGGTACATCCAGAATCGAATGTTATTTCTATAGACACTGCGTCCCAGAATTATATGTAAATTGCGGTTTTGTCAATGACTTAAGAACCAATGGTCATATTCATATCAAATTTGGAATGACATGAGTTCATAACACGAATAAAAGCTCTTACTAATTACCGCTCTATACATTTCTTTAAGACACAAATTTTACAAAAAAGGTGATTTAACTCATCTTTGAACGCCCCACTCTATAAGCAAAGTACGTCAAAACAAAACAATGCATACAATATTTGGTGAAGAAAGCGTAAGCAGATACTGAACAAATGTCATTAGAACGATAAATGTTGAAAAGTACAAGGTTATAATTGAATTAAATTCATGAGGTTAGCTTAGGTTAACCACGGTTGGCTACTGTTCCCATCAACCTACGATCCATCGATGAGGTCAGTTTCTTGATGTCTGAAGGTGGGACTTGCTTAGCAGTTGTGGAAATAGCATGCCATAGCTCATCTTTGGACCCATATTGCCTCCCACTGGAGTCCACTTGTCTTTTGAGGACGCTCCATAAATTTTCAATTGGGTTCAAATTAGGGGAGAAGGCTATTTTGTTTAAATGCTCCTGAGTGGCCTTTGCAGAGTGGAATGGAGCGTTGTACTGTATGAAAATTAGCTTCTTTCATATAGCCAAACTTTTTTAACTTATACCATGGCTGCCTTATCACACCATCCGTTCCTCCAGCCATCAGGGCCATCCAGGGTTGCTCTGCGCTCCTCTATGAATAAGACGCATGCGAAATCTGTCTTCATGTATTTTTCCGCCCATTAAACTCTCTTAGTCTTATGAACGTCCTTTAAAGGAGGTCGAACTAGGAGCTAACCGCATTTTCCAAGACATTGAAGGAGACGGCATCTTGCACTTTTGGGCACGCTGGGGACACCAGCAGCTTCAAATATTTGCTTACTACTCTGCGAAGGATTATTTCCGATTTCTCTTTTGATAAAAAAGACAGTACGACGAGTAATTGTCGAGTCCTTGCGAATTTTTCCCTTGTCCGACCTTCCATCGCCTGTCGCAGGATTTGACACGTATCTCTTGATCGTACGATGATCACGACCGATAATTTTGGCAACTTCTAAAGTTGACTTCCCTTCATGAAGTGCCTTCAGTATTCATGATTTCTCATTTTCAGTCAAAGCTCTGCTGCGTCCCATTTTGCATATAAAGTTGTACGGTAGAAATCACGGTCAATTAGCAAAATGGCGGCTGTTTGTCTGCTAATGCGCAATACCTTTTACAAACTGTTCAACACGCGCATGACAGCGTTGCCACAACATAAGCAAAATTCCAGCTAATTTGGTGAACCTAATTTGAATGTTTATAAAACAAATCAATTTGCATATAATTCTGGGATGCAGTGTATTCGGAAAGTTGTTTCCTAGTTACGTTTTGAACCCTCTTTACGTCCTCTTTGGGCACCAAGGGCGGCAGGGATAGGGCTCGAGGGGCGGTATCGGTCGCTCCACTTTTTGGCCAGAGCTTTCATATTTTGAAAGCGACAGCCCAACCCCAGTTGAATTAACAAGCTTTCCCATCAGTTGTTTCAACGCGTACAATACTCAAGTTTTACCTCCTAATTATGAGGTATAATTTAAGTACTGCACTGTTGAGAAAGCTCATTAAATTGAACAGGGCTTCTGAGACACCCGAGTTGTTGACAAGAAAAATTCAGAGATTTCAGAGGAGGAAGCTGACACCTCAAATTTTCAGTGACAGGAACTCGGGTTTTCCCATACAACTAAGGGATCCCGTTACAAGGAAGGATAAGAGTTTATTTTCTAGTATTTTTGGGTTCTATCTTTTCTATCCTCTCCCTTAAACATCCACCCCAATGATCGCCAACGAAAAAAACCAAACTAGCCCTATACGGTAGGTTCAAAACCGCACACCATACTTGTAGTGACGTCCAAAACGAGATCACTCCCCATATATATTTTACCTTATCATTTAGTAATTTTATGTGTATCAGAAAACTGTCAAGAAGAAACTGCATAAGATTATTACAGGATATGTACATATGCCTGATCAATATAATCATCAAAATAAATTAAAAACATTATCAATAGGTTAAAAATTTTTCGCTAATATTATCTTTTCTCTTCAAAAACAACAGAATATTGTCTTTCTGTTATCCATTAATTTTTAAAATTGACAATTTCTCATCTATAATCGCCCAGAATGTGCTATTTTCGTGTGCAAAGTTCGAAATTTTTTGGGGGATCATTTGGCTAGGCATCCTTAGTTTGAGTCGCGACTTAGCCGCGGCGAACACATGTCACAACTTTTGTTCTTGGCAATGGTCGATCTAGTTCTCAAGAGCTTCTGCCGGCCCTTGATTTGCTGCAACTTTATTTTGGTGGATTATTATTCTACAAACTTAGTATTAGTTAATCTTTTAGGACAACATTATTTTTTTAACATCAAAAAATTTAAAATAGACACGGAAATATATTTACCATATTTTTACGATAGACAAGAATTACATTTGGAGATGCGTGCATCCACGAATTAATGACAGGCAATCCCTGGGTGATTTGCTCCGTTTCTATGTTATTGTTTTCTGTTTTGTGCTCGACTGTAGTGAAAGCCCATGAAACAAGTTGAGAGTTTCAGGTGCATATGTATATGAGAATAGCACATAACCAGCTGCCATTGATGAATTCTTGGCTGGAAGAAAAGTTTCCGAGAGGGTTTGCCATTGTGCTATAAAATGGCATTCATAACATTCTTAAGTTTGAGCACGCCCTTTAGATGACAATTTTGATATACTGATAAAGCATCTGCGCTTTTTGCAACTGACTTTCATGTTATTATCACATCGAAACCTCGTTGAATAAATCTTATTTTTTGTCACCTACATTCGTCATAAAAGGTTCTTCGAAAACTTTCTCGATTACAATTTTCCAACAGCCCACGTTTTATCAGCATCTTTAAAGTGGTGGAACCCAAAGAGCTGCTTGGGAGTTACAGAGTCGGAGAGGCTCAGCTTCCCTATTGGGAGAATTTTAACAGTTCCATGGGGGAATCAATCTACGGAAAAGATCTTCTGTGCCGGAAAATGTTTGAAGTTTCAACCCCTTGAAATGTCATTTCCTGCATTTTGGTGGCATTTTCTTCGAAATGTAATGGTCTTCAGTCCTTTATTATACAGGGGT
>JASJOG010000468.1:0-154671 GCA_030142905.1 Heliopora coerulea
ACCCCTTAAACGCGTTTCATTTCAGTTACTAAATAGAAGGCCCCGTATACTAATCGCTACAAACTATTATATTACCTTTTCATTTAATTTAAGCAAAGATTGTTTTCGTCAAACGTTTCCATCGTTTTTGTCAGATAAAAGAACAATTACTTTCCAGTCGCTCTTATGACAAAAAACAATAATCAACAATGAAGTCCTCAAGATATGCAGGGGTTCCCTGCATCACACATAGATCAGGACTCCCAGTGCCGTTTCCATGCCCGTGTTTTAGTGTGCACCGTGGTGACGAGGTTTCTATCACGCACGTTTATTGCACGTCATCGCCGCAAACAACCCTTCCGGTTACTACAGATTTTCATGGCCGTGCCTGGTCGGTTGCTTTGCTCTTAACCAGTTTAACGTCTTCAAAAGTCTTTCCACTTCTACTCTTACACGAAATTCTGCATTTTGCGCGCAAAGAATCATGATTGATGCCACAAGCTGAAATTTTTTTCGAACGAACGAACGAACGAACGAACGAACGAACGAACGAACGAACGAACGAACGAACGAACGAACGAACGAACGAACGAACGAACCCTTCGTATTTCGTACTTGGTAATTAGTAAATGTAGTAAACGTGCATATTTTTCATTTTCTTTAACTGGGCATTGCTCTTAACCTTTCAATTGCTATAAAACTGCGTTTCATCAGAAACTGTGCTGATTTCAAGTTATTATTTTTAGCATGCTGTACGTTGTTTTGTTTGATTTCGTCGGCAATAAAGTTGAGGTGTTGATCCTTTAAAAGCCGTTTCCTTCCACTGGGCGATGCATCACTCAGAGTACCCGTGCGCTGGTAACGTGAAAGAAAAATACTTGTGATCTCGATGTCGTCATGGCTTCTTCAAAGATGATTCGAATTTCTTTGGTCTTTCTTCCAGAAGTTCGTATTGGATTGTACAATAGATAGTACAAGGAGATAGTACAATTTCGACCGTATTCCGAAAGTTTTCCCATTTCACTCTTAGCAGTTTGTAATATACACGACGCCAAAGCTTGGAAGTCAGCGATGACCTCCGCGATACTAACAATCGTTATTTCCGCTAGTTCAAACCGTTGCGGTTCAATAAAGGTCAACCGCATTTCCATCGCGGCGAGACCGCATATCGCCCGCAAGACAACTGCGCTGCGGCTGCAACATGACCGCAGTATGACCGCTAGACGCCTGCAGAATGAAAGTGGTTTGAGCGCGGTTTTTGTTAGTTTATTTATTAGCAGTATTGTACGTTGTTGATGCGTTATATTAAATGTCAGTTGGACCGAAATTCCTCAAAGTGAAATCATTATTGAACCATTGTGAGTGTTTTTGTGCACATCCTCCGAATAAACGTGGTACATTTTGAAAAATCAACACTTTATATTCAGTCTAGCCTTCGTCAAAACTTGGGCATTTGGTGGCACCATTTTAATTTTCCGGTGTTGTAAGAGAGGAAGTGCAATCGACACAAAGAGTTTCAATCTGGTTTTCTCTCTTTTCCAGCCGCCAATGGTTTACCATTTACTAATTGGAACTGGGGAGAGAACTACGCTGGAAGTTCTGGTTTACCTACGAAATCCTTCAGAGAACCAGAACCTCAAGTGGATGCAAAGGTACGTCCAGGCTGTTTATTTTATCGCAAACGTTTAATATTCAAAAGCTTGTTTTATGTGTGTAAATGACAATTTTTGAGTTCATTTGTAATATGATCTGTGGGAGCATGTTATAGCCACAAAATCCTAAATCAAAGGCGATGCTCACCTTACCATCGAAAGGCGCCGGGCGGTGCTTGTTCGTTAACGGAGATACGCCCTTCAATATTTCCCTTTTTGTCCAGGAAAGATGTAAACTCCTGGTCACTCTTGACCTTTTTAATGAAGATGGTGCCGTGGGAACGATGTCCCAGCCTTTTTGGGTGAAATGGAAAACAAAATCAAGAAAAACGAATGTCGTCAACGAGAACACTTTTTCTCTAACGCCGAAATCTTTTATTATTCTTTTCTTGTTACCAAATTTGAAGGGAAAGTATGCAACTACATTTTCGGCCTTGGGAAAGGTTTTTGTAGGTTTTGAAAACAAATTACCTTTAAGTTTGACGTTTTCTAATCATTCTTCTCACTAGAACTTTGCATTCTTGCTCAATATAGTTTTACAAATAATTTAAACCATTGAACAAATTTTTGGGGCTATTGAAACTTTCCAAGTTTAATTATCGTAAACTCGTATCCATACATCCACAGTTGGTTACTGCTACTGATTGAACATGCCTTTTTGGAAAATTTGAAACTTGAAATAAAATGTTGGAATTTTTCTGGTTTACAGATTCACATCACAACAAAACGAAACACTGTGACATAATTACTGTGAAATATTTACTGTGTGTGTAAACTGTTATGATTTATTTTGGCAAAAGACACTTCTGTTTACGACTTTCTCGTGAAATCTAAAAGCAAGTCGTAATGAGCTGTATTGTTATGCATAGGCGTCATGAGGGGGGCCCAAAGGGCCATGCCCCCCAAAACGTAAATTTGGGCGGGCCTAGCCCCTATTTCAAACCAATGTATTGAACCAGTTGAACAATTAAGTTATTGCCTTGTGTTCTGGGTCTCGGCAACATTCGTTTCTAAAACCAAGGTTTTTTTGGTGCGACATCGAAAAACACTTGTCTCCATTTTCCCAGTGATCCCAAACGATGTTACTTAGTAGTGAGCACCGATTTCATCATTAAAAAACTGAAAAACCTCAGGGTATGCCACAATTTTGCCCCCCCCCCCAAAAAAAAAAATTTACCCTAGCAACTCCACTGTTGTCATGTCTTCGCGTTGAGAAAACAACATAGTCTGCAAGGAAGCAAACGAACAAAGATCAGACAGTAGAAGAGCAATTTTCATTTTTTTCTTTTTTGTTCTTTTATTTCCCGTTTTGAGATATCTTGCTTTCGGTCACAACCAGCGTTTTTTCTTCGAACTGAGTTTTGAGATCGAGATCATCTGTCTAATAATAGCACCAAAACTTTCAGCAAATAATGCATTTTTGTGACAAAAAGAAGATTACCCGTAACGTTTCCTGTAACCCAAATTACCGGCAAAAATTGTTTTTTAATATTAGCCCTCAACTCGTTCTACAATAGTAAATACTATTCCGTTGCATATTCGGTACATGGATTTCCTTATTGACCTGTTCAGTTAGACAATCGTTTTGTACGCCTGTGTTGTTGACTTCGTAATAGTCGTTTTATTCTTACTTAGGCTTACAAGTTTATTTCATAAGTTAAGAAATACATCATGGTTTTTCGTGTTTGGATACTGAGGTCAAATTACGCATGATTTTGCGAGTCTGGAGACATCGGGAAAAACCCAGCTGCACACAAGCCGCTTGGCGGGCTATTGTCATAAAGTTGCGTTTTGACAAGTCCATATTTCGGGATCGACAGCTAAAATTTGTATATTAGTTTATTTCGAATCTTCTTCGAAACCAACGTCGTACCTGGGACGTACCTCGTACGAAAATTCAAAATTAAGGGAACAACTGACCCTTTCGCAGGCTAAACAACAATTAGAGAAATTGGAATGTATTTAGAAAATGTGAAGATAGTTGGAGAATGGGAATCTTTGAGGTATTTCGAGTTTTTGCTTGGCTCAATACTTCTCTTTTCCGAATTTTCAGACGGTATACAGCATCCAGTGTTTTCGTTGTTTTAGTATTTCATTTCGGAATGATTTGAAATCTCAAGCTGTTTTAATCAAGTTCGAATTCTTTTTTTTCAGTTCAAGTTGTTAGAAGCAGCTTGATCCCAACTCAAACTGCAACGTCTATTCAAAGAAAAGTGTAGAATTACATACCGTCGTAGACTACAGAACAACTCGGATGACAGTAATAGGAATTGTGATTCGCTGATGTTACACCTCTTTTAACGACAATCAACCACCCATAAAAGAAGATTTGACCAATTTTGTAAAGGATAACTTGCTAACTAATAAAAAGATTATTTGGTTATCAAGGGCTTTCACTCGAAACATTAATATATCGATTTGTCGTTTCGTGGCAGAGAATACTATATATACCTCCCGCTGTTTAATTATTTACATCACACAATACACGAAGTTCTGAAACGTTAAAGGGAGTGACTGAAGGATTGTAAGAACTGGTAATTTCAGTGTGGAACCCCTTCTAAACTTGTCCGCGTACACAAATTTTCTGAAAAATGAAAAAAAAAAATGTAAATCATTAATGTTTGAATCCCGCCCACAACTTTGATTGCGTATCCGTTGATAAAATCACTGCCCTTCTGTTTTTAATTACTTTGTAAAGTATGACGTGTTGGAGTTAGACCGAATGGATAGACCACTTGTACCATTTCCAAAACTGTACCATCCTAGCAAATATCATCCAGATACAGAGGACTTGACCGCCGATGAAGCTGCGAGAAAATACTGGTTGGATTGCTTCGAGGAAGGGCTACACTTGGTGAGTGCTGAGAAAACATGATTGCAAAGTGTTACTGTTGTGAATGCACTGACACAATCAATTACAAGCTGTTCTTGCAAGATTGACAGCAAACGGTAGTATAATGACAAAGGTAATGATGTCCATAACTTTGTTTAGAATGGAAAGCGTTGAAATGTTTTTATTATGTCCACAACATTTATACGGAGGACTTAGGTTTAACGCAAATTTTTATTTAGAGAAGCACATGTCTAAGAGTCTTGAACAATTCAGGTTGAACTTTGTAAGTTTCAGCTTCCATTATGACATTAAATAGTAGCGGGAATAGCGGCTGGAGGGCAGCTTTCAGCTAACTTACCTAATTGAAGCATAATTTCCCTTATAGAAAATGGGAGGCGACATCAGATTATTTCGATATGCCAGTAAACGTTGTCCAGGCTTTATGATTTACTCGTTATATCCAAACGTCTGAAAGACCTCTATCAATTTTGCTCTACGATCGATACTGCATCAGCAGTAGACTGATATGACGTTCACCAGCCATTGCCGAATTCTATTCGATAAAGGCCTTCTTTGATGGGCTCATGATTTTTGGAAGGCGGGACATTGAAGTCGGATAATCGAGTAAAAAGAGATGTCGTATGTCTCTTATCGTCTTCCTAATTCATTTTTTTATTCAGTGGTCATTTAAGCGGTGTCTGCATAAAATCTACATATGAATGATCCAGTATTAAAGTTTTACCTTTTGCCTAAGGAGAATAAGTACTTGATAAAGATATGGCTGTAAATTAATGGATGTAGGATGTAAGAGCGTTCCAGTACTCGGCAATACAAGGAAATGTAACGTACATTTCAAAGGAAACGCAAGAAATTCAAAGGAATGTACCTTCAATACTTGCGTTGCAGAAGAAGCTGTGACCGAAACGTGTCAGGGTGAAAAATCGTAACTGGAATGCTGAAAAAGCTGGTAAAACGTTTCAAATTCTTGGGATCGCTCTTGGTTTTTTTAACGTCGACTTACCGATCATGTATGTACTGGCATTTTGAACTTAACCCAGTCTGGCTTGTAAAAATAGCTGTACACATTTACGACACTGTTCAAAGAGCTAGCTGGCTTTATCTAGGCCTTGATCCAGGCCTTGATCCAGGCTTGCCAAGGTATATGTTCATAGGCAGATTTCTTAGTCAACGCATGTAAGACTTCGTTTGGTTGCAAAAAGTTATTAAGAGATCAGTCGTACATGGTAGAAGTATACGTCATTGATGTCTGCTGAAGTAAATTTGACATGCATATTTAAATTGTATTATTATTTTACATGACTGTAGGAAGTATATCTATACAATCTTGTTTGTTAAAACAGTAGAGAGATGGCAGTTACCAATTACATTGGAGGTAACGGCAAAGTTTTTAGCAATTCTCGCACCTGTTGTAAAACGACAAAAACGTTTTTCCATTTAGGTGGTATCTCAAGCAATCAAAAGCCAGCCGGAATTAACTGACACTAAAGACAGGGCTTCACAATTTAGAGAAAAATACCTTCAAAGACTTAAAATTTTACGAAAAAAGGCATTGTGAGTATGGTCACTGTATTTGAAACAATGTACGTTGAAGAAGTAGTGGCAGCGAATTGTTCTGAATCCTTTTTCAGTAAACTTGATTTTTTTTTTCGCGAAGTGCCTACGGAAACTTAACCGTTAGAAGCCTCTTGGATACAAGAGAACAGTTTTTGAATGAATTCCAATTTTCTGATCCTTACGCGATGGTAAGTAACACGCGATTTAAGTGTTATCCTGTGCTAAACAAAAGTTAAATTCAACCATGACAGTTTCAAGTCACTAAACTCCACTAATTCTTATTTCCTAAGCGTTAATTATAGCTTCCTGAAATATTTTCAAAACACAATTGCTTGTCTCTTGCCAGAAGCAAATTTTAGACAATTTGTCTCTTTAATGCAGTTTCCTACATTGTAGTTCTGCAATTTCTCACTTAATGGTGATAGATTCGAGCGTAGTCAATCAAGGCTAGAAGTTTTTAAAAGTTGTTTAAAAGTGTTCATATTTGTAGCTGTTCGATAACTATTATCTAAATCCTGCCAAACTATCACCATAACATATCTAACATAATAAAATGTAACTTGAAGAGTGCACCAAGTTTTTTAGTTGATGTAGTCGTTTTGTCAAGATGTAAAATTAGAAGGTTAACAGGCGAATAGGACTCCTTTAATTTTAAATTTTCATCCGACGTTATTGGAAGTAAGGAATATTATTGATTCGCTTTAGTCTATGCTGCATGCATAGGATCACATAAACTATTTGATGAAATATGGTGGCTCACAGAAGGCGTGGAAACATCAAAGATGATCTTGTAAGTGCTAAAGCTAAAGGTGAAAGTATACTGAAAATAGGGGTATGAAGAAATGTGGGACATTAAGATGCCAAATTTGTTACTATGTCGAGAAAAAATACATTTGAAGGAGGGGGACGTATTTACCACATAAAGTTTTCAGTTGGTTGTGATTCTTTAGGTCATGTTTACTAGATAAGATGTAGAAAATATAAAAATATTTATCTCGATAGTACAATATCATCATTTCCAAAGAAATTTAACCGTCATAAGAGTAGTTTGAATTCATTTAGTAAAGTATAATGAGGGATAGTGGGAAAGCATTTGTACACACAATTTTTGTGAGTTAGGCGATAGGGGTTTGGAAGAAATGCAAATTAAAATAATTAGTAAGACAGACAAATAAGCCTGCTGAGTGTAAAGGTTTTGGGTTTGTAAGTTAGATTTGTTTATTCCTGTGGAATATAATGTAAGAGACTTCGTTATTTAAATGAAACTGTTGGATATATGTAGAACTCTTCGACAAAATGTGATCTCATATATTGATAAAAGGGTTTACCACAAAACATTGAGGTTTATAATACAGGGTGTCCCAAAAATATGTATACACACTTTGAATGATTTTAACTCACTCAAACTTTCTTTCGAATGCCACGCATTCGTGAGCAATTTGGAGATAAGGAGTTTTATTTCCAGCAAGATGGAGCACCTCCCCACTACCATTGTGATATGAGAGCCTATCTTACGAAAATCTGCCAAACAGATGGATTGAGCGAAGAGATAACATTGAATTCCCCCCTCGTTCATCAGACCTCACACCTCTGGACTTTTTCATGGGGATACGTCAAAGATAAGGCTTATAGCACAAAACCTGCTACAATCAATGAGTTGAGAGCATCAATTGAAAGAGAATGCACCCAAATACCAAATGAAATGATCATGGTTCGTAATGTTTGCAATTCCATCTCTCCGCGTTATCAGCAGTGCCTGGACCAGAACGGTCATCAGTTCGAACACCTGCGATAACTCAAAAAATCCTACACTTGTCTTCTTTAACTTGGATTATAAAACTTAGATATATCTTAATAAACATTGTATTTATAATCATTCAAAGTGTGTATACATTTTTTGGACACCCTGTATATAAGTATTAATATATGTGTATATCTACATCTATCTCTTCTTTAACTTTATTGACGTTTCGGGGTCCTGCCCCTTTATCAAAATCACGAGTTACAGAATTGAAGTTCTGTTCATACTTTACCACACTAATGCTATTCCAATCAAGTCTTTAACATTTAATTGATATGGAACGAATGTAATGAGCTTGGAAACTTAAAACCCCTCGCTCTCCTTGGGTCCATTTAGCTCATTCACGTTCGTTTTATCAATTATTTTCAGCTTCATGTCTTGCAATCTCTTGTGTCCTGAACCATTTGCGCATTCAATTGCTCTCCCGGTATACCTCCGTGTCCCCGGTCATATCTGTAACCGCTAATTTTATGGTTATTAAAGCGCTTCCTCAAAGACGTTATACGTTTTACGTAAACCGTATCATTTTTCGATCCAAACATTTGACACATGCACAAATCGACAAACTTACAACTTGCTTTGTCCCATTTTAATACCTTTATCATGATTTTCTTATTTTTAAAGTTGAAATTTAATTCATGCCTTAAGTGTCTTGGTGTCCTGCACGCTGCTGTTGGTGTTTCATCAAGTAACAGTTGAAACACGAGTTTGAGTGTTTCATTAGGGGTTTGAAACACGACAGAAAAATTAAAAACCAAGGGACGTAGCCCCCAAGGTCTTTGTTCTTTTCGAGAACTAGCTTTTCAAACGAGTATTCCCATTGATTAATTGCATGCTTGTGTTTCATTGACGTGAATATGTAGATTAAGAAACATGGTCTAGATCATTAGTGAGTCTCTTCCAGGTTTTCATTGGGTATTAAAATTCATGGAGGTAATGTGGTTTGCGTTTACGGATTGGCTAAAATAACATATGAATTACTAATGAGTTTGAGAAGAATTCTTCTCATACTCGCCGACGTATGCCAAACAGGCCAAAGCGAGTCAATAATTCTACTTATTTTGGACAATACTAGATGAAAACTCACAACGAAAACTATCTTGTAAATTATTATTAGTCTACTATCTTCCCCTACCCTGTGTGATATTTAAAAACCGGGCAGGAGTGCTTTATCAGGATTTAAAACACGAGGCGATAGCTGAGTGTTTTAGATTCGATAAAGCACGCGCTGCGAGTTTTTTAAATGTCTTCAAAAATGAACTTCGTGATACGCTAATTGGCGAAGAAAGTTTGTAAATTATGTTTTCTAAGCCGAAAAAAATTAACTTCTTCACATAGAAAGTCACATGTGTCTTTTTCACATATAGGAGCATGACATGGTTAAGATTTTCTTTTGTATTTTCCTCATGAATTCTTAACGAATTTTAGAAATATATATTTGTGTGTGTACAAATTATACAGTTATTGTGACGTTTCGTTTAATTCAATCTTGATTAGTTTTTGACTAAATATTTTCGCAGGTCAAACAAAAAGAGAACGAAACAGCTTTAAAGAATTTGTCGCGGCGACTTGCAAAATTAGACAAACTTGCCTGGTACGAGAGGCAAGTCGAAATTGTGGAGGGAATTTTGGCTGGTAATGTGTTCGATTGGGGAGCCAAGGAAGTTGTGAAGTAAGTAAAGATACCCAGAATAATTTTATTTGAAAATTTCAAAGGAAAAAGAAAAATCAAGAGTGATCTTTATGACAAAATAAGGCGAATTTTCAACTAAGGGAGGCTCAAGCGAAAGGCATATTATAACTCAAGGAGGAGGAAATAGGACTGAAGAAACACAACTGATGAACCAACCATCTTTCTAAACGATTACCTGGCTGTGCTGTTCGTCTGTTCATTTCAGAATTTCCATACCATTTCCAGGTCATTCGCCCCTTTGTGAACCCTAAATTTTTTGTGGACCCCCCTGCTATTTTCGCTTTAGAATTGTAGGTTTCAGGATTTATGACATTAATTTACAACTCAAAGATAATTTCGGTCTTCCAACAATTTAACCAACTAATTTCTTGTAGACCCCATGGCTGTTTTAGTTGTAGGATTTTAGAAGTTAGAACATTTAGTGAGAAGTTAAAAATAACTTCGGTCTTCTAGCGTTTTAACCAATTAAATTTTGGTGTAACCGTGTCATAACTATATATTGGCGAGAATGTGTTCAGGAACTCCTAAAAATTGAGCGTTTCACGACACGGACCAAATTCTCAGTGAGATGATTTTGGATTGAACACCAATGTACCATCGTATATAATTAAGACATTTAAATACACAAAACCCAATACATTAAGATAAAAGTACAGAGCGTTGTTGAAATAGCAGATATTTTTTAAGAAGTAAGAATTATTGGTTGCGATTAAAAGTTTAAAATTAAGATTAGATGGTTTATTTACTTTTAGAAATCTGGCTGATGTATCTGAATATGGAAGTCTTCTTTCAGTTTACTTCGGAATTTTAAGGAGAAGTTTAAAACAACTTGGGTTACAGGTTTCTTTACAGTTGTTGGAAGTTTAGAGATGATTGTGCACTTGGAAATTCCTACGGATTTGAACGCGCCCACGTATCCTTTTGTTGAGGTGCCTGCTGCTTTCTCCAAAATAACGAACTTTACGGCTTGCACATTCAAAGTGATAACTTGAGACTTCAGAAAGAAATTAAGTCTGTGTTTGTTAATGAAGAGACTTCTTCTTGAAATCTCGGGTTATTTATCACTACGAATTTGTGCGAGCTAAAACTCGTTTAGTCAAAGAATCCAGCAGGCGACTGAACAAAAAGGTACACGCGCGCCTTCAAAGTGGCAGAATTTCCAAATTAGAAACATCTTGAAACTTGGAACAACTGCAAAGAAGCTTGTAACCAAAGTTTGTAACCCAAGTTGGTTTTAAATCCTGGTTACCTCCTTCACAAAATTCCAACGTAAACTAAAACAAAGATTCTATATCAAGATACATAAGCCATAATTCAATAAGCAAATTGACCATCTAATCTTAACTGTTTAATTGCAACACACAGGATTCTTGTATTTCAATAAATCTGTCATACATATTCGCCTGTGTTAATTAATGGAAATATTACCTTAAGTCACAACGTAATTCAAAGTTCATTGTTACAGCTCATGCAATGGAAGTTGTTGTCAACAAACAAAATGAAATACTGCGATCATCATTAAGTCCTGAAGAAGAACCAAAGCCCGCACAGGAGTGGGGTTGAAAGGGCTTTATTCCCCCCCCCCCCACACACACACACACTTTTCAGTGCAGTTAAAAGATAAGAAAGTCTGAAAAAGTTGTAGTCACTAGCAGACCTTTTCTAAGCTGGAGGAATCTTCAGAGCACTCGGGATGACGTGTTCAATTTTAACATTCGCTTAATAGAAACGTCGCCAGTTGCAAACTATAGTAAGCTAGCATCTCATCAATTCTAGGATATTCCATAACAACCTGTCTTATTGAATACATTTTCCGAATGTGATAATAGCTTACCGTAGGTTTCAACTGCAACATTCGTTTTGTGCGCTGAGATTCTCCTGTTAGATAAATTCTCGTTGGAAAATCTGTCAGTCTAGAGTTCTACAATGTTTTTAAAGTCTTGAACTCAGTCTTGGTCTACTTTAGCAGCGTAAGAAATTCGTGAAATTTTCTCTGCTGCATAGAGAGTCTGGATTGTCGACTATTGCACATATATAACACATTAATTTTTGCAGTTCGCCGCTCGATTGTGGTTAATAATAACAAAAACGGTTACAAGACCTTTTTGAATTGTCATGTATACAGATGAGATGGACTAAAAATGATGATTTGACCCTGCTTATGATTTTCATGGTTTTTGTTAAAATGTCTCTCAAATTCCAGCATATAGAATCTCGTAGCTTTAAAAAATAAAAAATTTCTCTGGGAAGTGTCTGGGACACCGCCCGCAGTGGTTTCACACTCCTTTGGCGCTGGTCATACTGGGATCCGTTTACGCCCCCCCTCCTTTGAAATCCACTCCGCGGGCCTTGAGGACGGTTGCCTAACATGTCAAAGGAAAACTAACTAAATAAATAAGAACAAAGTGAAAAGCGTTATGCTGTTCATCAAAGTTGCATGCCAAATCATCTTTACAAAACTATTTTCTGAAAATGTGAAATTTAAGTTCAAGGTTAGAGAGAAAAAAATTGCCTTTCTATAAGTTATCCATGAACCTCCTAAAAAAAACCATGCACCTACGTATAGTTGTTTAAAATGTGCTTAAATATTTGATTCGTTGTACAACGAAATAGATGAATGCTGCTTGACTTTTGAATAAGAAATGGCATTATTAAACTTGTAAGGAATGTGGAAATGACCCAACTTTTTATCAATAACCAATGGACTTCATCCATAAATGGCGCATTACTTACCTGAACCGAGAACTGAATAATGTACTGTACATGTTTGCCTTAACCATCGTCTCCCGTGGGCATCATTGTGTTTCTTATTTCAATATTTTACACACAGGTTAATGGTAAATGATGAACTACAGTTTGACACCGCAAGGAAGAACTTACAAGGTTAGTTCGTGGAATTTATTTTTTCGAAAAAATATTTTCGCAAGATTTAGGCTTCCTACTACACCATACCCTAGAGCGACTTTCAGGCGCACATTAAAATCAAGAATGTGTGTCTTATTTCTTGAGCAGTTGTAATTTATAATTTTGTTGTAACAAATAAAGTGGGATTCGCAGCGCCAGTCTAATTATTGCAATTCTTCAATTTGCTAGCGAGACCGTGGCTGAACGACGATTTGGACAAGTGGATTGAAAGGTTAAAGGTTTGTTTAATAGATCATTTTTGAAACCCGTAAACAGTCTACGAACAAAATATCAGAGGTCTGGCGAGGGGGGTTTTGAGACAGAAACTTCCCCTCGGCACTCCAGTTTGCTCTTCCTCTAAAAAGTTGTGAATTTAATGCGTCATTTACAGTATGTTTAGATTATGTTCAATAACACAACAGTTTTGATCGGAAACTTTATTTGCGACATGCTTTGAGGCATACAACTTTTTTCATCAGGCAATTTAAAGGAATATGTCTCTGTAGGAGTTGGATTTAATTTGATGACGCGAAATTGGTCTATGTCAGCTACAACTTAATGTATTTGTAATGCAGATTAAAATTACATCAGTAGAAAGTTGAATCATAATTTGTATGAGATAATAATAGTGATTTATTGATGATATTATAGAAATAAATTTTAGATAACATGATCCTGTCGGTTATTGAGTTCCTGTTAAGTGGTGCCATTATCCGAAGATCTCAGATGTTTGAAACTTCGAGAATTGTTGTCTGCTTAAAGGTGTTCATTAACTCTTTTTGTAGGTGCCTGTTGGTTTATTCAACACTTTTCTCGTTTGCAAAATCGCATACCCGTTTTTTATTCAATGTAATGTATACCACCAAGTCGAAGGTGTGGCAATGAGGTCACCTCTTGCATCCGTAATGAGTCATGAGCAAAACTAGCTTGAGCAAGGTTGACGTAAGGACCCGGAAAACTATCGTCGATGTGTAGATGACACTTTTTGCTTGTTTAAGAGTGAACTAGGCACGAAAAACGTTTTTGAGTATCATAACACTTGACATCCCCGCATTAATTTCTCCATTAAAAAGGAAGTTGGCGGTACATTATATTTTCTCAATGCTTTAGTAGCTGAAGAAGCTGATTACTTATTCACAACTTCTACTACAAGAAGACATATACGGGACTTCTTAGGAATTTTTTTCTATTTCACGGAGGCTTGGACTGCCCATTGTACCATCGTACCGTAGAACAATAGTCAGGCATTCTTCTGTGGCGCGATGGCACAATGGTCAGTCCAAGCCTGACGGAACTACTACTTTGACAGATGATCTGATAAACGACTCGAGATCCCTGATTGATGGAGATTCTGTTCTTAAAAGGAAAAAAAAGTGAACCAATCGAAGACAAGAACGGAAAACAAAACGAAGACTAATAGGAGGAAAGTTACTATATGGCATAATATTTGAATCTGTGTTCGAATTTGTAGGCCATGTTGTCTAATACATCGCAGGCAGAGATAAATTACTCTCTTTGGAGAAAACGAAATTTTAGGAGTGTGTGAATATGTTTTATTCAAAAAAAAGATCGAATGTGGTTATCTAAGAATTTTTTTTTTATAAGTATTTAATAAAATTTGTACAATTTGGTTGAGAGCTAAAAGTGATATAGCAAGAACAGATATTAAAATAGCGATTAAGAGTGTTCACAATCAAACTTGTTTTAACAACAAAGAAAAGAAAATTATTAAAGTTTGTGTGTAGTCCAGCAAAAGTAAGTTTCTGAAAACAGAAGAGCAAAACGAACCATTCCTCCAAATAGTGAAGATAACAAGGAGGGATAATGCTTTATTTTCTTCCGTTTCCCGAGTGAAAGAAATATTCCGATATTAGTGTTTATAATTTATGTTAAAGTAATTGAGGATGTATTAATGTAATTAAGGTTGTCGTGAACGAAAAAGGAAGAAAAAATCGGATAAACACCTACGAAAATAAATGGGTTTGAAGTGAGAGGGGACGGTTGATAAGCCCTGTGCATTCATGCCACGATTGAAAAATATCACTAAATGAAGGTCCCAAGAGAGAACCCATTGCAACACCAACATTTTTGCAACAATTTACGATTGCAACACAATTGTAAATAATGAGGGCAAAACGTGAAGGTGTGGTTAACTCTTATCATGTGTGAAGTTATGAAAGTGGACATAATTATTTAATAACTTATAAATAAAAAAGTTGTCTCTTCTTAAGGTATATTAGTAGTAAAAAAGGACTGGATATCAAAACTAGCCACGGTTAAAGTATCTCTACTAAACTCCAAAGGTGATGTTACATGGACGATTTTTAACAACGATTTTTAATGCAACAATGTTGCACAAAAAATCGATACGTGTAACATGGTGTTTGCGAGCGATTTTTAACGCAACGATGACTGCGGCAACATGTTGCACAACATTGAACTAGCTTCAAATGCTCGCAACATTGTTGCAGAGATTGTTGTAAAGTTGATTCGTGTAACAGCATAGCCGACGATTTTTATCGCAACAATCTCCCAGAGTCCCTTGCATTATTAGTTGTATTTACCAGCAAAAGCAGCCAGTAAATGCAGGAATGTGAACAAAATGGTAAGAGCTTCGATGCTGAGGTAAGTAAAGCGTGAAAAGGAAAATAAAACACCGTCACAATGGACGTTTTACAGTCTTTTTTTACTTTTTGAAGCCAATCTTATTACGTGCATGGTCAGAATCTGACGAATGGAGTGATTCAGGCTTTCTGTTTATCCAAGCTCTTGTCCAGATTTCTTTTTGACGTTCTTTCGGTTCCTCCTCATCTAAACCCTAATATCAGCAACATTTTGATGAACTTTTTCCTACGAAGTGTTATCGCTATTATGTTTATTTGTTTTGGTCGTGTAAAGTGAAACTACGCCGAAGCCTGGGAGGTCAATGTTGCGTAATTTCAATTCAGAAAAATCGTTCAGTGTAACACCGCCGTTGTGCAACATGTTGCACAAAAAATTGTCTCGTTTGCCATGCCACGATTTTTGTGCAACATTGTTGCGTTAAAAATCGTCCGGTCGATTGCAGCCTCCCTTGCAGCCTTTAATGGAAACACAGATTCCTTTCCTCTTACTCTCTGTTTATTACACATCTCACCACTTTCCTATTGTTATTATGCCTTGTTTATATATTTCTCATTATTATGCCTTATTTATACTCTACGAATATCCTTTCATTCCACTTTTCTTTTGTTTTTCCTCCCACTTCCTCTCGCACGCCAACATCCTGTAAATATCAGGTAAAAATAACCCGCAGTAATCCTACCAGATACCTGTAGACATAACTTATTTATTCCTTGATGGTGTGGATGATATGGCAGAGGTGACTTGTGAGTTAATCCCAACGGAAGTACTGATGTGATGCTATTGCATCACTTAACAAACAATCTCATATTGTAACGAAAGGCTATTAGAAAGAGACCAGTGAGCGTAACAAATTTCCGTGACACAGAGTGGGGAACGCTATGGGTCTCGAAGAAAATGCGTTTGCTGGGCGTTTTAAAATAAATTTTCTAATAGTGACTTTAAAGACTCCCCTTTCAAGGAACGATATTTTAGTAAATTTAAGTTTGTCGCTTTTTCGAGTAAAAGTGATAGTAAATCTGACCAACGAAGGGAAGAAGCAAGAAATAATGTTATTTCGACTTATGACCTTTGGGTTACTAATCCGACGCTCTACCAACTGAACATTAAGTATACAGCTGATTTTATTAGGGATTAGAAGTCAAAGGATGCGAATTTTATTTCTGGAAACTCGGATTATCCAGTCATATCGAAACCTGATATAAATTTTTTTATTTTGGAACACATTCTATCAAAATCCTTACGTCATATTTTTAAGACAGTATCTGCTGTAAAATTTTTCTTATTTAGGGTCCACCTCATGGCATGGCTGTAATGTTTGTTGACAACAGTGGGGTGGATATTGTTCTTGGAGTATTTCCGTTTGTCAGAGAGTTACTCTCACGTGGCACTGTGGTAAGCGTTACACCAAATATTTCATGCTTCTTGCAAATTTATTTTAAGTTGTACGTTATGCTACTCTCTGACAATACTTTATCATATCAGGTCGTGTTAGCCGCCAACTCTCATCCGGCTCTCAATGATGTTACATACAGCGAATTACTGATCATCGCTGATAAAGTTGCTGCTATTTGTCCAATGATGAAGTAAGTTCTGAACCAAAGCTCCTACCCAAAAGTCGATATTACTGTCAAATATCGTCCAGTTTCATTACGTTTTAAGAATACCCGACTAATAATACCCTTAATATTCAATGCAACGCGCGGGAGTAATCGTTTTCCACGTTTGGCTATCGTATGACTTATATGTCAGAATACCGGCCGGTATACCCTACGTGACAACTGTTTGCATGGTTTATTTAGTGGTTATTGCTGTAACAAAGCAATACGTTATGGCGAGCATATTAAGTATGCTTGTTTATATCCGATCTGGGGTTACTGTGACGCCATGACCCATACGAAGATGTGTCCTATATGACCACTAGTATTTGGTTTACGTTAAAGAATAGCGACTAGACAGTCGTTTAAACACAATTTAGCCTGTACAGGGGATGAGAAGATGGTCCACTGGACATGGGCCATCGTCAGTCTTGAGACAAAAGTATCGACGAATGCGAAGGAAGTACACGATCGACGCCCATTATTCTGCTGTCGCGGTCCACCATTGTCATAGCAGTGACGATCCTTTATCAAAAGATTATCTGCAATGTCGAGTATGTAATTCTATACCTCCACTTGTCCCAAGTCTTGCTGCTGCGACACAGCGCGTTCTACTCTTTGATCTTATGACTCATGTGACAACATAAGATCATACAAATTTGTTGCAGTGTCAGACCTAATCAACTTGAAATTCACGACTATTTAATTGTTTCTGAGTCATCCGCTTTCCCAGATGTTCGCTACCGTGAAAATTGGAAGAATCTCAACGCACACAATGACCTATACATAAGTGGACGATATAACTATTACTTTTGAGTGGCAATAACTGTCCCCAAAATGATGGCGTCAGCACCGAAATTTGCTGGCCTTCTATCCATGGTAGAGAACACCGACCTGTATTTTTAACAAAGCCAAGGGCTATTTATGTGTCCTTTCAACACTTTATTACATACGGAGTGTTATCCTTTCCAACGCGATGCGTTATCGTTTATTGTCGAACCAGAGACTTAAGAAATATTCGCTCTACCAGTTAACAATATCATTTGAACGTAAGTAGGTTTTATGTTCAGAACTCGGACTAATGTTATCGGTGTTATTTGAGAAATAAAGTTTTGATTAATTTCAGTATTTTGTTTTCTGTTCGAACGAAAATTTTTGGAAAAATAACTCTCACATGGCAAAAACGGTTGGTTTAGAGTCAAATACCTGGGTAGAGGACCCTGAAGTGAACAAGTGTTACAATTAACTCGGTGTCTTTCTGGTTGCTTTTTTTTCTATTCTGCAGCAGAAACAGCGATATAGCATCAACAACAAACAGTGAATGAGCGTATGTTTGCTTTTTGTTACCATGCAGAAGAACTCTTGAGCCCCATCTTCATTTTTCTCAATAGAATTCAAACAATCTTTCAACAAATTGATTGATTATGTAACATGCCTTACCTAGTCGTTTGTCAAATTTCAAACGCTCGTTTGGTTTTCAGCTTCCAGTCTTCGCTTCGTCCTGTAAACGGGTCTGTTCCGGAGAATATTATGCAACGTTTGATCGGTCATTGACAATAAATTGACCCAGTAATATTGAGCAATGATAGCTCGCATGACTACAAGGATCCATAGCTGACCTAATCATTTTAGGAATACTTTTTTGGGTCTTTCAACAGACCTGTATATAACTGGACTGTTGAAGAACCCCTAAAAACATTTACCGTCACATTTAAATACGTTTCGCTTAACATTTGAAACTTTTGAAATCGTGGATCACTTTAGAAAGGCATTGGACGAGAAAAGATTACTGATCATGGAGTCTGGAACATTTTCACCTTGTTTAGACCTAAGGTAAGGGTTTAAGTTAAAGTAGCTTCTGATGCTGCGATGAAATAGTTGAACAAATACACAAATCAGGAATCCCAATGAATTCCTCGCGAGGCTGCGTGCATCTGCGAAAGCGCCAGTTGGTTTTAGTTTTCTACACTGCAATCAAAACAGATTAACCATGATAATATTTGAGGCAAATTCCTTGAAGTCTATGAAGAGTTCCGAGCACACTATGAAAGATTCCAAAAAAGAATATTTCTTGAATTAAATTAAAAAACAACTTCACACTCCACTGAAATACTTCATAATCGTGTACAAACAGTAAAACAACATGTTCATCTATTATCCCACAATTGCATGCTTCCTGAATATTTTTGCTCTTGAGTTATTCAACTGTTTTTCTAGTAAGCAAACAAGATTTATGACTGACGACGTCAAATCAGTCACGCAGCATTGTGGCAAATCAAGAACAGGGTATTTCAAAACTATCCTCTTACACCACATTAATCATCGTACCAAGATGTAGACCACCATCCTAAGCAACCCAGCTTAAGTAATATTTTCGTTATCGTGACCAGTTAGCTTCCTGACATCTTACTTCCTAATTACTTTTACCTCTTACTTCTCAATTTTAAAACTGGTTTTCAGAGAGGTAAAGTTATTTAAGACGCTTGGTTACTTTAGTCAAAATATAATATGACTAGTATTCTTTAGCTTTATAGTCAGCATCCATATACAACGTTTCGAGTGCTTTTTGGTGGACAGTTATGAAAAAGTATACCTGATTTAAGATTTATTATAATGCTGATTTGACGTTAAAATACGTCTTGTTACTTGTATAATATAAAAAACTGAATCTCTTGGGAACGAAAATAGATGCCGAAGGACTATCGAGTTATTTACCAGGAGTTATTTTAAACTTACAGACATTCTTAGCAGAGTTGTATTGAGCAAAAGTTTATTCTTTAGCCAAATTGGCAAGGTGTTGTGGAATAACAAAAATCTCGTCTTGAGAAAGTTAATTATTAAATCTGGTTTCCATATAGTTATAATTGCCGTTACAAATGCCGTAACGTTGTCGATGGTACCTCAACTACCACTTAAGAAGTAGATCTGAAATTAGCGTTTTACTTTATTTGTGGTAGTATTTTGGATATCGTTGCGGCGCTTACAGTATATGGAAAACAGTATTAAACAAGGAACAACTGATATCTTAGCAAAATATATGGTCAGAGTGGCGAAGAACTTACAGATGTCAGTATCTGAAATTGAATAAAATGCCAGTCGTTTTTCAGTTTCCTTTGTGCTATCAATTTTTGTAGTTTAACTTTATTTTTGTTGTGTTTTTAGGCGAGTTGATGCTGAACTTGTAAAGACTTGTATTGGTGTAGATTTGATTATTTTGGAAGGAATGGGAAGGTGAGGATTTAATTTATTTCAGGTTATCGGCATTAACGTAACGCGTTAACGCAAGGTTGTCAAATAGGGCCAGGTGACCGGCAATATTACCAGCTTACTTTGACCTAATTTTTACCGGGTGCAAATCATTGACGAAAAGCCAATTTGGGGGTTTATTATAGATGTGTGATGTCTATAGTATGTCATGCCCAAACATATCAAGTGCTACGTATGCTTGTCAGTTTCCTGGCACTGTATCTGCCCTAGTCTAGTAAAATCTTGCGGTATTAGCCAGAATTCGTTACAGAACACTTATCCTGCTGGGAAAAGTTAATGTGGTTTAGATAATTGACAGGTGATACACGTTAGAACAATGGTGTTACGCGCAGGCGGGAGGCCCTATTGGCTTATAACAAAATGGTGGCCAATCGAACGAAGCGAGCAAGCCTTTCACTGGGTGCAGCTTAGGGCCCCAAAGGGGGTCTAGGGATTAAAACCCCTGGTGGGAGTCCAAAGGCCGAAGCTCCCGGCACCTGAGGGATTTTAGCTTTTTTGAAAGCTCTAAGAATCGATTTCAGAGACACATTGACAACATCATGACAACAAAAATTACAACAAAAAAGCGAAGCTTCAATGTCAATATTTTTGAGAGTTCAATAGTAATGAGTTTTCGATCAAGGTGTGTCAGGGGGGCTTGCGGGAAACCTCTGGGTCGCTCCCCCCGCTCCGCCCAGTGAGAGATTATAGGCATTACGCCACTGCGTGAGAACAGGAAAGTAGGGTTTTAATAATTTATTATCGGGCAAAATGGTTTAAAACTTAAACGTTCTTCTCATACTTGTCATGTTAAATTTTGCCTTCATTTTATCTAAGGACCATTCATACAAACTACGATGCTGTGTTTACTTGTGAGTCCCTCAGGATGGCCGTTATCAAAAACAAGTGGCTAGCTCAACGACTGAACGGTGAAATGTACAGTGTGGTGTTTCGCTATGAACAGGGTGAAACTTTTGCGAAAACCTAACTTTCTGTTTCTAGAATTTCTTGTTATTCTACATAGCTATGGCTCGTTTTCACTTAATGTCATCGTCCTGGTGTACGGGAAGAACTGGCCCTGGCTTTTGAAAAAACGATGAGTTCAATCCTGGATTAGTTGACAGATTCTGAACATGTTACTGAGGAAAGTTGAATGTTTCTTTAACAATTAACTTTGTGTGTGTCCAAAAAGGTTTAATGCAGTGATATTTACACTCGACTGATCAGGTTTAATGTACTGAAGTGAAACAGTGAATTAACCTGAATTAGTACGGTCTTTTGACAAACTTACACCAGATTTTTAATTTCAGCCTTTAGTAATTCACTCCAACGAGGCCGCTGTGCGCTTTGCTTTGTCGTTTGAATCTCTGGGGATTCAGTGAAAACGATCTATAATGTCCCTGTTTGTAATTATATTGCAGAAAAGAAGGTAATTTTGACAATATCTAAAAATCATGCATGAATCATTAAGTTATCTTAATTGGAGTTATTACACGAAAAATTTAACCAACTGATACAGCTCTAAAACCAAATTTTTCCACATTGATTTCCTAAAATCTCTTATTGGCCGTACATCGAACTCGGCGTCCCGTCATCTATTTCACCACTCTGTCGGACAATGACGACTGCAATTGCTATGACTTTGGCCCACCCTACCGAACATAGAGTGGCGTAGCTCAGCTAGGAATTCGAACGTAGGGCTGGAAAGGGACAGCAGTGGGGGTTGGGGTTGTCAAAGAAAAACATGTACCGACAATATACACTTAAAGGCCACGCTGAACAAGCTTGTTGTTATACGTTGTCATGCGAAATTGGTCAGCATTTGTTCGTCCAACAAAGTTAGAAGGACGAAAGTTTCCTTTCGCTTTCATGTTGCCTGACAAATGATGTAGTACAGTAAATGCTGAAGAGTGCAGTCATTTTTCCAATATTACAAGCCAAAAATGTTAGCCAATGTTCTACAACGTTTAAACGCTTAGCTCTGGCTTAACGTAGCGACAGTTACTGCGACGTCTTCGAAGTGTGGTTGCCCAACAGTGGAGGTGTGAGCACTGTCGACAGCACATGTTCATGCCTAACTTGTGGCGCCACCCACACCCATTGCCAACTTGAAAAAATAACAAAATGATACAAACCATAGTATGATAATATTCAACGGAATAAAATTGTACTGCCTATGTCATACTTTTATGGTTTTCTTTAATAATGGTACAGAAAAAAATTTTTGCGACATCTAAACTTATATCGATTACGAAAATGTTTAAATGAAAAATCATTTCAAAATAGCAAGACAATCGAAAATAACATTTTGTTGTGAAAACAAAAACATGGTCGTGTTTGACCATCATAGGTATTAAATAAACAAGCAAGTTAGAACCATCATTCAAGGAATGCGAAATGGATTTCCGGATTTGTTTAGATACTGTAATTCAAATGTGCGGCGGGTGCGGAACGTTGCAAGACTTCAGAAAAGCGTAAAAAAGCACAAGTCGTTCGGGTAGTAATTTCAGCTTTTCGAAAGTCGAGCAACATCCTCTAAGTGTTTGGATCACAGTATCCAAACACGGAAATTCATTTGGTATTTCTTTTGGAAAATAATGTTTGTTTACTGTTTACTTTGTAAACGCATTGACTTTCTCTTGGTCATCAATTTGGACTGTCTTGTTAACAAAAAGCAAGCCTCTTGAACGTGGTTAAAATTAAAAAATCAAGCAAGGAAACATGTTTCAGTACGTTCTTGTCTAGTAAAATAAAACTGAACGTGCAGCACAGACTTAATCCAAACTCATGCATATTAACCAATCGAAACTAGTGTACGATACATATTTATTTATTGAGAGCATTATCTTATGGAGGTTCTCGGCGGGTATTCGTTCCGTTGTCATATTTCCGTCCCGTGCAATCAGTTCAGTCTCCTGGGGCGGATCCAGAATTTTGAAAAAACTGGGGCGTAAAATTATTTTACAATTTCATGCCACCATGTGGCGTTTTAGAAGAATAATTTTTATGCTGCCATCATCATCTTCTAAACTTGAACATCGTGGCTCAGAACCTCTTCCATGCCAACATCACGTTTATATTTGCCGGCCCAAAGTGGCAAGTTTTTGTTTGATGTATAGGTCAATGATTGATTGTCACTTCAGAGCTACAATATCTAGTTTGGTTTGTTACCGGCGAAATGTCAATTCGGTAATGTCAATTGTAATATATTCCTAAAAAACGTGGCAAAATATTAAAAACCGATGAAAATACAGTGGGAACCTCTACACTGCGAACACCTCCACACAACGGACGCTAAAGTCGAGAACGGAAATTTTTCGTTATTATTTTCTGTAAAAAAGTCCCTCTGTGCAGCAGTCACCTCCAAACAACGGACACCGGACACTTTTTCCACCTGCAAGTGTTATAAAATCACCAAAAAAAGCCTCTGTACGGAGGACATCTTCAAACAACAGACTAAAAACTGTGGGGAATTGGAGCTCTTTAGCTATAATAATCAATGATGAACAAGCGCGAAAACTTTATATCTGAACAGAAAGTAGGTTTTGACATGTGACATAACAGAACTTAGTTTTTAGATGAAAGCAAGTCAAGCGTGACTATGAACTGTTAAAATTACGTTGTAAAACGAGCTGTTCCTTGTGAATTATTATGGAAACTAGATTCTGAGGCAGATTATCTACGATAGGACAACGGACACTCCCCTCAACTCCAAGTGTTAATAAATCCTCATAAAAAGACTTCTACACAGTAGATATATCCCCGTAAGTGGACACTTTCGTGTGCTGTCTTTTAATCCAAAACCCTTATAAACAACCTAATAACGGAAAGATATGACTCTCCAACACCCGACGGAATTATTCATAAATGTTTGTCACTCCCTCAGTGCTGTTGATGATTTAAGGACCAAGAATAACGACATTGATTCACGACTTATCTTTAGTTTAGAACGTCAACGCGTTAGGAATGTTACACAAGAGCGCCAAAGACTACTTTACAACAACAACAACAACAACAACAACAACAACAAATGTTAAATTTAGTTATTTTATTGCATGGCGCAAATAGACATTATAAAGGACACGGATACTCGTTTTTTGTCGTTTTATCGCTTGAGCCTGGTTCACACTGAGCGACATGACGTCATAGCAATTGGGTCACGCGAAAGCGTATTGTAGTCAGTTTCTATTGATATGTTCACAGTGTGAACAAACAAACATAATGACTTAATAGGAGCATAACGACAAGGAAGTAACGACATAAGAAAAAGACTGACATGTCATCATGTTCATACCCTTATGTCGTTATGTCGCTGGTGTGAACTAGGCCTTAAACTAGAAAACCCTCTATACAGTGGACACTTGTATTGATCCCGCAAAACGTCCGTTAATTAGAGGTTCCACTGTAAAATGTTTTCGGTGTTCTTTGAATTGGAAGTTCTACTCACAACTCTTTTTTCTTTGCTGTTTCTTCTGACCAGTTTTCTTTGAAATATTCATCAATCTTCTTGGTGGTCAACATTTAATGCTAGTGCTTCGTCAGCAGGCAAAAAGTCACATGACAACTAATCAAAAAAGGGGTGCAGCCACTGCCCCCACCTAAATCCGCCCCTGAGTCTCACTGTGACCGAATACGCTGGGGAAAGACACCACGGGCAGATTTGGAGGGGCGCCGAAGGAGGCGAGGCCTCTTCTTTTTTCTAGAAACTTATAATTATTCATTAAAAAGACGCTTAACTCATATTCTTGACAACAAAAATGCTATTTTTACTATGCAAAATATCGTCATAGTTTAGATTGTGTGCGCTGCAAAATCACAATTTCTACAGAGAGATTTATCCTTGTGTGGAACAACACTAGATCAGCTGGGCAATAACATAACTTGCATGACGAACGACTGCGTTTTAAGATTTCAATCCCATAACTGTTTATATGACGAATTTCTGTGGCGTTCGCAATCCACCTTCGGATCAACATCAGGCCTCATTGATGTCGACCGCAATCGATGCTGATCGCAATCGAGATCCTTACTTTCCACCGTGTAAACGGGGTACAACTCTAATGGTTGATATCAAAGTTTGAAATACACTTGATTGTAACGAAACTATTCATTTAATTTAGCTTAAAAACTGTCGCAGACGATTTTTTGTTTTGTATATTAAAACCTACGAGAAACACTTTCCAGTCCCTCCTTACCAACATTCCTGGATCCACCCCTGAATAGATTGAAAATAATTAATCTCATGACTTGTCTGTCAACTTTGTCGTTTTAGAAGAAGTTAAAAGTAAGTATCGAGCTCAGCTTTTATCCAAATAAGCGAGGAAACTGTTCGTAAAAGGAAACTACTATTAGGTAATGATGTACAAAGAAAGCAAAACAACTTTTACAAATTTTGTTTGGCGTTTATTTTTCGCGGGTGGCTTTATTTTGACTTTTGAGACGGTCATTTTTGTTGGTGACTATTCAAACTATTGCTCAAACAAGCTTTTAAAGCCTCTTTTACGGCTTACCTTAAAATTTCACCGTCATGATGTAAGTAGAAAGGGATGACTGTTTTTTTGGCTGGCATAGGGATTAATGTAAGATATATTTCAAAGAGGGGTTAAAGAGATGGCTTAAGATTTTAATAGTACCATTTTCAAGTTGAATTAGCTAGTTTTTTGAACTGGTTGAAGCGGGAATTTATATTTTGTGTGAGACATGTATGTTTTGGCCTTGACCAGCACAATGATTTACTAGAAATCTGGCCTATCTGTGCTCGACCAATATCTGCTTACTAGATTATCAACTTTCCCTAAAAGAGGAAATCGAAGAATCCTGGAAAGACCAACAACCTTCTGCTAAGAGCCTGTCCCACTTGCGATCAGACATCCATTTTCACTTATGGGAAAGGCACTCAAACTCTTGATCTCAGTGGAGAGAGGCCGTCGCTCGGACAGATGAACTAACGAAGCCGCACGCTGTCATTTCCCTCGTGCGAAAAGGGGGATAAGCATACGTCTGATCTTCGCCGGTCTTCCGAAACGAAAATAATGCATGAAATTCAATTCATTATGGCTGGAACAAGTTCATCGTCTCCGGTTTTTCACTTCAGAGGACGAAGATGATAACTGCTTGTTAAATGTAAAACAATTGTGACTCTGAAAATTGAAGTAATTTTTTACCCTGTACGTTTCTCCTATGTTGTAGTCATCGTAATTGAGGTAATTTTTTATTTCGACTTGAAGATTGTCGAAAAGTAGAAAATAAAAAATCTTATCAATCTTCGGAGTCACCAATGTATGTTTTGTATTTAAATAAAATACTCAGTAGCTATCGAAAAATTTCACAACTGCTTATACCAGGCGCAGCGCCCGATGCAGACCTGCCAATTCCAGACGCGGGTCTAGAGGGGGGGACGTAAGGGGCGTATGCCTCCCCGTTTTGCGCATACGTACCAGTTTACGTACTCTAGACGCAGACATTTTCTGTAATGGTCATGGAAATAGTTAACTAACCTCAGTTAATAAAATACATTTTTTTGCAATCGCAACTGGGAATGCTCTCCGACAGGTAAAGACAGATCAACGAGTACTGTGATTGTCGTGATGCACTGATGATCATTGTCTGCGGCTAAATGTGTTCAGAGTTATACTATAAATTGCAGAGATATATTAGAGTTCAGAAATATAATATAAAGATATTGACTGGTGCTTTATTTTTTGAACAAAATTGTATTATTTATGACCAGGTATTTTCTTAAAATCTCGCTTAAAACTATCCCCAGAATGCTAGAAATAGCATTTCAGATACCTAGAAATTCAAACTTTCTTGGGAGAGAATGTCCCCGGACCCCCTAGAAATTTCTCACGCCTTCGGCGCTTGTCTTCACGCCTACCCGTTTCTAATATCCTGGATTTCAGGGTTCGAAATTAACGGGCGTCCAGTCGTCAGAGACGTCCAGAATTTGACACTGTCGACCAAATCGCAGAACATGATTGCCCATTGGACGACCAGAATTCAAGCTGCCAGCTTCTTGAAGATATGAACAGTTGTAAAAGACCCAAAATTATAATTTTTCTGAGATTTCTGCTTGTAAAAAATGGCACAATGTAATTATCAGTCCATTTGTTTATGATTCGACCATGAACGTTCGTATTCTCCGCCATCTTGTTTTGCGTTTTACCGCTGTGCAGTAACATCCAGACTCTAAGAAAATTCCCGGATGTACATGCCATGTGCTTCTTAAAATCATGGCGGATTCAGCGAGGTGGAACAGTCTGTTTTGCTATTTTAGCACAACTGACAAAACCAAAGAGGGTCAAAGGAAACGAAAAGTAAAATCAAAAGATTCAGAAAAAGAAGTTTCAGCCAGCACAAACAAGAAAAGTCGAACAGAGACAGAACACTCCGAAGCTCAACAAAACTCACGGCTTCCAAAATTTCAGCCACAGTGGAAAACTGGTCGACCGTGGCTCAACTATTCCGAAGATACAAAGTCTATGACCTGCTCATATTGCATAGATTATAACACTGGAGGAAGGCAAGAAGCGTGCAGTGCATTGGCTACAAAGGAGGGGTGTACAACATTTCGACTTGAAACACTTAGGAAGCATGAAGAAAGTGCAGCGCACAAGTTAGCTGTGAATGAGCATCTTGTTCGGAATCAAAGACCAGAGGAACGGCCAATGGAATCTTGTATCCTTCACATGGAAAAAGATAATTTTGAGAAGATTTCAAAGCTCTTTAAGACAGCGTATTATATTGCACAGGCCGAGTGGCCTTTCTCTGATTTAAGTGGACTTTGTAACCTTATGGAATCAATGAGTGTTGAATTTGGATTAACCTATCGCAATGACAAACAAGCTGCACAATTTGTTCACTTTATTGCTGAGGCATATAAGGCTGACTTGTCGAAGCTTGTGAAGTCATCAGACTTGTTTTCATTGTTGATAGATTCTTCAACAGATGTATCGGTGACAGACGAAGAAATAATGTATCTCAGACTACTAGAAAATGGCCGACCGGTGACAAAGTACTTTTCACTGCAGGCCCTTGAGAGATCAAATGCTGAAGGGATACTAAATGCTGTGGATAATGCATTTCGTGAAGAACTAAATCTGGAGCATAACCAGTGGTGCCAGAAAACAGTAGGATTTGGGGCTGACGGAGCATCTGTAATGATGGGACAACAAGGTGGTGTGCCTGCTCTAATTAAGCGAGATGTTCCACACCTTCTATCCATACACTGTGTTGCACACAAGTTGGAACTTGGCATTAAAGAGACTACAAAGCAGGTTGCTTACCTTGCTACTGTGGAAGAGCTACTGTTAAGCCTTTATAAATTTTACCACAATTCTCCCTTAAACTGGACTAACCTCAAAGAAAGTGGAGTTACTGCTGGAATTAAAGTTATCAAACCATGCAATGTACAAGGCACAAGATAGATTGGCCATCACGAGAGAGCACTTAATGCAGTCTCTAGAGATTGGCCATACCTGGTAACACACCTGGAACAAGTTGCTATTAACGGGCAATCCAAAGATGCAAAAGCAAAAGCAAGTGGTTTTGTTAAAAAGTTGCTACAATTTCGTTGTGCTTACTTCATCAGTCTCTCATGGATCTTTACAAGATCTTGGCAAGAATGTCTTTGGAATTCCAGAAGAATGACACATCAGTAGAAAATGTTACAAAGAAACTTGAAGTCACCTTTGAAGGTCTCAGATCACTTTTAACTACACCTGGTCCTATGGAAAGAGCATTCACGGAGCAGGTTGGTGATGGGACTCTTTACAAAGGCAAAGAGCTATTAAACAGACCAGAAGGTTTACGCCAGGTTGAGACTGACAAAAGGGCAGTTCTCCAGTCCTGCTTAACTCACATCCAGAGGCACTTCCAGTCATTTGAGAGTGATGATATTCTAAAAGCAATGCGCATTTTTGATTTTAGAGACTGGCCATTACACAGAGATCAACTTCTTCCCTTTGGAAATGACAAGCTGCAAGTCTTAACCAATCACTATGAAGATCAGCTGAACAGAATGGATTGTGACATTCCTTCAGTAATACTCGAGTGGCAAGAAATCAAAACTCATGTGGCCAGAAGGGTTGCCATTGATCCAGCAATGTCTTATCTTGACTTTTGGCAAAGAATTATCCTTGAAGATCAAGACAATTTCAGGAACATTGTGAAGGTAATTAAGATTGTTCTTCTTATCCCAGTCCACACTGCTGAATGTGAAAGAGGGTTCTCCTTGATGGCACGTGTTAAGATTGATTGAAGAGCGAATCTTTCAACTCCAAGACTGAATGACCTAATACGCATCAAGCTAAGTGGACCTGGAGTAGACAAGATATGCAGATTTCGACCCAATGCCAGGAGTTCGTTTGTGGTGGAATGCTGGGATAAGGGCAAGACGCCCCTGAATACAACCTCATGGCCCCCGTCAAAGGGAAATGAATGCCATTGTACATGTTGATGTTGATGATGATCGCATTCAGCAGTGAAATACTTACAATGTAGTTTTACATCAATGGACAATAGGGAGTATACAGTGATATTACCATCGTCAATCTCATTTTATTCAGCTCTTGAATTAAATACTACACTATAGCTTTATTAATAGTAATGCAGCCACAAGCATTTTATAATAATGTATACCAAGTTATGATTTTGAGTTTTCCTTTTATTGTTTGGCGACTAGATTTCACCTTGGATGCCTAGATAAGAAAAAATGGTTGTCCAATGGGCAACCTACTTCAAAAGTTGATTTCGAAACCTGGATCTGCCCCTGAACTCTCACGGTTTCGCCGTGAGTCACACGATTTTTTACCTTTTCTCCCGGTCTTACGACAAAAACTCTATATCTCACGATTTTTTCTTCTTTTTAAAGATACTAAAAATTTCACAGATTTTTCATCCCAAATGTTGTCCCTTGTTACCCAGGTTTCGTCATGTTTAACTATCAAAATCTCAATGCCTTATTTTGTTTCCCTGTAATCTTCGCAAGTTCACGCATGGGCTGCTGATGCTAACACGGTACATTTTGACATGTTCCTTTACGCCAAAATAACAATATCTCACGACTTTTACAATATCCCACTACTTTTCTTTGAATTTCCAGGTATTTTCAGTCATAGGCATCACGAGGGGGGCCAAGGGGGCCATGGCTACCCCCAACGTAAATATGGGGGTCTGGTCCCCCATTTCAAACCAGTATATTGATCCAGTTGAACAATTAAATTATTGCGTCGTGTTCTGGATCTCGGAGCCATATCGTTTCTACAACTAAGGTTTTCTTGGTGCTATATCGAACAAACACTCGTCGCCATTTACCCAATGACCCCAAACGATGTTACCAAGTAGTGAGCACCGATTTCATCCTTAAAAAGCTGAAAAATTTAAGGGTATGCCACAATTTTGGACTCCCCAAAAATTAACCACAGCAACGCCACTGTTTTCAGAAGAAATTCCAGATTTTCCTTTCTCAGGGGTTGGCGGGTCTGCCGATGGGATGTAAAGACGTCCATTATATTAAATATTTTCTGCCCGTGAAAAAACTTTAGCCCCTTCATCACACGGGCTAAAGAACAGAAGAAAAAACCGGGGAACTTTTTGTGCCACCCCTGCCTCTTTATGGTACGTTGCCACATCGAACGTCACTAAAAGTTTGGAATTCTCCGCGCTATCAATAACGATTTTCGATTTCTCGTTTTCTCTTAATTTTAGGGTGAGTCAAACGGTTAGTCTCATGATTAAGTTACGGGTTAGACTTTCTAGGTAAAAACTACGTGATATCCTTCCGTCCCGGTAAATCTTAACCTAATTTATAAACTTTATCTAATGCCAAACCTAACCATTAATTTAACCGTCACTCCTAACCTAACCATGGCCATATGCCTAACCGCTCGAGTAACTCTGAAACAGAATGGAAATCAATGACTAATAGTATGTCCTTTAGAAGTTCAGAACCGCGTGAAGGAGTTAACGATGGAGTACTCAAGTTGGACACGACAGTTGCACTGATCTCTAAATAAGACTGGATAGAGCAACTGGGCTCAAGAAGTGAAGCCGGAAGTCAAGGAGCGGCGGCCATATTGGAAGGACCCAACCAGGCCCCAAACAATATGGCGTAAATAGGAGTAGTAGCGGTTGAACGGCATTTTTCGCCAATTTCAGGGAGGTTGAGATGACTTGACAACGAAATTAAAGTCCTTAATCTTATTTTAAGTAATAAATAAGTATTCTGAATTGTTTTTTTGTTTCGCAAATGCTTTATTTTGCGAAATGCACCCGTCTGTATACTTGCTTCAAAATTTGATGTCTATCGAGTCTGTGAGAGACTCTTGTGTATTTGTTTCTCTCTTTGTTTTTTAAGTAACCCTTATTATTTGCCAATTTTCTGTGGTATGTTTTTCCTAAGTCCTGGTTCATTTGTTGCTGATAAAACCCCAGGATGCATTAAACTGCAAATTTCCAGCTGATGCTGTACATGTGTTTGAACACTTGAATCGAAATATGTGGAAATCGAACTTGGCCGTTTATTTGAAGAGTTCTAACATGAAACTTCATAGTAAGGTTTTCGTGGTCGTATTTCAGTGAGATATTCTCGTGTATGACTTGCCTTCATTGTCTTAAAGTTAATATGTTGATTTGGATCCCAGACTTTACTGCTAGTTCCAGGTCAGCTACACATTGATAAACACCTTTCCTTAACAATCTTCGCCTTTGTACCTCAATGGTTTGAACATCTCACTATTTTTCAGGTGATAGATGGGTTGACACATGTAACCTTTCCTTACCACCTTAGTTGCTGTTGCTTACTGGTTAGAGATTGCCATTAATAACCATGATGATAGGGTTCATTTGGCTCAAGAAGTCATTACCTTTCCTGTTACTTAAGCTTTCCAGTTTTTGCACATGGCATGTTTGCATGTCTGTCTTTCTGGGTATATATTTAGTTTTTCACCACAATTGACTCTACTGGTCTTCCATGGATAGGTGAACACTTACACAAATGCATGCAGTGACTGGGGAAGTTATCCAATATTACTGTAGATTAGATTTTGGTTCTTACTGTTGCTAGAAGAGGACAAATTTAACTTTTTCTGATTTTGTATGATAAAGGTTGGCTTTTGTTTCCTTCTCAAGATAACAATAATGAATTTTGCTGTAGCACTTTGCTATGCACTTGATAAGGGCAAAAATGTGACTTTAATCAACAGGAGAATCTATCATACAGCAGACTGAGCTCTGTGAACACTTTAAAGAAAAAACCTAACTAATTTTCGTTTGACTTAGACCCAAAAGTTCTCCCTCATCTCCAACTCACAAAGCAGCTCCAAACAACATATTTCACATTGATTTGCATGAATGATTTGATTACTGTACAAGTACAACAATACTGATCAAGCTGTAACTAGAAGCCATATCAAAAACGTGAAAGACATATTAAAAAACTTCATACTAAATCACAACAAACGGCTGTGAACTCAAGTTTACTACATGCACTAGTGCAAACAAAATGCATGTATTGAACCTTTATAAGAGTACAGAACCCATCTTCTCTGATCAGCAACATCTAGCAGTAAATTGGGTTTGCATGGTTCATTCAGTAATTGATCCCGGCAAAAGAGTTAGTCAAAGTTTATTTTCGTCAAAAGCTCATCGCCATTGATAGTGAAGAAATTGTTGAATTTGCTTGACAAATACAGAAATTTAAAACCTCGAATACATACACTTGGTAAACCCGAGGTCCGAAAAACAATGACAAGACGAATACAGAAACGGTAATATCTCCTCTTTATTGCTAATTCACTGCCAAACTGCTAAAATTACACAATATTATCGACCACTTTTTTCTTACTTTAGTCACATTTCTTCAAAGAGGTGGCCGGCACTGGTCTTCGCTTGGGTAAAAATCATCGAATTTCTGCTGATTTTCAGTTACTCTGGCCACGTTTTAAAGTTCTCCACCATCGAAAGATACAATTTATTGCTAAAAATGTAATGGTTAACTGGTTTTCGTTGAAATCACAACCATTAAGAGTGAAAATCATAATTCAGTAATAGCCGTGTAACTACAAGTGGGTCCTTCCAATATGGCCGCCGTGAGATTTCAGCTTCACTTCCGGCTTCAATTTTCGGTGAGCGAGAGACTGGAGTTGCTCTATCCAGTCTTATTTAGAGATCAGTGGACAGTTGTCACATTGTTGTCACCAGTCTCTCACCTTCTCAAATTTCGACGTGTTGCGTAACATCAGACCTAAAACTGCGAACCCAGCTATCTTCTGGCTGATTAATTTTCGGTATTGATGTAGAAGCTATCGAGCTATTTCTCCAATGGATAGAGTGGACCGGCAGGCCTTAAAGAACCCTGCCGCGTCAGCAAACATCTTCTCAAGGCTTGTATCTCAGAGGTGGGTGTGATTTTGTGTAACTGTTGTACGGCCGTTCTTGTCCAGCTGGATGCAATGGGGTGACAAGCAGTTGGCGCACGTTTGTGTCTTTAACGATATGATAATTAAAATTTAAACGTCTTTTGAGGTATGCCATTTAGCATATTTAGTATTTTTTGTTCGGATAGCTTTTGGTCTCATTATATTTTGTTCATGAAACTTCATTTACGTTGTACAATGTATTGAAAATGAAACAAATTACCTCATGTTAACATGATCTGTCAGCATGGCAGTAGGGTCGTTATGTCATGTTCCCCTATTTCTTGATGTACTTTCACACGACTTTTATTTCTTCTCTACGTGAAACGCTTTTATGTTGTAGATGAAGTCGCCTTGTATTCCTGCTGTAAAACTGTTGATACTGTGTCTTCGTTTACATAAATATTCTTGGCAAAGTTTAACTTACCTGTTGACTTCCGGTGATTCTATTCTGAAATTTGAATAAGCTGATGTAACACTAAAACTTTGTGTCGCTGTATCGCGGCTTGTTACTTCTTTTGCCCTTCATTAACTTATTAAGGGGCAAGGGCACATTGTAGAGTTTTATTCTGGCTAATGCTAGGTGATTTTATTCATCAGAGCTAGGCACCTGCCCAGCTTCCCCATAATGGGTCAACTGACAACTTGGTTAACCCATTAAATTGGAAGGGCGCATTTTAGAATTTTATTCTGGCTAATGACGGACAATTTTGTGCTGCAGTTCAGGCTGCCTGGCCCCTTAACAGGTTAAAGAGAAGATGGGGTTCAATAAAGCAATTCATAAATTTAATAACAATTTTTCAAATTTCAATAAGGTCCCTCAATTTGTCAGTTTAATTGAACTGGAATACCTTTATTAAAAAAACAAAAAACAATAGCATTCATTGAAAATTCATTGGCATAAAGCAAAATGTAATAAAGAAAATCCCCAGTTTTTTGGGTTAAAAAAAATTTTTCATCAATATAAGTCTACAAACTGTGAAAACATCATACCAGGACAAAATGTTTGAATGTTGTTTGATGTTTGAGAAACATGAGAACCTGGATATATTAAGGTAGATGAACAATCTTCAAGCTCTATACTCAGAAAATGATTTCTAAACCCCAGACGGGGATCAAACAGCAACCTTCTGATGACCAGTTAGACACTCTAACCATTGAGCTACCGAGACTCAGATGGTGAGTCTCAGTAGCTCAATGGTTAGAGCGTCTAACCGGTCATCAGAAGGTTGCAGGTTCAATCCCTGTTTGAATAGGCTTAAAGAGGATAATCCTATTTTGGTTAACCAGTTCACTTTGATTGTGGCCTTGTTGATAACAGGGGGAGTTATCTTGTCTGGAGTTTAAGGATTAACAGCCAGCTTGTTTTCAATGCTTCAGTGCTTTTGTTCTATACATTTCAGCAGCACTGATTCCTTAAAAATTCTCATACATTTGAGCTTCTCTATAGCAGCAACTCTGGTTACAGGATATCAGTTTGCTGGCCATTGTAGAGAAATGGATGGTACATGTAGGTGTGTGTTTAAATAAGAAGAGAGAACTGTAGGATGACCCTTCAGTGACATGTGGCCAAGTGAATGCAGCTACTGTATCCTGCACATCTTACTACAGAAATACCAGTAACTTCAAAATCAGCACACAGTGTAAATCAGTCTTCAGTCCCAGTTCTGCACCCATGCCAGCACCCAAACCCAGAGCAATACTAAACTGAATAACTGTTGTACATAATTATTCAATATTTAATCAGCATTCCTAAGTTTGTCTGTCAGTGTTAGATTTTAATGCTAAATGACTAATAGAATCTTAAAAACACTGTGGTAGTGAATGACTGATGAATGCTCACTGTTTGCAGCCTAATGCCCACCCCTCAGCTGCCTTGCTTCCATCACCCACCAATGTTGTCTGAATGCCCCCTGGAAGGCAGTACTGCCCCCACTGAGAAACCCTGGTCTAGCATACTGTAAGTTGTATACACTTCCATAATGCTTTACATGTCTTGCATGTTCCCCTCAAGCAGTATACCTGACTTTTTGGGCTGTGAGAATTGAAACATCTTTAAAAGAACATGACTGAATCTGTAAATGTTTTGGTTGTTTTTGCATCATAGTTGGATGAATGGTTTATTCAGGAAAGGCCACAGAGATGGTTTGGAAGATTCCGATATCTATGAAGTCTTTCCAAGAGACTCCACTGGGTACTTAACCGATAAACTGCAAAGGTATTGCTCTTAGTTCCTTGTTCATTTCTAGTTATTCCCTTGAATATCTAATATTTCTTAGACTGTATCTCGTGGTTGCAGCTGCAGTTAGTAGCAGATGATTCCAGATGGAAAACTTGTTACTAAATGTCTATCCTTTTTCAACATCCTTTCGATGTAAAGAAACGTTTTCCGCTGCTGAAAGGTTGTAACGGTTTCCTTGCTTGTGAGAATATCTATTTATCAGTTACATGTAGGTGTTACAGCCTTATGAGAAAATACCGAAGTGAATATAAATCCAAACTGGAAGTCCAAATATCAGAATGACGTTTAGATCTTGAAGCAATGGAAATTTTAATATCAGTGAAGTTTTCTGAAAGAACCGTGAAAGGCAAGATTGTCCCTTTCTAAAGTTACATTTCCATTTGTACGGACACGGATACGGATAGGATCATGATACAAATTTGAATGCTGGTTACGGACAAGTTTCTTTTGTTTCCACTTACTCGGTTTCCGTTGCGATTTTTCCGTCTTTTAAAAAGAATTTATATGCAACCGCATACGAATCCGTATACGGCAATGGCAGGGTCGCTACATGATCCGATTATTAAAATCATGTCCGCATGCCGTATCCGCATCCGTGTCCACATACGTACATATGGAAACACTACTTATATTTTTAGTCATCGCGATTTTTGCCGTACCCGTATCCATATCCGTACAAATGGAAATGTAGCTTTACTTACCGACCGCGTGCGGACCGGAGAATGATGAAGTATCTCAGTTGCATACGTTTATTTCCGAAGACGGAGGGAAGGGAGGGGGTGAAGTTGCTAATAACGGCGACAAACGCTTTCACACTTTAGCCTAAGAAAAGAAAATCCGTAAAGACGTCAACAAATCTATAAAGAACGTCAAAATGCGGAACGAATGCCGACGAAGACGCTTGCGTACTTTTGATTATTTGTTGAGGTAAATTGCCACTGATATAAGCCGCGAACGATGCATTTATTCGAGTATTTTCCTGATTAAATTGCTGCAAAGGTGGCGGTTAATTTAGTCGCAAGCAATGAGACAGTGTACCCTTTTCACAAGAGTTCACAACTTATGTTAGCAGAAGCTTATCTCTAGCTTAAATAACCTTAATTTAACTAGTCACTATCCTGCCGATTACACTGGGAATAACGTCTCGTACTTTCAAAATTACATTAAGAGTTTGATGGGAATACCATTAGAAATTTAGCGTTATGTAATAAGTCTCACCCTCGAATGATATTTACATGGTGTACGTTTCCTGATTCTGTGCTGTCGTGTGTTTTCTGATGTATTCCCTGGAAGGAAGCACTCAATAAATTCAGTTATTTTGCCCTCCTAGTTTCGTCTCCTAACAAATATTTTGATTGACTTTATTTTTGTCAGGTATTGGGAACACGAACTGAAGTCCTCGAAAAATCCAAGCCTTGTTTTGCCGATAGTTAAACTGGCCGGCATTCGCTATATGTCCCTTATCGTTTATGTGGTTTTAGAGGTAAGACGCTATATCCTTCCCATCATAGGCTGGTCAACTTTAACAGATATCCTGAACCTTAAAGTGTAACAAAATAGATTTTGAAAGGATGCAGTTCAGCAAGCATCTTCATCCGCTTTGAACTAGTTTTGTAATTCAAAACATTTGTTACCCACTAATAATTTTTCAGGAACCGAAAATATAAAAGAAAGTTATTATTACCACCTTTTAAAAACTCATTAATAATTCATGATCCAATGATATACAAAAGAATTGTCGATTTTGATTGGTCAAAAGCGGTGCAATTTCAAGGTAATACAGTTCAGGAAAATATGTAGCAGTAATTTGCCCTGAATCACCTTTTTTTGGCACTGTAGCAGTACTATCATTATGTATGTTGTTATTGGCGATACAGTGCCATAGTTTCTTGCGTAATTTGGAAAATCATGCGCTTGTGAGTTTTTCAAAGACCTCAAGTAGCAGTCGTCTTTGGTACTAGTGCTATTTTGATAGTCTTTGAAAAACTTCGTCGTGCGTGCTTCGTTTTGTTTTGTTTTTCCTCGAAACTGCGCTTGAAACCATGTCATTACCTACACTAATTAGCCAATTAAAACGTCCAATAAAATGGCAGATTAATCTTGATCGCTAGTAAAATGGTAGATCATAATTTTCAGGGATCTTGATGCCCCACCAGGTGAATCAAGATCGTCAGTGGTCTTGATACGCCTTCTGATAGGATATCAAGATTCATCTGTGAAGACACGTCGACATATAGCAAGACAGGTCGCTCCGTATTAACAAAACTATAAGTATTTTATTATATTCCCCACGAAATTCACTGTGAATACTTAGTGTGATAATATGGAAAGAAAAAGCTTATTGTGAATCATTTAAAAGACGATAAACTCTCGTGCAGTGCTGGGCATCTGTTTTCAAAGCGAGAAAACCTTAATATATGGATAATTTTGCACAATTTGGTATTTCAGTACCTAGGGAGAGTTCAGTTCTATGAAGAGTATTGTAAACATTCCATCAAAATCGTGTTCGATTGAGAATTCAAGCCAAAAACTCGTTCTTGTGTTTGATCGTGGTAGCAAAACGCTCAAACTCGTATTTGATTTGTTGCTTAAAAGACTTACTATTTTGTTATCTCGACAGTTCGATCTCGGTTCCTGCCCCTTGTCCCCCTGGATACTACGTAACTCAAAGACTTTTAAAACATTCATCAATACTGGTAATAATCATGCTCTTGTTACCTCAACCTCACAGTAAGAACTTTTCTCGTAAATCTTAGGCTTGTTTTAGACGCCGTACTTTTCATGTGCCGAACCTAATAATCATTTGGATCGATTTCGATCTGTTTACCACGGCTGATGGTTTATACGGCGAACAAAATGAGTCGTACCAAGTGCATTTTGTGGTTCTGCGAACATAATGATCAGTTGTTTTAGCAATGGTGCACTCCCGCACTAAGTCATATGGCGACGTTGTCGAGAAAGTGTCGCTTGGAGAGTAGACGTTTGTTATTTTGAAGCTGATCGAGAACAACTGTAGGCGAAGAATGCTCTTCTTAAGAATGTCTTTACAGACCGCCAGGAGAAAAATGTTAAATTTGCTTCCTTCGTTGCTGGTTTTACGATTGCATGTGGCGAAACAAAGAAATCGATCATGTCGACGATTTTTTCGAATACTGGCTTGCCGCAAGTCTTGTGGTATATTATCAGCGATTTAAGGTAATGTTACACGGGACGATTTTTAACGACGATTTTTAACGCAATAATGCTGCACAAAAATCGTGGCATGGCAAAACGAGACAATTTTTTGTGCAACATGCTGCACAACAGTGGTGTTACACTGAACGATTTTTCTGAACTGAAATTACGCAACATCGACCTCCCAGGCTTCGGCGTAGCTTCACTTTACACAACCAGAACAAGTAAACATAATAGCGATAACGCTTCGCAGAAAAAAGTTCATTAAAATGTTGCTGATATTGGAGTTTAAATGAGGAGGAACCGAAAGAACGTCAAAAAATATCTGGACTAGAGCTTGGATAAACAGAAAGCCTGAATCACTCCACTCGTCAGATTTTGACCATGCACGTAACTAGATTGGCTTCAAAAAGGGAGAAAAGGACTGTAAACTTTCCATTGTGAAGGTGTTTTATTTTCCTTTTCACGCTTTACTTACCTCAGCATCGAAGTTCTTACCATTTTGTTCACATTCCTGCATTTAGTTTTGCTTTTCCGGGTAAATACAACTAATAATGCAAGGGACTCCGGGAGATTGTTGCGATAAAAATCGTTGGCTATGCTGTTACACGAATCAACTTTACAGCAATCTACGCAACAATGTTGCAAGCATTTGAAGCATGTTCAAAGTTATGCAACATGTTGCCGCAGTCATTGTTGCGTTAAAAATCGCTGGCAAACAACATGTTACACGCATCGTTTTTTTGTGCAACATTGTTGCGTTAAATCGTTGTTAGTAATCGTCCCATGTGACATCACTATTAAAATTCAAGAAGACCTTACGAATTTCACGGTGGCATTCCACCGCATTCTCAGCGACACTACACACGTGCTAGTGCGAGATAAAATCAACGAACAATCAATATTACCAGAAGAGAGGCTTGCTATATGCTTGTATCGTCTTGAATGATGTAAATACTGACCAAATTGTGCCAAATGCAAAGGTTTTTTCAATGAGAGTACTGCGTTTCGGGATAGGAAATATATTTTAATAATTTATGAATTAGGTACGGCGCATGAGAAGTTCGGAGTCTAAATTCACGCCGAGCTAAATGCATCAAGTACGACCTAATTAGTCAAACCCAATAAATAGGTCGAACTATATTAATATTGCGTTACTTATTTGATTTAGGGGCTGATTACATCGGAAAATTTCAGCCTGGCAGACCGGGTTGAAAAAAGTTTCGATTACATGAAATATTTCAGCCCCGGCTGAAACTGAAATCGGTAGTGAACTCAGGCAGGAATTTGTTGGTAGCCTTTGTTGGTTTGGCAATTTGTATCTTCCCACGCCTGTCAATCATCTTTTCAGGCCGGGCTGAGATTTTTTCGTGCGATTATTTGGGATTTTTCCACCCGGGTAGCTCAAAAACCGGACTGAAACTTTCTTCACGTGATCGCGAGCTCCATTTCTCAAGTACTGTATCAGAAAGCCGGTTAACCGGACTGGAATTTCAGTCCGGGCTGAAAATGTCCATGTAACTAGCCTCTAAGATGCCGTGCTTATGAACCTAATCGGCGCTATTAGGTTCGGTACATGAACAGTAGGGCGTCTAAAACGGGCCTTAAGAATTCCCTGGACGTATTTACATTGAGATCGTACAAAATTATTTTTCCGTGTAAAATTTTTGATTGTAAAGAATCGGGTATTTACCATCGGAGTTTATTATTCTGGCAGACTTTGGTAAATACCAAGCTGTGCTAGTTATTATGTAAGTGATCTTCACGAGCTTGCAAATAAGATGTAATTTTCGGCAAAACTGCTGAACTGGCTGCCTTTTGTTTTAGATTTTTTGATTTAACCGAGTAATCTTTTTTGCGTTTTTGTGTTTCTGTTTCTCTGGCAATACTCTCAAATGACGAAATATTGTATACTTTTTAGGTTTAATATTTTGTTAATTTTTCCCTCGCCCACCGAGCTTCGCGCGGTGGGCGAGGACCGAAGGCCCAAGCGGGCGAGGGTACTAATCTCGACGTGCCTGGAGTCCCTTTACCGGGAGAAAAATTTTCGCTTTGTGTATGTATCTTTCTATATATATATATATACATGTATATATATATATATATATATATATATATATATATATATATATATATCCATGGGTTCCGGTCACTCAAAAATGCCGTGTGCAAGCTCGGGGACTGGTATGTTGTTGAACAAACCGTACTTAGCTACCGTATTGAAGCAAATCGATTTGGTCTGTTCTTTTAAGGACTTTTACAATAGAATTGGAATTATAAACACACGAAATGTATATGAATGGTCCAGGAAATTATGCAAATAAACTACTTGCATAAAAAGTAAAATACTCAGTTAAATTAATAAATCTTGACCATTTTACTTAGCAAAGTTTTTTTCCCTACATCCTACGATCGTAACTTTAAAGTTAAGTACTGTGTAACGTGTAGGTAAAAGGTTTTGCTGAGCCAAACAGCTGAGCTTTATCTATGGTTATTAATTCAGTTAGGTACTTTATTGCAAATGCAAGGTGTCCGTCTAAATCAGTCCCTGTATCTTTCGTAACCTGTTCATTTATAATTCCTGCTCAATTCTTTGCGGTAATCCGTTTTTCCCTTGAGATGTATCACAGATAAATCCCTATGAACAACAAAGAAAATCGATTCCGTCATTAAATATTCATTACGTTAATTAGGTTTTTAAATACATCTCCCATGTCTTCACATGAATCATATTTATCAAAAAAATTAGCACTATCCTGTTGGGTAGTGCTAATTTTTAACAGAAAATTTCGTTCTTCAATATCGAATTAGAGTAATGTATAATGTCTTAAAATCAAAAGTACACAGAACTGGAACATGTAACGAAAACTTTTTTAGCCTCGTCTGCTTTTATTTGAAGTAACCACAGTACATTTAGGGCACGGAGACTAGGACTGAATGATTTGTCACAGACATGAACATGGCTTTCGAGCCTTCCAAAATGCTGTAGGAAGACCAGCACTGATGTATTGTGTTATTGTTTCAGTTAGCAGTGCGTATAATACAGCCAATTTACATTGGGAAGATAGTTGCAGTTTTTCAAGACGGAGTGGAAGAAAATAAAGCAGATGGTTATATATACGCAACTATTATCGCAATAGGAGCGTTCTCAGAATCCCTGCTTCATCATCCGTTATTTCTTGAACTGTTGAGAACAGGGATGAATATCAGAGTCGCTGTTTCTGCGTTGGTGTACAGAAAGGTAGGCGAATGTCGAGATATTGTGTTGGGCGTGGGGTAGGACTTTTCATCATCAAACATTCATTCATATAACTTTCGAATCATTGTATATTTGAACTTCAGCAACGAGGTTTTTCGTGACGAGGGCAACGTGAAGACCGCGTGGGGTTTGGATACGGACGGCATCGTTCCTGTCAAACTTGGGGAAGTTAACCAAGGGGAAGCCGTCCAACGATGACGGCTGTAAAAGTGTTAAACTTTTATTTTGTTCATACTGTGACATCCTTTCTGTGTGTGAGAGAGTTCGGCGTTGTTTTTTTTTCAATTTATCAAACAACTTGTCTGGGAAGTGGGATCCCTAATATTCTTGCCAGATATCTCATGGAAGTCTAAGTTTTCTTTACTGGATTAACTCTACGACCCGCAAAATAATAATTGAAAGTAGTACAACTTGAAATTTTGATTTTATCATAATCTGTCGTAATGGTGTGCATATACAATTTTTGAACAATTCGTTGTTCGAAAACTAAACGACGACATAAGAAAACAAATGGAGAACCTACTCGAAACTATGATATGTTCGTGCCTACATTTTCGTTTTCGAAGTAGGCTGATGTGGTATTGAAAAAAAAAAACGAATACCGATACCGGAAAAAAAATACCGAAAATACTGATAAATCGATATTTCGCCGCGATTGAAATTTAATGAGTACTAAATCCAATTTTTTAACCAATCGCAAAAATATCACAAGAAAAACGTTTTACCATAGAAAGTGTGAATCTAGCTTTAAAACATGCAGCAATAGGTAAAGGACGGGGCTTTTGCCACAAAAGACAACAAGGTGATAAACTTTTTTCAAGAGCAATTTCACGAGTTTCGGGCTCCATAACACGTGTTATTCCACTGGGAAATCGGTACAAAAGATCATTCTGTCATCCTGGTAAGCTGCGATGAGTCTGTTTATTTCAAGGAACAAAAGTGATGCTACATAGGCTAATTTAAAGCAAAGGGACTCGCAGATTTTTTGCAACAAATCTTATGGCTACTAATAAATGTAATAAATAAAATTTTGGAACCTGTGAAACAAAACAAGGAGACTGCACTTTCACGCACTCGCGTTACAGCAACTTACCGGCTGAACTTATTTGCACGATTTTAACCGAAACTATTTACAAACGGCGTGAATTAAAAACGGAACAACACGTGGTATCATGTAGATCCGAATTTCGATTATTTGAAACGTAGGTAAAAGCAAATTCGCTATACTCTTTTCTTTCCTCTCAGTGGCATTGTTTGGCAGACGGTCTTTGTTATCAATTTCACAGTTTTTGATCAATCTTGGTCAAATAGCAAATGTAAACAAAAAACGCTGATAATCGGTTGTAGCGTACGCGCAATGCCGATAATACCGTAGATTTCAGTATATCGATATTTTGCAAATTAAAAATCCGACTAACCGATAGTCAAAAAGCCCGATATTTATCGGTATATCCATACACCGCATCAGCCTATTTGTAAGGTTTTGCAACCTACATTCAGTGAAGTGAGAACAAAAGAACTGTAAAGTACATTCACAATAGGCAAAGTAAAGTAATCAAGGAATGCACTTTCCGTCCTTGAAGATAAATATTTTACTCGACACGTTCTAGAGACAACGGCATACGTCTCTTTTGACGAAGACGCAGAAGCACGTTGTTTATACCTAAATTCACTTATAATGTTCGCTTTGTAATTCAAATTGTTTTGCAAGGCTTGGGGAAAATACGTTGGGTTACTCTGAAATAGGTTTCGTGCAGACTTTAGAGTTGGTTAGTATTTAAATCTTTATCGTTTTTTTAGGTTTTAAGGATGAGCCAAGTTTCTTTGGGTGCTACAAACACAGGTCAAATTGTGAATCTAGTTACCAACGATGTACAAAAATTTGAAGAGGTGACCCTTTTTTGCTCCTTTTTTCTCCTTGGCTCCAGGTTGCATGTTTGTCTGGGCTTTTTATTCCGTGGGGTATTACTGGCATAAATTAAATTTAACAAGGGAGTTCTAAATTTTAAATTAAATTTAACAAAGCATCATTAGCATATGGAGTGAGCTACGGTACAACTTGTAGTGAACCACAATACGTCCTGGTGGGAATTACAGAACGACGTGCAGGAATATACTGGACACCTTACGATTAGCTGCAGTACATGAACATTCAGTCAAATACAATTTAAGATGCAATGAACTTAAAGACGAGATCCAGTGAGCTACAATAGTATGCATTGTAGTAAATTGGTACACGGCAAGCGGGAACTACAGCGCGATTTGCCGTTAATCACAACACAACGTGCGAAGAGTTACAGCACAAAACGTTACATCTTATGTAAATGTTCGGCAGGTAATAAGTAGTGTTATACCATGAGGATCTCCGTTTCTATTGTTCTCAAGTGGAGATTTAGTCCCTAAATTCCCCCAACATACATACTTTTACTAATTGTCCCTCATTAACATGCATGACCGAACATCAAACAATGCTTTTAAATTTAAGCATTGAACAACTCATTTAATACAAGTGCTGGTACCCATCATGAACAATACTAACATCCCAAAAGGAACTTCAAACAATACCAAGTAAATTTCGTCGGTCATCATGCTATTTTCAAACTAATACCATGACATGCAGGGAAATGAGTGATTAAATATCCCCTCAAGCTGAGGGTGGTTTGTGAAAGTCTCTCGGACTAACGCCCTCGACACTTCCCCAAACCACCCTCGGCTTTCAAGGACATTTAATCACTAATTTCCCTCATGTCATGGTATTATTTATAATTAAATGTATCTTTCTAGTCTTTAAAGGGCAAGGGAAATGCCAGGAACGGGTGAAATTCGGGCATGTAGTGCCTGCCAAGGTATCAGATAAGATATTTATCGTGTGACTATTCGAGGGAACTCAATTCACCCAGCAATGAGATAATCTGATTATGGATTTCCGGTGCAATAACTATACTTAAAGAATTCAGCAAAATGCTTTAATCTGTTTGAATGAAATAAAATGGAGTAGATTAAATATACCTTTTCTTTACCGATAGAACTGGTTTAGTACATTCATTTGGGCAATTTTGAGAAGTATCCTACGCTATTTTTCTTTAACTCTTGACCTTATTAGGCAAAATGCATCTAAGTCATACAAAAAATGAAATGAGATAAAATTATTCACAGTATAACTTGCGATGAAATTCAGCATCAATGAATAAGATGACTTACAAAAAGCGTGGTTGCCGGAGTGCTAAATGCGATTAGCAGGTGTGCAGGACATAGCATGAGCTTCGGCACTTCAGCACTACAACATGAGGTAATTTACGGTTTGACACATAATAAGGTACAATGTGACATTAGATGAGTTGCAAGATAAGAGGTGATTAGCAACACAGGTATTTGTTTTTTACTTAAGGTCTAGATTCCTAAGTCTTGATGCTTTCATTCAGTTACTGAAAACTACTGTAACTGTTGTAATGTTCTTTTTTTCCTTTCTTTTTTAAAGGCATCACTGTTTAGTTTGTATTTGTTCGTAGCGCCGTTCCTGCTAGCAGTGGCTTGCTACTTTTTCTGGATAGAGGTTGGCTATTCGTTTATCCCTGGAATGGGGCTTCTTTTTTTGTTGACTCCTTTACAAGCTTGGATTGGCAGATTTTTTGCTGCTTTAAGGTTTGTTTAAATCACTGGATGAAACAGAACTAATGTCCTTGTAAGATTTGGAGGAAGTCTGGGTCATTGTCATCCCGAGATCTCGTCACTTTTCTTCGCGCAGTTGCATGAAAAATTTTGGGGTTCTGGAGACACTGAATACATCAAGCGATTGGCTGATTAAATGCAATAAGTTGAATAAGAGTTACTTAGACCCGATTTGATAAGCAAATACCAAACGTCATAATATTTAGGACATCCAATGGCTGTGTCTCCAGAACCCCGAAACGTTTCTTGCAGCCGCACCGAGAAAAATTACGGGATCTGGGAACAAAAATGGTACTGCCACAACTATATCAGTCTAAACGTTACGTGCAAATGTGGTACATGTGGGAACATGGTGTTACAAGAGACAGTCAACAAGAGTTCCTAGAGCTCATATACTTGGATTAATTACTACTAAATGACTGAGCGTGAGGTCTGTACTAGCGAAATGTCGGACCCGTGCAAAAGCAGAGATCAGATATTTCACTGGTCCAGATCGACCAAGTGAGGTCAATAAGTAGTTTATAATATGGCTTCACTGAAATATAATTGACAAGTGCAAAGGTACAGGACCAACTTCACTCTACATGGTTATTTTCCTTTTCTGGTTGTTCGAAAAACATTTTCACTTCAAATACTGTCAAAAATTTTAATTTTTATTCGACAGAAGGGTTTTTTAAATTTCCTTCCCTGAGTGGGTAATACAACTGAGTGGGAAGTATCCGACTGCTTCTGAACCAATCAAATTGCCGGTTTTCCGTATTCGGACCGCTTACTGCCACAGCCCTATAATGAAAACTTGGAACATTGGCCGTGCGCCTCAGTCTCGGTCGGAGCTTGCCATGTGGAAATTGAATAACATCTTGTTGGAAAAATATGGCATGTGGTTTTTGATATACCAAAATTTAGTCGATCTTTTGTCGCCAGAACGACACGTTCAAAGTGTTCACCAGGATGCAAAATGTTTAGAAAATTTCAGAAGTGTTGAGAACAAACAAAAGTCTTAGTCCACACGATGCACTAACCAAAGAGGGAGGAGAAATGGCCATAGAAACATTAGCACCCTCGTTGACGTTGTTCCAGCAAGGTTAACAGTTTACTTGAAAGAAAAGCGTGATTTGTTCGAGGATTTTCCAAATTCCTTATATGTTGTACAGCCTGGAGATATCTTGGATGATCGATGATCATTCGTCAAGCTCTTACCTCAAAAAAACGATTTCTGAGCCCCAGATGGGGATTGAGCCCGCAACCTTCTGATGACCAGTGAGACTCTCTAACCATTAAGCTGCCGAAACTCAGATGGCCAGTGGCGGCGTGGCTCTCAAATAGGGCCTGGGAAATGATACGCTAAGGGCCCACTTTTAGTAGGGATTGTAAGGTGGAGGAGAGGATATTCCTGCCAATAAAAATACGACGTGAAATGAAGATGCGAAAACCTTAAATTCATTGTGACAAAAACTTATAAGAAACAACTGACATCATGAAATGGGTCTATAATGAGATGGATCGATAATAAAATTTGATTAAAAGTGACCTCCTGCAAGCCCTACAGGAGTTTTAGATTTCATAACTCTACACAGAACGTGACGTTTATGCTGCTTTTGCACCTAACATAACGCTTTACATAAGGGCCTTCTGCCTACAAAGCATTAGGGCCCACAAGCTACAAATTCTTGGGGCCCACTGGGAAATGTCCCGGTGGGCCACGCCGCCATGGAGATGGCAAGTTATGGTACGAGTTTGACGTATAAGTTCGACATGTTCGACATACCTGAGCTTGCCATCTTGCCATTGGTAGCTCAATGGTTACAGCGTCTCACCGGTCATCAGAAGGTTACGGGTTCGATCCCCTTCTGGGGCTCAGAAATCGTTTTTTTGAGGTTAGGGCTTGACGAACGTTCGTCGATCGTCTAGTTTCCAAATTCTTGGTTTCCCACATACAAATGTGTGTGACACCCTGTATGTACCGTATTGGGCATGACACCTCAAGCTTCCAACGGAAAATTTGCTTTAGTTGTGGGATACTAAGATGGTGGTTCATTGTTCTCTCCCTAACTGTTTTGTAGAGCTAAGACGGCCATTCTTAGAGATGAGAGAATTAAAATTATGAATGAAGTAATATCTGGAATGAGAGTAATCAAAATGTACACATGGGAACATCCTTTTGCTGAGCTAGTCAGGAAAGTTAGAAGGTAAGCAAACTAAAGACATGATTGAACGCAACAAAGTAAAGTTATCTCAACATGCATCTCTCGAGTGAATGATTGTGACCGTTAACGTTCCAGCGAATTCAGGTAATGAGTGGGTGGAAAATTTGCATGTCACAAATTAGTACAATATTGCACCTAAATTTCGACTTGGGCCTTCGGCGTAGGTTGGTCACCGACCACCTTTTTTTCTTGTGTAGCGAGCACGAATCTAAGACTATGAATTGTCACAGGCACACAGTTCGGTTTTTCATCTGATCTCTGATCCTCTTTTAATTCCCCTTTTTATATTATTGTCCGACGAGTTACCTTAGGCGTGGCTTCCTGTTTTTGTATCTTTTACATTTCACTTTAGTAAGTCTTATTTTTTTAATTAACACCACTAGTTTTTATCTTATAAATCTACTTATTTTACACACAAACATTGTTTGTCTCGTTACACTTATTGCAGAAGAAATAATAAGTCACTACAGCGAAGCCACCCACACATTCATTTAGTGTATCGAGCTTTTTATTGGATGTCATAGTCACTAAGTGATGTACGTTAAATAAAGATCTCGTCGATATAACGCACGGCTGATCTCAGGGTTTTTTCATCTCGTAGATCAAGAGGCAACTTATGTTTTTGATGAATGAAATCGTATTGGTTTCCCTACTTTTGGGATTGACATTGCATTAAGCAATGTCTGTGATCTTATGAGTCTGAAAAGGAAAATGAACGAACACCTCGAAAATTAACCGGACTCTCGGTGAAATAAGAGGATACTATAAAGAATAGGAAGACGGAGAGCCCTTGCATTTAGGCCCCGCTAGAACACCGATCAACTTTATCATAACACCGAGTCTTTTCATTTTTCAAAATACGCCACTCCTAGAAAGAAGTAAAGTCAAAGACCAAAACCCGTAATTAACAATTAGATTGTGAAGGATTTTGCAATTTCTATAAGGTGATCACTGGCCAGGCAAAAGTACGATTTAAGCGTAACCGCATAGCAATTGAGAAAAACAAATGTGATTTTCCAGTGATAAGTGCTTGTAATCATTCACTCTTCGAAATTATTACACAAAGTGGTGAATTATTAAAATTACGGCTAAAATAAGGATGCTCACGAAAACCTTGGGAGAACTGGAACCCGTCACTTGTCCATCATCAGATTGCGGGTCGATCAGCCAATCAGATTTCAATATTTACATGAGATAGTAAGTAAATCTCTACTAAACTAAAAAAATGTCATCCAATGGAAATCGCGTTTTTATTACACACGGACAAATCAAGTTGCCGAATTTGCACTAAAGTCTTTTATGGTGGTTCTCTGATGAAAAATCTTCTTAATAATTTTTAAGGTAATCTTAAAAATGTCATGACAGTTAGAGATTGTGTGAAGTTTGACCTCAAAATTCTTTTGAATAAACTTTCTATCTAATGTGCAAAGTTTCATATTTAGGAGTTACTATTACACAGGCTAAGTTTGGGAGGATTGAGTCGCAAGATCCTTAGACGTCGTAGCATCAGTAACCTTGGCTATGATTTGCTTCTGCTGGTGCTCTGACATCAAAGCCTGTCGTTTTAATTAGTCTGGCTAAGTTTTGCCATTTCTTTGCCGGCGTACGAAATTCAAACTTTGGACATGCAATTAAACGTTTATTTCATTCAATTTCTAGAAGAAAATTTGACATAATTACTCATTAAGACGATAAGCTTAAGATTATTTTAAAAAATGGAAAGCGGAGTATTCTTCATGAAATGATAACTTCACAATTAATCTACACTGCCGAAGTCTACTGAAAAATGTTGACTCGAGCGGGATTTGAACTCGCACCTTCGGGATAACGGTCCGCCAACCATTTTTAACTCGGTGATAATTTATTAGGAAAAGACAAGGACCAATCATGACCGTGGCGTGTCTTTAAATGAGATAAAAACGTGCTTATTGTTTTTATATAAGCTTTTCGTTGGTTTCGCATTTTCTAGGATCTAAAAGTGGGCTTTCACTCCAAAATATGTTCTCAAAAATTACTCTTCTCTGCTGCCAGTATTAGTTTTACCCGCTTCAGTCTGGTGAGAAAAAAAATTTGTCCAATTGAAAGATAGCATTGTTTTAAGAGTATTGAGTTGTTTTATACAGGCTAGACCCCAGGCCGGTCGAGTCGTAAATTTGGCTCCGTTTCATGTTTTTATTAAACGGTTCAAACGTATGTATCTCATTGTTTTCATGTTGTGGTGGGAATGTGGGGCAGCTAGGGGCAGAAAATAGACCTCAGATGTGTGTCCAGCCTACCACCAGCTCATGACCTTGCGGAGCAGATTAGAGGTGTACGTATGCTTCAGGCTTATCACTTTACGCCAAAATACTCACCACTAACAGCACATTTTTGTCAGTTAAAGTAAGAGTGTCATGCTCATTGCCCATACGTACCTATTAATCGGAATGACAATAAAGCAAAGTCAGCAATACTTTCAGTACTCAAAAGAAGTCGTCTTTTATGTCCTCATCGGAGGTGTAATTTGATAATATACTAATTTACTAATCCAAAATAGTACTTAATATTTGTGACTTTAGAATTACGTTTTCATTCCTCATAATCTACCAAATTTGTGAGTAATTTTGACGTAGAATTTTGGCTTGGACGACTCACTGATAGGTAGTAATATGGAAGGAAGCTTCAATCTCCTAGTAGTTTCGTTCCGAATCCAGTAAGAAAAGTATTGTCCTTGAAAATTTCAAGCCTGCGCCACGGTAGAATCTCATTGAGGAAAAATATCCACTCTCTGTGTAAAGCTTCGGAGGTATCGTGCTTTTGTTGAAGTGAAACCACTTTCACCTCGACCTACGCGTAACCTTTGGTGTCGTCAGCACACCGAAGGAAACCTAGGCAAATTATACGTTGAGTTAATTAATTAACTAAAAATTAATTTTAAGTTTAGAATTAAGGAGAGAAAAGTAAGTATATTTTTCTCACATTTAAAGGCACGACACGGTTATGAATTTTCTTTGTGTTTTCCTCATGAATTTTTATTATTGAATTGGTGATGAAACCAATGGGTGGTATGTGTTGTTATAGTTTGTAACTAAACTGTAGGCTCTCTTGTAATTGTTTCTCGGAAATTGCTTATTTAGTCAGGAAAGATGTCTGCACCCACATTGACATTATGGATCTTGCAGTAATTGTATGCAACGATTACATAAGGGGGTAAAATGGCTTTCATTTTACTACTTATCCCTCGTCTTAAAGGGACCTAAACTGCCTGTCGTCATCCCTGAAATTCAAATTGAATTTTTCATATGTAAATCTGTAATTTTCAACGAATTTCTCATCCATAATTTGGCAGAAGGTGTAACGTGCTCAACTACGGATTTTAAGAACCTTAAAACGTATAAAGAATTCTCTTTAATTGTAAAAAAATGTTCAGTGTGCAACTTTTATATTATTCTGTGGTAGCAACACGCTCACATCATTTAACTGCGTATTCTGGCCTACTTTGTTTTCATCAAATCTGCCCCCACTACCACCATGTAGTTTCCCTAGTCGCCGCTATTAGTGTTTGTACGTAAAACGTCTCCCCGCGAGTATCTGGGAATCAAACCGGCGATTGCTTGATCTCGGGAGGTGTGCACCAGAAAGTACCCATTGAGGTTAGGTAGCCGTATAGAGACTGGGACTGGAAAATTAAGTATTTCCTTTACCTGATATACTCTCACCTAAAATTCAGGATAATCCCGAAATGTCAATGATCTTAAGGTTCAGAATTATCCTGAATGTTATGGTTAGGGTTAGGATTAGGACTAACCATTGTTGTGTTACCCCTGGTCACATTTTAACCCAAACCCAACGGGTTTTTCCAAAAACTTATCAAATAAATAAAATACTTCCCAGTTTCCACACGGTTACCTAACCTCAGTGGGTACTTTCTAGTGCGCACCTCTTCGGGAAAGGAATGTTGCACTCGAGTCAGCTGCCGCTTTTGGGGTGAAGCTTTGCAGGACGACACTAAGAGCGGATGGGAAGGAGACCAGTCAATATGCTACTGCATCAAGCCTTCAGGTAGTTCTAGGCAACCAGGCAACTAGGCACGTAGAACAATCTTCCATGTGCCATGAAATTTAAATCCGAAGTGTTTTATTCCTCTACACAGTCCCAACCTTCCCACCTGGTTTGAATGTTGTCCCGAGTTTGATCAGCTGAGCCAGTATTGCATTTGTAATATTTGCGATAAAAGGGCATTTTTGATTCGGTTTTGACATTCTCAAGTCAAAATATATTTCGACTGGTCGCGTGCGACGTCGTATTTGAGGGAAAGTGAGATCATTGAAGTATATATAGAGGGGGCAGAGGGCGCGACCGCTCCCCACCGGACATTTCTGTCGGAAAATTTAGAGCTTGTCGGAAAATTTGAGGGAGGATACCTTACTATATTTCGTTTGCTGAGAAGTCAAAACACCTTCAGGACTAGAAACGTCAAAAAATTGGACATTTGTAGATCATAGAAATGATACAATATTACGGTAAATGAAAATTTGAAACAAATTTAAACATCTTTAACCTAAATCGAATGCAGAAAACTGAACGTTTTCTTTTGAAGTATGGCAACTGTCTGCCTACAAATTAGCGTGAGAAAATTCATTCCTCGCGGTTCGTGTTGACAGGCGGCTAACAACGTGAAGTCCGGCCATAGCAACGTCAAAGTTTCGTCCAATAAATTTCAACGTTTTAATTTTGAAACAACGCGTTAATTAACGCACAGTGCACAGTCAATTGCAAATGCGGTAGTACAAACATAGGAAAATCGTGTAATCAAAATAGCCTATAAAATTGTTGGCAACATTTTGAGTTCTGAAATGAAGCCAGTCAATGTTAGTTGGTTGGCGCTGCTGTGTCAGCGTCCTACAGCCGAGGCTAGACTGCTGTTACTAATTCTCAACTCTAAATGACTACTGAAAATGCGTTTGCCGTTTGTTCAGGTAACCCGATTTAGTCTAACTCTTGCCGGAAATTTTCCAAATCTCACCCCCCCCCCCCTCCAGAAATTGTTATATACGCCGCTGGGTGGGATGTGTTTAAAGTTTGCCTTCCTATATGAAATGCTGGTTGCTTCTTGTCTGCGCAGACCGTCCTCATGTCATAATGCGACACGACCGTCGTGACCCGTAAGACCGAGCTTTCCGACGATTTGGTACAACTCACCCTTCCTGATGAAAATGGGTATGTGTAAAATATACGTCGTTGGGTAACAACAGTGCTATACTATTGCGATCACAGTTAATTCAAGTGTGGTCATTTTACAATACCACTATAACTACGACTTTCTTCTGTTGTGTTAGCCTAAGGTCTCCGAAAAACTGCAGACACTAGTAAATGTTTCAAAAGTTCCTACTTTTTTGTTCGAATGCCTAGTGTTGTAGAGAAGAAAACTTTTCTTGTCCTCATAAGTCGTACGAGGTTTTGTTGAAAGGAGGATTGTAGCGCTGACATATAAAGACTGGTCGATTTGGAGTGGAATACTTTGGTGTCAAACACTGCGCGAATCCTGTAGAATCTTCAGCATATTATTCAATATCCAGGAAACACTGCATACAGGCAATAATTTCGGCAGCTCGTCCAAAATTTATTGCTTGATTACTTTTGTAAATTTTGAGTGACGATGTATTTTTACTTATATCTTCGATCATTGACTAACAGGTTGCAATAAAGTGAATATAGCAGTCCTGAACCCCTCTCCCCCTTTCATATTTACAATATAAAGTGGTAACAACGTCTCAGTTGAGTCATTTTGGATCGTCATTTGTGAAGTGGTGAAGGGGGTGCGGAGGTTACATTCATTCGATTCATTCTTTGTTGCGTAAAAAGTAATATTTTTGAACTGTTTCAGCTAAATTGGTCAATTGGGCTAAAAGTTATTTATTTGTTTGTTTTGTCTGTTTATTTATTTATTTACTTGTTTTATTTTATTTATTTTTAACCGTTCTATCTACGTCTGTCTTTGACTGTATGGAGTGTACTATACTGACCATGTATTAACTTTTTTTTAGTAAAGAGACAAATCAGATTGTGAAGACATCCAGACTTTACTCTCTTAACGCGGCGTTTTACTTGGCTGCAATTCCGATGGTTACTATGGCAATGTTTATTCCCTATGCACTGACCGGAAACACCCTGACCAGCGACAAAGTATTTACCGTTATTGCAATAATTGCTTCCGTCAATACTGTTACGGTAATTTTTATCCCAAAGGCCATTTCGTCTCTTAGGGAAAGTGGTGTTTCATTAAGTAGAATTGAAGTAAGTGTTTTCTCCTTTCAGTTCCTTGTTAGCTTTCATTTGTTTAATTCCCTCACATTTAACCTTGAGTGAAGACAAGTACAAGGGTAAAAATCGTGACAGTACACGAGGAGCTCTGCGAGGGAATGCGTACTCTTGCATGTATTCCCCAGCTGGGCGGCTAATGTTTATGAACAGTGTTCATAATTTGGTGTTCTAAATAGTGAAGTTTTAAAGTTGCCGCACAACATGTCGACTTAGACGTTACCTGCAAGAGCACAAATTACGAAGCGAAGGCCGTTTTTAGTGTTGGAATGTACATAGATTTTGTAAATGGCCCCTAAAACCCCTAATACACGTACGCATGTACATACGTACGTATGGATACATACATACATACATACATACATACATACATACATACATACATACATACATACATACATACATACATACATACATACATACGTGCATGCATACATACATACATAAATACATACATTCTTAGATATATACGTGTGTATTTGTTTGTGTGTACGCATAAGCATTAAAGTTAAAAGTATGAACCCTACTCATACTTTTTGGTATTTGAGAGCACATTGCACCTGGAATCTGGGCAGCTCATGAAGACCACTCCATGGCAGGAAGCTAGAAACTTGGTATGCTCGAATTAAGTTATCAACATCAGTGATGCAATTAGAACATTTCTTTGGAGGGCCTTCATGGAGACCTTAGAAAATTTTTTGTGGGGAAAGTCAACCTGTTGATCTGGAACACTTAATTATGTCTTTTCGATATATAATGATTATATTATCCTATATGTTGGGATGGCACTGTGGACCGGAATTTTAGCAGCCAGGCCATTCCGGAAGTTGCGCCACTGTTGGGCATAACACCATTGATTAAATTAAAATGACGTTTTTGCAATCGTATAAAGGACAGTGTTTTATCGATGTCTCCGTGAATTATAAATACGAAAGTCAAATGTAAATTATGTATTGTAATCTTACACGTGCTAATTGTCATGATTGAATCAATCAACAATCTGTATTCAGTTAACGTCTTGGCGGGAAATAAAGAAATATAGAATTTTGAATTTTTCATTATATTTAATATGGCTTTGAACCGAGATAAAAAGGAAGAATGTTGAGAATAGCCTACGTATCCAACAAACAAACAAACACCGTGTTTCTTCAATGAAGAAAATTTACAGAACTTTGTGGAATAGGAAGGAAATTTAAACACGAAGAAAAAACAACAAACGCCAAGCGACATTACACTGATAAACCTGTGTCTCGAGAACGATTGACGATATATTTAGAAACTCCATCAAGCGAATTAGATGGTTATTTTGCTTCGATCACTCGAGAGATATCGTGCTCACTACTCGAAATAAATTTCATGTTTTCGCACACCCGTGTATTATTCAGTATGTATCTTTTCCTATCTCAATGATATATCATTAGTTAATTAAGATAGTTGTATGAATAGCAACAATCTACGCGTGTCCCAAATCACAATCATTTACTAGTCAGATAAAAACAATGTGTTTCTTCCATTTTATGTAGCGTTTAGATGTAAGCATCGCTAATTCATGATCAATCTATTACGTTTGAAAGCCTTGAATACCAATGTCGTCAATTTTTTGTTAGTCGATGATTATTTATTTTCTTGCCCCACAACTGCGTAAGCGTTATTTTCTCATTTTTGTACTACATCTTGCTTCTATTGGTTTTTAGAAATTTTTAGAATTAGAAGAAGGAACGACGACGACTTCGTTGAAGAAAACTGACGAAGAACAACACAGTGTGATTGTTAAAAACGTATATTCCTCTTGGAATGAGGTATTAAAATAGTTCATTTTGACTTAGACGACATGTGAAGTCGAGTTCTTTGATGTGTAATGAAAGTTGCCCATAAACCTTTTGGCTACTCTAGAAAACATGCTTTTCTTGCTTTCACTTTTAATGAGTTGATGCATGTGAAGATCACGCAACTCCAGTAAGATGTAGTACGATAAAGCTGGTCACGACTGTTTTTGTCTTAAGGCAGAGACACACTATCGCTGTTGCCGTGTCGTTAAAGCCAAGCGATACGTTTGTAGGGTTACCAAGGCTTGCCGATCCGTCGTTGGGAACGCGAGGCTGAATTCGCTGAATCACATGAAATTGCTGAGTCGTTGTTGAGTCGCTAGCAAAAAATTTCAAATTAGCGTCGTTCGAGGATAAACGTTCAGATAAACGTAGTTGTACCCCGCGCTTTTTGATGTGTCACGGAAGGACTATAATAACGACGAGAAAATGAACTCGAATGCCAGGGAAAAGATTGGGTTGAAGCTGTTTTTCACTAGGCAAATTTTATCACGTGAATCGACTTTTCTTTGTTTAAATTGAGTAGGTTTCTCATTAGTTACAATCGAGAACTTATGAGAGAAAAGAAAAAGTTGCTTTGCGCGATAAAATTTGGCCAGTGGAAAACAGTTGTGTTGTTCAATTTATTGACTTCATCGCTAGCGACTTTTGACAATGTGTCTTATCACTTGTCGTTTGGTCGCCGGTCGCCTTGTCGCTGAGCTCTAGCGACCCGGCGACTGGTGTGTCTCCTTCTTTAAACCTTGGGTATTGACCGTTGGTGGCGAGATTAAAGTAAATTTTGTCTTTAAAATAAATCGTTCCGAACGGACTCATTGTGTCTTACTAGTATACCTTTCAATGCTACTGAAAAGATCAAGAGTTCCTGCTTGCATAAACATGCCACTTTAACATCACATTAGATGAGTACCCATGTACTAATTGATAAATAGCTGCATGAAAATGAGACAGTAAACTGACGTTCCCAAGCGTGCCCCAAGTGATGGCCGACCTCTATACACAACAATTTAAGTGATTCTGTGCTGCTTTATAAATCGAAAACGGTCTATTTAACATTGATTATTAGGACTTACCACAGTGTCATTGAAAATATTGTCTGTCTAAGCATTGATGGTAGCTAATTAACTAATACGCAAGATCCTAAAATCCTGGGAATGAATGTAGATGATCAACTTAATTTCCATAAACACAATACTAGTGTGCGCAGAAAGAGCTGTCAAAAAGTAGGCGTGTTCCTACGACTACGTAAATTCACTCCGACTTCTCCAAAGGTAAACTTTAGAAGTCTGCCATTCTACCGCATCATACATACTGCCGTTTGCCCTTCCATTTCCGTTGGGCACCAAACACGAGAAAATTAGAATTCAGGAAAGGGAATTAAGTTCAGTTTTCAACTCAAACTCACTCACGTGCAGCCCTCGAAATTTCTCTAAATCTTCGACGGCAAAAAATTGCCGTCGATATTTTAGAGTTCGGCGGGAACTTGACGGCAATTTTTTCCCTCGGGTTTATTGTAAGGGGAATTCTAAAACAAATGTCGTAAGCAGCTGAATAATAAAAAAACAACTCAAAACTTTCCCATTTTAATATATAAAACTAGTCGTACTAAACGTTGTTATCACTAACAAATACGCAAGTAAAAAGAACAATGTCAATGAACAAGCATCAGTCCATCTTAATTAATCCTCGTCTGTTTGAGATTCTGATTCAGAATCAGAATGAGAATCAGGAAGCAAATTTGGGTCAATCGTCTCAATAGTTGTGGATTCCTTTTCTCAGTACTCATCGATAGTACTTTATGTAAGGCAATACGTAAGATCCATTTGTTAGTAAACAACGGTATTTAACGTCGCCATGAAAACACTTATTATCGTCGAGCAATGATGAGGAATAAAATTCAGGAAATCTGTAGATAATCATTTGTTCATAACATAGCACTTGAGTTTCTTAGAAGAATTGATGAGATTCAGTAGGCAATAAGCACAAAAATCTTCAACGGCAAAAAATTGCCGTCGATAATTTCATTTTCGGCGGCATTATCGGCGGCAATTGCCTTTTGCCGTCGAAAATTTCGAGCGCTGCACGTGTCAGAACGTCTTTATAAAGCAAACCTCTGTAGTTTGTACAATAAGCGATTGCAGGGTATGGTGGTGTTGATGTACAAAGTTAAAATAATTTAAATCCTTCCCACATAACTGAACTCTTTAGTTGACCGTATAAACGTTATCAACTGCAAAACGCTGATTTTACCATTCTAAGATGTAATAGTGTAAAATACAACAAATATGCACTCTGTACGATGTTATGGACTATATGTGTGGTTGTAGAAGATAGAGAAAAGCCAAGTCCAGAGTCTTGTAGGAGAAACATTCGAAATAAGAATCTTGAAAACCTGACAGATAATAACTGAAGAGACTGTCTTCTGTGCTCTACTTAGTATTTTAAAATTTGATGTGTTAATAGAATAATAAACATATTTTAATGGTAGGTAATATTATTGAAACGATTTTTATTTGAAATAGTGTCCCCAGTTAGGTTTAATGTAGCTAAATACATTTAAATTTGAATAAAGTGTTCGTTCGTTCGTTCGTTCGTTCGTTCGTTCGTTCGTTTGTTCGTTCCTTAGTTCGTTCAGTCATTCATTAACCCATTCGTTCGTTCGATCATTCATTCATTCCTTCATTCATCCATTGATTCCTGAAGTAAGAGTAATTAGTACTTAACGTGTAACTGTGCAAAAAGTCTGGTCAAACTCGCTGTCATTATATGTTATTTGTTTCTGCATGAAGTGCAAACGAATTTCGAGTAACCTGTAAAAGTATATGGTGTTCATTGTTTTTTGCCCACAGGAGAGTGAAGTGGAAGCCTTGTCTGATGTTACCTTCGAAGTATCAACGGTATGTCGTTTTTATCTAGTGGGCCTATTCTGCACACAGTTGATGTCTTGACTACTTGACCAAAAAGCAATTCAGCGATTTCTTCATGCTATTCATGACGCTAAACCTAACCCTAAGTCAATAACTAAATAGTTTGCATTCTTGATTTGTTTCGCTGCTGAAAGGCAACCTCTAAACCTGAACGGAAACATAAGATGGAAGCGTGATTTTCGCCTAGAAATATTTTCCGATCTTATTCGTACAGTTGGTTTTCCCACTCCGTTTACCCGTACCCTTATCCTAATGCTATCGTTGAGTGAAGTACTCAATGGGGGATATGTGAGGGTCAGCCACGGCGTAATGTACGGTGGTACAACGAACTCCATCTCTACATCTTTGTCCTGAGCTAGTAATTGACTTAGAGGAAATGCTTCCCAGTGCTTTATTTTCTTTTTTATAATTCGATTGGTTACTCGATGCACTAAATAGAATGGGAAGTCCGATCTTCTGCAGTCGATGGTAGTTAATTCTCCGAGGCAGGGATTCTAAATAGTAGCCGCTGGTTTGTAGCCGGCTGTACATGAAATTTCAAACTGTTTACTGTAACTAAACATGTAAGTTATTAAGGTAATTGATATTGCAGATTTTGAATCGAACTAACTCTAAAACTGAAGTGGGAAGGTGGGAAGATCCTTGACATTGTGCTTTCTTTTAAGCTTGTTTTTTAAATGTTCATGCAACTTTTAAACTAGGTCTCAATTTTTACGAGTTTTGAGGTATGGTCAAATTTTGCAACGCTAGCTGAAATTACGTAATTTTGATCTAAGTGCAGTGGTTGCCTAGATTTAACACCAGGTTATACTTGAATACTTTTGTCATTCCTATATTCTTGAAGTTCTGTCCTCTGTGAACGCAGCGCTGACTGTGCTATTGTTCTTACTTTCACGCTAACTCCATTCATATAAGTATTTCTCGTTCTTGTTCTTTTTGAGGCTCAAGTTGTAATTTTGTTCCTCATTATTAAAACATTCACGTTAATCAGCATTTCACTGACTGTTTCAGGGAGAGCTGTTGATGGTAGTTGGGCCAGTTGGTGGTGGTAAGGTAAGAATGTCTGTGATTTTGGCAAAATGTTTCTCTCTGGTTTTATACTTGGTCACCATTGCAGTAGTTCGTGTTCGCTCTATATATGTCAAATTTTCAATCATTTAGTCTTCGTTATTAATGGCTCTACTACGTGAACTACCTGTGAAGAGCGGCGAGATTCATCTCAGTGGCAGTGTTGCTTATGTCTCACAGCAGCCGTGGGTATTTTCTGGAACCCTTAAGGAAAACATATTATTTGGAAGGGAATACGACAAGAAAAAATATGACGAAGTTATCAGAGTCTGTGCTTTGAAAAAGGTTCGTTGGAATATTTGAATGGCAGCGACATCTTGTTAGTGCTGAAGGCTGACTCGATTGTCTAATACCGCCTTACAATCTTCTTTTAGGACATCAAGACCCTTGTTCATGAAGACGAAACGTTAGTCGGTGAACGTGGAGTGTCTCTAAGTGGAGGGCAAAAGGCCAGAGTAAATTTAGCAAGGTAATTAACTGGAAGCCCAGCTCTGAAGTCTAACGTATTCCTTATTGGTTCGAGAAAGCAAAATAACACCTTATGACGCATTAAAGTTGCTTTCGAGCTCGGTAATAAACTTAACCTCCGAACAATTCCTCACTGTCTTCGGTAACAGTTTACTTTAAACACTGTTACCAGTTCACTTGATGGTTTAATTGATTGAGCGCAGTTCACAAATGTAAATGTGCAAATTAAATCAAATTAGACATTTCTTTTGACATTCTCATTGTAAGATGGTCGTCCAAACTTCTTTTTATGTTACCCTGAGGATGAGTTGAAGAAACGTGAGAAATAAAAGGATGATGTCGACCATAGAAGTTGTCTCAATGTGTCCTTAAAAATTAAGCGTGTTTTCACGAGATATCATCATGAAAACTGCTCATGATTCGGTTTAGGTTAAAACGTTTCACGTCGGGTCACTTACATAATGGATTTATACCTTTTGCTGTTCATTACCAGAAAATATACTATCATTAACTCAAAAATACATTCATATTTTTCAGTCGAGGTTCACTTGCGTAGATACGCAACCATTTGCATCAAAGGGCATTCTATAGCGCCAACAGACGACCATTAACACCATTCTCCTATACTTCAGGGACAATAAAATTTCAATTACGCAAAAGAAATATTTTGCCTAATCGAAATTTTATTATCCGTAATGTATAGTAGAATGGTATTAATGGTCGTCTGTTGGCGTTATGGAATGCCCTTCGGTACAAATGGTTACGTATCTAAGCTAATGAATGTCGACTGAATAAAATAAATGTATTTTTGCGTTAATGAGTTCGAGGTTGGCGCTAATGATAGTAAATTTTCTGGTAATGAACAGCAAAAGGTGTATTTTCACTCTTGACCCATGAATATATTATTTGGTAGAAAAACAACAAATTTTATACCTGATATTTTTAATCATGAATTCCCTCCGATACTGTAGATAAAATTTTGACATTATTCCTTATTATTTCGTCAATATAAATCTCATCAATTTCGTGTGCGTCATTCATAACAACCAAGTTCCAGCAGCTTTTTTCTCATTCTGTAGCTTCCTCTTCAAGATTTACTCTCTATAGTCATGAAGTTTGTCGTTCAATACTCACTGTTATTATTACAAGATTTATTCACCTCAGTAATTCTTGAACAGTAATTTCCATTTCCCCCAGATAAGTGTATCTCATATTGTTCCAGTGACGAACGTGGAGACAGTTAGCGAATTTTCTTTCGTGGTATAAAATTAAAGAATGTGAATTCATTCATCTGGCGTGATGTTTATAGTTGATTTTAAATATTAGTTTAACTAAAGTGATCTGGAAGAAGATTGTAAGTGTTAAAGTTTACTTGTACAATCAATCTTTCCTTTGTCTTTATAGGGCAGTTTATCTTGACGCTAATATCTACTTACTGGACGACCCTCTCAGTGCTGTTGATTCCCACGTTAGCAGGCACATTTTTGATGAGTAAGATTTCGAGTGTTTGTCGTTTTGATGATATTCTTAGACTAAAATATGTTCATGCGGCCAAATAGAATAAGATCGAACAAAGAAGCGTACAGACAGGACGAGACTATAGACGGACGGGCGGAGAGAGGAACAAACGGACGACAAGACCAACCGACCTCCAGACCCATAGATTGCTACGCGCACGGACCGCTAGACAAGGCCGACAAGAAACACTTGCTGTAGTTTGTGGTCACTACAATTTGTTATGACTAATTACCAAAAGCGGTGCTAACTTCAATGTAGTGGTCCAGACAACAATGGGGTTTTTCTGGCTTGAAATGTGCTGGAACAAAAATCCTATTTATTGCCATCAGTTTGCAGAAATATGTACCAGACAAATACGCTTACATTACCAGTCTCAGTTCGCGTCACATTTTTTACCTCGCACGCTTCGTCCTTGTGTCGTAGTAAATCGAAGGGAAAAAAAGGTAAATAATTTAACTGTTTTAAAAAGATAAGTAAATAAACTTTTACCCTTATACGCACACATACAGGTATATGGATATGTCTATGGATACGTATACGTATACGTATATTAATATGTATATGTATACAGTTACCTACATATGTATTTGGCCTCTTTCAAATTTCACTCTGACAGGCATTGCAGTAAATCTACTATATTTACAGTAAAATAGTACAACGAATAACTTTTAAGAAAGTTATTAGAAGATTGTTTACCAGATATCAAGAAGCTAGATTCAATGGTCCTGACAAAAAATGTGTTATGGTCTCAAGTGGGCACTTCAAAAGTATTTGGCCCCTTTGTTCAATAATCAATTGCATGGCCTTTGTAGTAATAACTGACAATAATTGCTTCTTATAGTTACAAATCAAGTTTTTGCAAACCTCAACAGGGATTTTGCTCCATTCATATCTTGACAATAGAGTTCCAATTCATTAAGAGTCTTTGGTTTCGTTGCTCGAACTCAAACTTTTAACTTCCGCCAGAGATTCTCGATCGGATTTAGATGCGGACTTTGTGATGGCCATTCCAAAACGTTCAATTTTTTGTCCTGAAACCATTTCTTGACCAGTTTGCTTGCATGCTTTGGGTCGTTGTCTTGTTGAAAGACGAAATTTCTTCCAAGACTGAGTTTACGGGCTGATTCATGAACATTTTCCTCCAGTATTTTCTTGTAGTCTTCTTTTTTCACTATTCCATAGACTCGAACAAGCTTTCCAACACTACTGCACGAAAAGTAGCCCCAGAGCATGAGGTTTCCCCCGCCATACTTGACCGTGGGGATGGTGTTCTTTGGGTGGTAGGCCTCGCCCTTTTTCCTTCATACAGTCTTGAGGTTATTGTGCCCATACAATTCAGCTCTCGTCTCATCCGACCACAAAACCTTGTCTCAAAATTTGTCCGGCTTCTCAACAGGTTCTTTGGCAAACTTCAAGCGTGTATTTAAAGGGCACTTCTTGAGGAGAGGGGTCTTTCTGGGACGGCAACTTTTCAGACCTGCACGGTGCAGACATCTCTCAATGGTTGAATTTGAGAAGTCGACGCCCACGGTGAAAAGATGAGCTTTGATGTCCTTAACAGATGTCCTCGGGTTTGTTGTAACATTCCTTACGATATTCCGCTCCAACTTTCGTGAGATTTTCCTCTTTCTTCCTGACCGGTTGAGATTTTTAACCGCATCCCACAATTTTTCTTTCTTCACTGTGTACTATTCAGTTGAGCGCGGCAGGTATAATCGCTTTGAAACAGCTTTGTAGTCCAATCCTAGCTTGTGAAGAGCAACGATTCGCTTTCTAATGTCCTCGCTTATCTCTTTGATTTTTCCCATGTGTGGATCTTGAATAACAACCGATTTTGCACAGTTTGGCTTGATTCATAGTAGAACCTGATGCATAATGATGAATATTTCATCAAAACATTATAGTCAAGATAAGTGAATGCCATTAAAGTCGCAACTCCCATTGGAAAATCATACACTTGAAACATCTTTGGCATGGTTATTAAAGGAGCCAAATAATTCTGAACTGCCCACTTGAGACAGTAATACATTTTTTGTCTGGACTATTGAATCTAACTTCTTGATATCTGGTAAACAAACTTTCAATAACTCTCTTGAAAGTTATTCGTTGTACTTTTTTACTGTAAATATAATAGATTTACTTCAATGCCTCTCAGAGTGAAATTTGAAAGGGAAACAAATACATATGCAGGTAACTGTATGTGTATGTTTATGTATATATACATGTTCATGTATATGTTTAAGTACTATTCTTAACGTGACAAGCCGTTCTGTAGTTACGTATGCATGCATGTATGTATGTATGCATGTATGTATGTATGTATGTATGTATGTATGTATGTATGTATGTATGTATGTATGTACTTCTGTACTAAAAAAAAGGAGTCGTTATTCAGTCATTCTATCACAGTAAACAACCAAAGGATGGGATTCAACATATTCTTTATCAAATTGGTTTTTGTTGTTTTCACGTTCAGGTGTATTCGTGGTGTTTTGAAGTCCAAAGTGCGTATTCTTGTTTCTCATCAGCTGCAGTTCTTAGACGAAGCAGACCGAGTACTATGTCTGCACAAGGTTTGTTGAGTGATGCCATTGGCAAGTTGCAATTTCCACTGTTATGTTTGAATCTTCTAAACAATCAAGTGTACTGAAAAGATGGCGGCCGCAAATTTAACCACAATGATTTGTAAACTTTAATTAGATCTTTAATTAGCTTTAGTTATGCGAAAGGTACTCTAAAATTATAACTTTGATAAAATATGATTGATGATTAATCCCGTGCATAGTTTTTTGTGGGTAGTAACTCTGGTTCAAATGGCTTTCAAAAACATAGAATGCTAAAAATGGCGAAAATTATAAACTTTTTACGTTTTCCGATGTTAGAGTAACGTCACCATATTGCGTCACCAAACAATCCTGCCTGAAATTAGTGAGCGACTAGACTAAACTGTCTTTAGCAACCGTAGCATGGCAACGGTATACGTCTGAACACCTTTAACATGTTAATAAGAATTAAGTAGGTGAGCGCTTTCTTGTTACAACGTTTAATTTATTTCGAGTCATACCTTTTAATATAAAAACCCCAAACGCTTTCTGTTATGTTCAAATTTGTTTCAAAATTCACGGTAAAATTAAAATTAATCACATCACCCTGGGAGAGAGAATGGAATGGAATAGGTGTGCTTCCTTATCAACTAGAGGCGGGTTGATTGCTATTAATAAACCTTAAGGTCGACTATCATCTTCCACAGGTTGTTTCTTAGAATGATTCTTCTGAAAAGTTTGTAATAGTGCTCATAATCCAGGCTTTACAATTGCAGTTTGTAAAAACAGAAACCAGAGAGAACTACTGTAAGGTGCTTTCACGCGATAAACAAAAGTTTGCAAATATACGTTGGCAAACCGAAGTTTGACCGTGTGAACATCGCTAAAACAGTTTACCACCATGTTTGTCTATTGCTGTTGAGACATTCACCCACGCAAACTTTAGTTTCCCAATCTGTGCTTACGAACTGTTGTTTGTCTTTTGAAGGCAGATTCAAGCTTAAATTAAAGTCTTAACATGCTCAGACATCGTGCAACTCAATGTAACTTGATGCATCTTGGTGGTGGAACCAGATACGAATTGAAACTTGAATTGACTCTGCATCCTCATTTGTCAGAAGCTTAAGTTTTAAAGCAGGCACAGAGCCTGGGTTGCAGTTTGGTTTGAGGCCTCTGCCTGAAACCAATAATAATTAATACCTCTGTATTAATAAATATATCGTTTGAGTATGTTATTCTGAGGCCATCGAAATAAGCTTTCCTTCAGATATACTTACATGTTTGTATAGTCTAACGAGTAAATTTGGTGTTGAATCTGATGTTTCTTGCTTTTTTTAAAAAAAAATTGAAGGGAAAAGTTGTTGGTTATGGTGATATGAAATCATTACAGAATCAACAAATCGACGTCTTCTCTATGATACGAGTCGTGGAAAAAGATGACGAGAAGGATTCAATTCCTAAAGATAACGGAAAAGTCAAAGAACCGCATTTTCCCATACGTAAGGTAGAACGACATTTGTCCCATTCACCTACCAAAAGAAGGAAAATAAATCATATGGAAAACACGCGATCGTTTCATGGATTGGGTCCAGAAACTGCCCCACTGTTGGCGGTCAATGAGTCAACTCTAAATGATCAGTACAAGGCAAGATCTGCTCATGACTTGGGAAAAGATTTAACATCCACACCAGTTATAGCCTTTGGTCCTTTTACGTCAGACTTAGGACGCGTTACGTCATTAGATACGAAACCAATGACTAGCTCGTTTATGTCGATAGGCGCTAGTCAAATGGATATCGATTTGCTGAGCAGAGAGGATGTCGTAAGTCAGGTAAGTATTTTTGAATTTCCCAATCATAATTTTGTCTTGTTGTTGTTACGGCTTGGGCCCACGTTGACTGTTACCTGGGCTTGATCGTTTCGAAATCTGTGACTGTAGCGAAAACTTTTGTGAACAAAATTCTAATCATAATAAATAACCATAGTAAGATTGAAATTACCTTTGGCAGAACTTACTAGTCCGTGAGGATTTTATCTCGCAGAATTTGTATACAAGAAATTTGCGTAAAGTCAACGTATGTTAAAAAAAGAGACAATACAAGGTTTATCGTATTCACAAGGACCACTAGGTGGGAATCATGTTTGAGGCTCCTGGCTCAGATGGCGTGGAGGAGTTTTCGTGTGAAACAGTATTTTTTCCAACTACAGTGCTATAGAAGGACGTTTTTGCTAATGTCGCTGGAGTGGTGAACTCCGGTTGCCAAACAAACGCCAAAGTTCTCTTGAGATTGAGTTCATGTTAGTGTAAATTACTCCTACCGGTTCTAAAATTCCTTCCTAACCAAGAATTCTTTCCAACTATTTAGCTTAATTCTTGGGTTAGTGATCTGTATTTTGATTTTTGTGTCGCTGATGTCATCATTTTGGGGGTCACTGGTAGTAATCAATTGTTGTGGTGATTAGTTGTGACAATGTAAAGCTGTCGTAGTATCTTTTAGTCTTTTGCGTCAAACTCTTTGATGTATTGTTTATTAGGAAGACAATGAAGAACTTGCGGAAGGTCGTGCAACTGGCAGCATTACGTGGAAGGTTTACAAAGATTATTTTCTAGCTGGAGCAAGACCTGCTGCAATATTTGTTTGTTTTGCAATCTTTCTTAGTGGGCAGGTATGCTTTGTACATGAGAGTTATAAATTTTTGGCCAATAGACTTTTCGGCTCATGGGAAAAACTGCCATGCATTGCGGCAACTTAGTACCTCTTCGCCCCGAAGTTGTGGAGACTTCCAATATATCAATATTTTGATAGTTTTTGAAAACTTCGTGCTTATTTTCACCAAATTGCACGACGAACCATGATATTACTTGCACTTATGATATTTTTTAAACTTGGTTCAAAGTGCAGCAGCGAATTTAATTTTTTATTTTAACCCAAAATCAAACATTCCTTTCACAGCTATTTCGATAACCACTGAGTATTTTGATTAAATACAAAACAATGGTGACTCCGAAGATTAAAATCATTTTTATTGTCAACATTTCGACCACCTTGTAGTCATCGTCATTCCTGATGATGACAACAAGATAGTGGAAAACGTTGAAAATAAAAATGATTTCAATCGTCGGGGTCACCATTGTTTTGTATCCTTTCACACCCGCCATTATCCTTCGTAGTGAAGTCATACTAGGCTACTACAGTATAATGTATTGCTGTTTTTCTTATAAGGCAAAAGGTCCGTTAACATTCATGGATGGTTGGTCGTTCCATAAATATTAAGTACATTTAGTTTATTGAAGATATGCTGAAATATATATGCAAAGCGTGAATTTGAGACTACCGCAGTGTACTCTTATTTGGCGACAAGTCATTTCTTTGGTGTATCTGGTGTTGCTTGTTGAAGATAAACCATCAATAATTTTGTCAAACCGTTAATTTCAGCCAGTGTCATGAGGTGTGAATCTCAGCCCGTGAAGCTCAAAGTTTTTCAGTGTTTACTTTTGATTTACCTACTTTTATTGACTCGAATCCTTGAGTGAGTGAAATATTTATTTTCCAGATAAATTATTTCAAGTAGCTGTATAGGAATAGTCGTTTATTTAGAGCTACCATATCAATAATTCCCAAAAATTCCCTTAAAAAGCTGGTTTAGCCTCCTTATAAAATGTATTTGGTCAATTTCTTATTCTTTCCTGGCAGATTATTTTCTTAATTACAGCAAGCAGATATAATAATTGTTCATTACTTTGGAAATTACGTTAGAAAATTTTATTATGATTTATTGTAAAACAAATTATTGAAATGATTTTTGCTGATAACGGGTTAATAATAGTTCACAGTCTCAGTGAACTAAAACGAAAACAAAACAAACAAAAAACAACAAAAAACGAAAAAGAACTTTACGCCATCATTTTATGATAGTTTACGTTCAGTGGTATGGTATGGTATGTTCTTCGTGTGAGACCAACAAAAATATAGGGGCTGAACAAGAGGTATCCTGAAAATCGCGCATTTCATCAAATTTAAGTCACATGTTTTAATTATGGAAATCTTAGTAGATATCAATTTTATTTAATCAGCGACCGTGGTTACAATCGCTCAGATGCACATTAGCAGGATTGAGGTGGGCGTGCAGTCGAAACAAACAAGTAATTTCGACGCAACCGAACACTCATCAGGTTCACCATAGAGTTTGCATGACCATGTAATTTTTTGTCAATATTGCATTGTAAACCAGTTTAACTCGACCAGTTTTGCTGCAAGTTGATTCTAGTCACCTCTTACCTATGTATCTTATTCACATTGCATCGTCCTTGTTTGTAAGAAAAATTACTTCACTCTTTTAGGCGCGGCTCAGCGTCGATCCGATAAATGTCAACAAAAATATGAAAAGTGAATCGTGCTGAAATGAAATAAAAGACGGATATAAACAGGAAGAAACATGATGCACGGAATAAGGAAAAAAAGTTCACTCACCGTAGTGAATATTTGCGTACATTGCTCGTGCACGTCTTTATATCAAATCAGTTGCCTAGATTCTTGTTTGAAGCAATGCTGCATTTTTTTTGTCCAGTGGTAAATAATGAATGAGGACTAAACATTCCACCTTCCTTTCTCCTAATTAGTTTTCGGTTCCACTACACACTACTACAATACACTTCCACTACACTTTCAAATTCGAATGACGTATTTTAACGGCTCTCACATAAGCAGTTCGATTGCTGATGTATATGAAACGACTTTAAAATTGGAATAAGGCGTTTGTGTGCGATTATATCAGTGGTTTTTCATCCACCATAACTAGCTTTTAACGAGGTGCCCTGACTCATCTTGTCAATGATTGAAGCTTTGTGAACAAATACATGCTTTCGGAGACAAGAATACTCATGCACGAACCCAAAATCCCTTCCACTATAAAGGCTGGTTCCCACGTGTGAAGCAAGCACAGATGCAAGCACAAACGCAAGTGCAAAGACAAGACGTGTGGACCAGAGTGGCGCAAATGCAAGCGCAAGCACAAGAAAAAGAAAATTTTTTGTTTTCTTGCGCTTGCTTTACAATTTTTTACCGTGTGAACCGGGATGAAGCAAGCGCAAGAGCAATAGAAACAAACAACAAAATGATGAGACAGGCCGAAATGGACGTTTTTGAGATGTTCAAAAACGCATGGAAGTGTTCTTTTCATACCTATTCTGAAATGTCTTGAGAAACTGGAAAAAAACTCTCTTAAAGAAACTCTCGGTCAGAAAGCTGTAACTCTCTGTCAAGGTTGTGATGATCTCTTTGTTCCTTTCGCCCAGCTGATATATTTTGTGACCAAAATTTTCTTGGCCTTGCTCGCGTTCTTAATCGCCTTTTCCCTCTTTGTCGTGTGATATATAGGGCTAGCAAAGCCATTGAGCTTATCAATGTCATTGCCCGCCATCTTGCAAAAAGTGTGTGAATGGGCATGCGTACCTCAAGGTTGTTCTGCTTGCTTTCTTTATGTGAACGTTCTTGCGCTATCGTTTGTTCTTGCATCAGCGCTTGCTTCACACGTGTGAACCAGCCTTAAATCGCTAGGTTTGTTACAAGTAACGTGTCTTTTACTGTATTTTTTAATAGGCTTCGCTCATGTTATGTGAGTGGTGGCTGGCTAAATGGTATGTATGTATGTATGTATGTATGTATGTATGTATGTATGTATGTATGTATGTATGTATGTATGTATGTATCTATTTATCTATTTATCTATCTATCTATCTATGTATATACGTATGTATGTATGTATGTATGTATGTATGTACTTAATCAATGGTCCTTAAGTGTTTATTGCTACTTTAAGTTTCACGCATTACAACGATCATCAGGCAACGAAACAGTTCCGTTTCGACTAGGCCTTATAACTGTTCCCGGTCATACGTCATTAGATAATTGCTTTGTGAGGAAGGTTTCTTAAATAGAATTTATTTTTGTGGCGGCATTTAGAAACCAGTTAGGTTCTTTTGTTTAGGAGGGACTCTTTGTTGGCTTTAATGATACATAATTTTTCTTCTACACAAAGGGGGCATTTCTTTGATCCGTTCCGGAATACGGATGTTTTTTTGATAATTGACCATTTGATGGTAAAATCTTTTGTCTTTTCAATTTCCAAATATAATTCGAAAGTTCCGTTTCGTTGGCACACTTTTCTTCTCGAAACGATATCTGGTGGTTTCGTGGTAAGAAAGCACTCACCTGGGCAAGCTGGAAAACCAAAATCCCTATCCAGTACATCGAGGTCATCGTGCACGCGCGTACATCTCTATTGTTTTCCAATGAAAGACCTTGGGTGAAAAAAGACAGCTCCATATCGTTCGATGTCACTATGGGCAGTTTCGATGGAGCCGAGATTTGCGAACTAGTCGGGCTGTTTATTTTGAGTAACTTGGAAAAAAAATTTGGAAAGGACAAAATCGGTTTATACAGAGATGACTGCTTAGCTATTTTAAAGACCACAAGCGGAAGGCTAGCAGACAGAGTGCGAAAAGATTTGATAAAGATTTCTAATGACCTGGGTTTAAAAATCATCGCAGAGGCAAACCAGAAAATAGTCCACTTCCTCGATGTCACGTTTGACCTCACCACCGTACCGTAAGCCCAACGTACCGTAAGCCCAACGACGAACCACTCTACGTCAACAGCCGATCCAGCCATCCTCCCCCTATCCTCACCCAGCTGCCTAGATCAATCAACAACAGGCTGTCGCGATTATGTTGTGACGAAGCAACATTTAAGGCAGCATCTGCACCATACCAGGACGCCTTAAAACGCAGCAACTACGACAACATCCTTACATGCAATGAAGCCGATTCAAAAACAACCGACCAACAAAATCGTTATAGGAACATCATCTGGTTTAACCCGCCATATAGTAGGAATGTGAAAACCAACATCGGAAGAAAATTCTTAACCCTCATCGACAAACATTTCCCGAGCAACCACGGCCTCCATAAAATCTTCAACCGCAATACTGTTAAGATAAGTTATAATGGCATGCCGAATATGAAAGCTGTAATCAACCACCACAACACCCAGATTATCGCGCAAAAACCCACATGACCATCTGCCGACGTCCAGGACTGCAACTGTAAAATAAAGAATGCCTGCTGCCTGGGCAGTGTCTCACCCTATGCATCGTTTACCAAGCAGAAGTAACCACAACCGACGACAGCTACACCAAGTGCTATATCGGCATGATAGCCAACCGGTTCAAAGAGAGATACCGAAACTACCAGAAATCATTCCGAGAAGAAAAGTATGCCAACGAAACGGAACTTTCGAATTATATTTGGAACTTGAAAAGACAAAAGATTTTACCATCAAATGGTCAATTATAAAAAAAAAACATCGGCATTCCGGAACGGATCAAAGAGATGCCCCCTTTGTGTAGAAGAAAAATTATGTATCATTAAAGCCAATCAAGAGTCCCTCCTAAACAAAAGAACCTAACTGGTTTCTAAATGCCGCCACAAAAGTAAATTCTATTTAAGGAACCTTCCTCACAAAGCAATTACCAAATGACGTATTACCGGGAACATTTATAAGGCCTAGTCGAAACGGAACTGTTTCGTTACCTGATGATCGTTGTAATGCGTGAAACTTAAAGTAGCAATAAACATTTTAGGACCATTGATTAAGTATTACTTGCTCTGCTGCAAAAAGCATTGAGAACTCTGCCCGATATCAACAGCCTATGTTTTGATTTTGATTTTGATTTTGATTTTGATTATGTATGTATGTATGTATGTATGTATGTATGTATGTATGTATGTATGTATGTATGTATGTATGTATGTATGTATGTATGTAGGCAGGCAGGCAGGCAGGCAGGCATGCACGCAGGCAGGCATGCATGCATGTATGTATGTATGTATGTATGTATGTATGCACGTATGTATGTATTTATGTATGTAGTGAAATTTTGCTTAAGAGTATATGGTTGCTACTCCGAGTTTCACGCGGATGCGATCTTCAGGCAACTGAAACAGCGTCGATTCATTGTCTCCTTTTTCTCTGTTCATTGACGTCATGGTTTGCGCGGGTTGGATGACTCATCGCTATTGTCCTTGTGTGGCTTGTCTTTGAGATGAGAAATCTGTTCCGGTGTATGCACTTTGAGATGCTCTCCGATCTTTTGTTGAGAAAGTTCTTTAGGCGTGCTTTCATGATGCAAAGTTTTTCCTCCAGGCAAAAGTTACGTCTTTTTGCTCCGCTTGTGTAGGCCGCGGCCCTTTTCACGATCGCCCATTTTATACCGAAAGATTGGTTATTCGATTTTAGATCCCATATGTATTTTGAAAAAGGAGACTATGAATCGACGCTGTTTCATTTGCCTGAAGATCGCATCCGCGTGAAACTCGGAGTAGCAACCATATACTCTTAAGCGAAATCTCACTACATTTAAGCTCTGCCCCACATGGTATCGAGCACTCTTGGATTCATCGTAAACATTATCATCTCAGTTATATTTATGTATGTATGTATGCGTTTGTATGTGTTGGTGAGTAGAAGGTTGGTTGGGAGGTAATAACTCACGGGGCAAAGGTGTGATAATGCTAACGCTATCGATTTACCGTGTAGCTATTGGCGGCTATATGTAACAGACTTCCACAACCTTTCACCAGTTGGCTATCCCAGATGACTCCCCTTGCCGAAACAAAAATGGTCTGTCGCTTGCCGGAGCAAAATAATAACGTTGACAACCTATATTTGTAATTCAAATACTTTTGCCTTTCAGGTCTGATTGGGAAGAGTCTCAACTAGTTAAAAATAATTCTCAGAGCATTATTAAACAGAAACGAACCGAAAATATATCGATATATGTAGCTCTAGTTGGATGTTGTTTCTTGTTGGCTTTTACAAGGGCGACGTTATTGTTTCGTATCTTTATCAACTCATCTCGAAATCTGCACAACAAGATGTTCAACATCATACTTCGGGCTCCAATCTACTTCTTTGACACAAACCCTGTAGGTATGTAGAATAGATATGAGCGATTAGCACAACAATTGGGTCTTTTTTTTTCTGTTATGAAACATTTTGACACGCCACCGATTTTGGCACTTACGAATTAGTTTTGAACTCAAATTCATTGTCTCCCTTCGTTTTCGTCTTTTCCCTTAACCCTATCCGTCATTTCCTCTTTTTATGTCATTTTACTTTTCCCCTTTCGTCGCTATTCTTCCATCCACTTTCCCTGTACCCTCCTATCTCTTTCCCCTCCCTTTCCCTTTGACCATCCCCATCTCCTTCCCCATTCCCATCCTAATCCCCATTCTTGTCCTCTTGTCGTTTCCTGTCAACTTTTCCTTTCCCTTCCTCATGCCCTTCTACGCCTTCCCCATCCCTATGTCCTTCATCATCGTCTTCCCTTTCTCACCCATCCCACTTCCTTCCTCTTACCCTCCTAGATCCCCATCTCCTACTCCTATGCCTTCCCTTTTCCGTACTCACAGTTATCGTTTTTCATTTTCCTTTCCCTATCCCTTTTCTTTCTTGTTCTTCTTTTTTCTTTCTTTTTAGTTATTTTGTTTTCTTTCGAAACTTTTACCGCTTCTTTTTTTGTCTGTTGTAAAGTTTTACTGGTATTTATTACTTTTTAAAAAACTTTCGTTAAATCCTGTTTTCTTTTCTTTTTCTTTTGAATTTCATCTTTTTTTCTTGTTTGCTGTTTTTTGTTTGTTCGTTCATTTCGTTTATCCTTATTTTCTTTATTACAGTTTTCCTTTTATTCTATCTAACAACTCCTTTTTTACTTTTGTTTTTACTTCCTGTCTTTTTCTTTTGTCTACTTACCTTCTTCTTTCTTTTTTCTTTCTTTTCTTTCTTTTTTTCTTTTTTTTTCTCTCTTTCTTTCTTTCTTTCCTTCTTCCTTTCTTTCTTCCTCTCTTTCTTTCTTTCTTTCTCCCTTTCTCTCTTTCTTTTTTTCTTTCTTTTTTTCTTTCTTTTCTTTCTTTCTTTTTTTCTTTTTTTCTTTTTCTTTTTTTTCTTTCTTTCTTTTTTTTCTTTCTTTCTTCTTTCTTTCTTTCTTTCTTTCTTCTTTCTTACTTTTTTCTTTTTTTTCTTTCTTGCTCTCTTTTTCTTTTACTCTTCTTTTCTTACTCTCCACCCCATTTAATTTGTAAGGATGATTTTTTATATTATTCACTTTAAAGGACGTATTTTGAACCGATTTTCAAAAGACGTCGGCCTGATGGACGATATGCTACCGACGGCTTTTTTTGATGCATCTCAGGTAACCACTCATAACTTGACTAATTCAAGGATCTTATAGAAGTCGTTTTTCCGCCTTCAGTTCCGAGGGATATGCTTTCAGTTACCCCTTAAAACTGGTTTTCCACCTTGTTAGATTATAATTTAATGTACTATGTTACCAACGTATACTTGGATCCAGTAATCATAAATCCAGTTTTGACCATATTTATACATGATTCTGGCCAAAGTTTAACTCTCTTCCAGTCGAAGTTAATTTTCATTACAATTGCACTTATAATTTTGCTGAAACTGATAACGTTGTATGGTCAGCGAACATCCTGGTGGTTGTGTACTTGAGGCAACGATAAAGGTCATCTACGAAAATCGGGAATAAGAGTGGTCCCAGGTTAATTTTTAATTATAAATTGCATATTTCGTTTATATACACATACACGCACACATACACATACGTATGGATATGCATTTACATTTACATATGTATATTGGTTGGGTGATTGGTAGTTGTTTGCAGCGATATGATTGGCTGTTGGATCCAGTGAGTGAATTTGATTGGTCATCGACTCGGGGGAGACCCTGGTAGAGAGTTGTTTTTTCTCTCAAAGAGTGTTGTCGTTTGAAGTGGTTGTCGCTGGGAGTTGGAAGTTGATGATGAGTTTTGGATATTAGTTGATGGTAGGTCGTGGGTATGTCTACGTTGCGATTGAAAGTGGATCTGTCTTAACTATACCACCCTTCTATAAATTCGTGGGCATGTTTCGTAGTGTCTAAGTATTTTGGTCTGAGACCAGTCGAAAGTATGTCCATGTTTTGATCACGTTGCGGTGTTCCATCAGTCGTGTTTCTACTTTCTACGTTCTTTGATGTTTCTCCAGTGTATTGTGGGCAGTCACGCCAGAGGTTTTCGCAAGCCTGTGGTCAGCAATTTCATTTTCAGTTGTTCATCAGAGGAAAATTTAGAGCAAGCTAGATTTCGAAAACAAATGATTAAATGTGACAACAAAACACTATTTAGTTTCCCACTGTACTGGAGGTTATTCCGACATATTCTGAAATTTAGCAAGTGTAGTTCTTGCAAATAGACTTCTTTTTCTTGCGTTTTCTCCGTAAATACAATTTCAGTGACAGCGAAACTTGTTATTTTGCATATTTACAAAATTGCATGCATGTAAAGGAATTTTTGCTGCATTTAACCCTTTTAGCCTAGTCAACATTACCTATTCAAAATGGTATGGATTTCCCTTTTTTCACAGCTGTCTGTCCTGGCCATGGCTATTGTGCTTATGACTATCAGTTCTCAACCGTATGTATCGATTGCTGTGGTACCAATTGTGCTCTTCTTCGTTTGGTTACGTCAATATTTCATTAAAACCTCAAGGGATATAAAAAGACTGGAAGCTCTTAGTAAGTAGTCCGTTGATTTTTTTTCCATGAAGACAAAAGTGTCCTTTTTGAAAAATAGTCAGAGGAGTACATACTTTCAGGATAGGGAAATGATTTTAATAGAAACAAAGTTACTTTGAAATTTAGACTTTGACCGTAGAGTTGTAAAGCTAACTTAACTGCACCTGAGCGACTATTGATGCCATACCGAGGATCTTGTATACGTTTTTCCTATTCCTCCAATTTCCCAGAGAAATTTAAACTCTAGATTAATTTATCTTGTGTTTTTAATTGAGACCATTTCCGATGTAATAAATTAAGTAAATGATAATTTAATAACCAATTTAGTGGTACATGTTCGTATACATTATGTACTGTGGTACTTGTTTGAAAGTAAAGAAAATGTTGTTCTTAGGTCGTAGTCCCTTGTACTCTCACATCTCTGCCACCCTTCAAGGATTAACCACCATCCGAGCTTCGAGAGAGCAACAGCAGTTTCTTAATAACTACAACAAGTTTCAGGACCATAATTCGTCGGCCTGGTTTATGTATTTGACAGCTGGTCGCTGGCTGGGATTTAGGTTAGATGCTTTATGTGCCTTGATGATGAGCGTTGTTTCCTTTGCTCCGTTGCTAGCTGCTGAGGCTGGATTGAGTGAGTAACTGACAATTATCAATTATTATCAGGAACCTTTTACATTTAAAATTAGCAGTGCTCATCAAATTTTTCCCATCATTTCATCATTTATCAAATATTTCCCGCTATTTTTACTATAGTTTTGGCAGTAGTTTCTTTCGAAATACTTCCATTAAGATTTCTTGAACCGTTTGAAGTATTTAAACTTACCTATTTTCAAGAAAATTCTCTTTTTCGTGGCGTTTTTTTATTCAATGTGAAATTTTGTCGAAATGTTGTGTGGAACATAGAAACTGACAACCAAGATGTCCACCCAAGAGACAGTAACTCTAAGATTGAGATTAACGTCTAAAGACCTCCAGGTCTGCTATATTTGGCTTCACTTACTGCTCCTGGTATTCTCCTAAGTTGCCCTTCCAGTTATAATAGAGTTCAAGGGGCTCATCTGATCGACCAGAGATCCGGAATCCAACGATTCTATGAAATTAGCTCAGTTTTTTAGCTCTCTATGTTAGCTCAGAAATTAGCTCTCTACGTTACCCGGAAAATGATTCTGAAATAGTTATTACTAAGTTACAGTTTACTTTGCAGTATGGCTATAGTTTTGATTTCATAACCTTATGAGGTCATATGGTGTCCTTACCGTTGACATGTATGGATACTTGTTAAGCTTACAAAATGAGGTCGGGAAATATCCCCCTTTTATACCGTTTTGCCGATGTCGATAGGGTATTTGTCACAAAACTAACGTTTTACTTAACCTTTACAGAGTCTTCCTGTGTGTTTAACGATCAAATCTAACGCTAATTTCTAGCTTTTTGAATGTATAATCCCCATATGTTACTGTCCTTGAGTTCTATTTAACTGAGGACTCATTTACGCATGCTTATAACTTTAGTTGATTCTAGTCGGGTAACGAGGGTCTTGTCGTTTTAGGTATCAGTCCAGTGCTTGTTGGATTATCCTTAATATACACAAAGCGACTTACTGGAATGTTTCAGTTTTGTGTAAGACAGACTGCTGAAGTCGAAAATCAGGTAAAATACTTTAGATGATTGGAAGCTCTTACGTAGAATGATCTCAATACTTCGTTCTGTTGAGGTGGTTCATTTGAATGCATACCCGACATTCTGTTCCTAATGATATAAGGTATAACTTTATTCTGTTGGAGTATGCAAGTCTGTTGTAGGGAATTTATGAAAGTATTTGTAAGATTCTACCACCTTTTACGTCATAGTCCCTTACCCCTAAGCCTTAACCCTAATCCAGCAACTTAGTCCACCATGATGTCTTGAAGTGGTAATTTTGGACAACTGAGTTCGAGTCCTATACGACGGCCTGGGAATTTCAGTGGTACTTGAGCAGTCGTGTGCTGTTCATGGTAATACTGCCTTCTGTAGTTTACTTGGAGTGATCGTATCGAGCCTTGATACCTCAGGTGCTTCACGAGGTGTTTGGGAGTGTTTTCAGGACTCCGACCTCTAACGTTTTTCATTCCCTTGGCTTCCACTTTCAGGTTTTAGGAATATCCTGGTATTGTGACTTTCAAAAGTCGTACCTGTTTTTCACAAGCTCAGTAGTAACTGGCTTGGTATATGACAGATGCTTGTCGATATGGATCATGAAGTCCCAGACAATCTTCCCCTCGTCTTTCCGAAGGACTTTCTTCGTTAGTCAACCTCTGCAGTGTTACAGCATGCGCTGACCAAAAGGTCATCTATTTCTTATTTCTCCTTGCCAGCATAGTTGGCATTTGCATGTGATGATACAGGATTTGTATGGCTCAATCAGTGGCGTACGGATGGGGGAGGGGGGCGCAGCGCCCGGGCGGAACTTTCTTAAGGGAGGCATTTTTGCACTTATTAAATAGAACAAAATATGGAAAGAATCCTTAGATTTATGGTAAAAGTTGCGTCACTCACCGAAATTAAGGAAAGGGGAATAAATGCGTGTAGATATATTGTACGTGACTTCTGAGAAAAATCTTTCTTTGCACATTACCCTTGTGGATTTCCTAAAGTTTCTCATTGACACTGTTGGATCCAAGTAGAATTGTTGTGTATTGTCCTGTTTCATGTTTAAATTCTACCGTTTCTTCCTAATTCTTTGTTCAAATTTCACATTTCACAAATCGTAAACAAAATCCTTTGTAATATGTAATATGAAAAGTTTGCCAACTTTTAAAGTGTCCTAGAAAAGCTATTGAAATTTTACTCAGTAACCGAGTAGCGCTAATTTAGTGTCATTGGCTTTATTGCTAAAATGGTGTTAACAATTAAGTCATAAAAGCAAGAATTGTATTTTTCAAGTTGAAAATTCCCTTCAAAATGAGCCCTTCCGAAAGACACCAAGTCCTTCCAATGTATGCAAGCCCAGATATTTTTATCGGAATTATTATGAATGTTTTAAAGTGAGAACTCAATCAGCCACCTAAAGAAGATGGAGGTTCGTCTGCTAAGAAGACATGTCCGAAGTGCTCATGAACAACAACCAAGGCCTTAGGAAACAAGGGGTCATTGTAACCTGTGGATTATTAAGGGAGGGTTCGCGGAAAGTGTCCTTAATCTCGCCATAGTGCGACGAATTTTGCTCACCGAGTGTGCTGGCTTGGATGATGTGAGAGATACTTCTCGAAGTTAAAGTCGGTAAAGAAATACCTCACCATCTAGTAATGGAAGAAATAAATTTGACTGAACATAGAAGCTAGATAAAAACAGCTATGCAAAATTACGTCTACATGTTAGTTTCGGCTTGGAAAACATTTAGGTTTCAAACTTACTTTGCAAACTAGCGTGTTAAGAGGTTCGTATTTGAGGACATTTAAAATACTCGTAGCTCGTGCTCAATCAGATCTCAAACACTCGGCTGTCGCCTCGTGTTTTAAATCCGATAAAGCACTCCTGCTCGTTTTGCAAATATTACAATAAACTGGGGGGCGGCTATACGAAGCTCAAATAGCGTATAAGTGCCATGTTAATTTTAAATGTCAAAATCCCGATTGTACTTCGACTGTGTTAACCTCATTGAATCTAATTTTTTTCAGATGGTTTCAGTTGAACGTGTTCAAGAATACACCCAGATTGAACCTGAAGCAGATTTGGAGGTGCCCGAAAATAAACCGTCGGACAAATGGCCAGAACATGGTGGTATAACTGGGGAGAATGTGCGTTTTCGTTACCATTCTTCTCTTCCCACTGTATTAAAGGACATTGAATTCAACATAAAACCAAAAGAAAAGGTATAGATTTTCTTAAAGAGAACTTTAATTAAGCGATACAATGCGAACAGAGAATTTTATGGGATTTACAATCGCTAACCGAAGGCAAGGCTAGCAGTTTCACATTCCATACAGCGTCCCGCAACTGCATGAGGTGATACGCTAGACTTGAATAATATGAGTGTCAAAGCTTTGACCGAAGCAGCTCCTATCCAGTGTCTGTATAGAATTCTGACTACTCTACTTTTTTGAGCATCGTCACAACATGTTATGTTGTTTGAAATGAGAGACTAAATCTGTCAAGGTGAGATTAGTAATTGGGAATTGGGGAATGCTTTTCTGTGTTTTTATTTTAAAGTTTCTCAGATGATTAAATTCTCTTTTTGGTCAACATACTAGACGTATTTTCCTGTATCTTATATTCTTGCTGTTCACTTATTGAACAAATCGATTTCACTTTTCCTCTCGGTGTTAAATTATAGATATACAATAGAAATGAAAAAGCAGAATAAGCAGAAAAGTGGCCCTCGACACAATTGTGAAGATTACCACGTTGAGCTGTCTTCTGTGTATCTGTAATTGAACATAAAACGGAAAAAGTGAAATCTATTTGTTTTATATATTAAATGGAGCAAACGATATTTATAAGGTTGATCGAGAGCGTACAGGGAATCTTTGAGGAACGTAAAAATATCAATACAATCATCTGACGTCTATACAACTGACATGATCTATGCAACTGAAACTCTGTCCTTTGCTGGTGACATCACATGGGAGCTGTCATTGGTTTACCGTTTTGGTGACGTCATCATAGCCTGTGCTACAGACCGTCTTAAGGTATTAACCAGGGTCGAGACGTTCTGCGGCTCAGGCAACTCATCTGTGTACCCGGCCTATCCTTTAAGAGATTGTGGGTAACGACCCGTAAAATACACTTAGAATCAAATTAGTTGAATATAAATAAGTTTAACAAACGCAACGTTGTCAAACAATGAGTACCTGCTGGTTATGACGATTAATAACTTTATATCTGTTTTGTGCCCAGATAGGAATCGTTGGTCGAACTGGTGCTGGCAAATCGTCCCTGATATCAGCATTATTTCGAATAGCTGAACCAACGGGAGTGTTAAAAATAGATGGCGTTTCTATCACAGCTATTGGATTGCATGATTTAAGGAGTAAACTGTCCATAATACCCCAGGTATGTTCGGGTTTTGTATGCACTGCTTCAAACCCCAAACGATCCGTGTGCCGTAGAACGTCGTAGGTTAGGTATTCCGTAGGCCTGGTTGAGAAGAACAACATATCTTGGCCAGTAATTGGGGAGATTTTGAGCCCCATTAGGTAAGAGGATTTTCTTCAGTTCTACGTAATGACATCGCAGAAAAAGAACTGGAAAATCATCAGTGATACATAAATACCCGCCGTTAAATGTTATCTCTTCCAATTTGCCAAACGTAAATTAAATTGAAGAGCCAGTGAAAAACTTATATAGAATTGTAACCTTTGTTTCCTTCTTCACTTGCCCTTCTCAACAGTCAGTGCCTATTCCATTGAGACTATTGTATGGCAGTCACGATTTAGGTAGTCAGGCTGCAGTAAAGGTTAGAATTATAAAGAGCTAAACATTCGTTAAGATTGTTAAACCGAAAATAGCAGTATATAATGACCGACGCTGACCGAATTGGGATTCAAAATTTTGCGCAACTACATGTCGTGTGGTTTGCTAACGTCACTGCCTATTGATTTGGCGATATCTTATGTTTTCAGCATTACTGATACACGGTATACAAAATTAAGTTTTACGGTATTCAAGATTAGATGAAAGTTCGGAGGTGTGGATATGCTGTAAATGTTGAAAACCATCTCAGTTGAAATGTGGAATCAAATGGCAAAACACTGAAACCCATGTTTAAACACGAGAATACATTTGTATTAGTCATAAAATAGAAGTGAGTATATAGCTTGGGTTCATTGACAGCTGGTTCTTAAAAAGATTACGTTAAAGGATAGTTCTGGTAAAGTTGCAGTTTAACTGTTCGTACAATTCTTTATAATTTTGATTAAAACAAATAAAAACTGGAAGCTTGATGCATTGATCTGCTAATGTGTACTTGTCTGGAGAGGTAGTGAGCATTCCTGCGGTCCGGAAACGTTTCCGGACTGCAGTTCCGACCTAGAATTTTTTTGTTACTGAACAATCTTGAATAGACCCGAGGTAAAAAGAGAAGAAAAAAAAATGCTAATTCCATTGCACTGAAATACGTAAAAGCGCTTTCCATGTTGGTGGCTTTCATAATCTTGCATTCCAGTGACTTCTAAACCAACTATTAAGTTCATTGTATCATTTCAGGACCCTGTTATTTTTGCTGGTACAGTTCGTAGTAACCTTGATCCATTTGCTGATCATACAGACCTTGAACTCTGGGATGCGCTGCAACAGGTAATGTAACCGTTCCCATTTGTTTGGCCCGAAAGGGTTTCTTTTTGGAGTGAATGCTCTCTCGTGTACTGTTAACCATTAATGACGTGATGAAGATTACTGCCTGTTTCAATTGTTTTGATGCAATTAGCTCGGCGGTAGACATGTGAGATGTCCGTAATAAAGATACGCCACTGCCAGTCGAATGGAAGCTCCGTTTCAATCTTATTAACGCCTTCTAAAATGGTCTGTCCACCTTTACAGTACTTTCCCTGTGGTTATTTGCGCAATTTTGTTTGTTTTATTTATCCAGTAAACTGTTAAAAAATTGTATAGCAAATTCCAATGAAAAGAAATATGAAATGTACATACAAGTTTGTTTGCTTCTTTTTTACCTTGAAAGTACACCTTGTTTAAGATATCAATGAGAATGCATAGCGTGGTTCTTCGGAGATCTGAAATACCGTACAAACTGACCACAGTTCATTGTAAAGACTATAAGAGCCTAGACATGCCGAAGGCAGCAAATTTACAGTCGTCTTTGTTCGCTTATTCTTTTCATGCATGAAAAGTATTTAAACGATTTTAAGTAACAAAACTCACCTAACTGGCTTATATTTACTGATTACCAATGCAACTCAAGAAAAAAATTGAAAAAAATTGCTGAAACTTTTTCCGACAGCTTGCTCTAATACGTTTCATTTAAATGAAAAAAGCTACGGACTAAAAATGCGAGGGGGAAAAAATGATAAAGCCATAACTTTGTTGGTTGAATTTAATTTCGTCCTTTTCTGAGAGGACGAATGCAAAATAGCTTTATTTCACCAGAACTAACGAAGTCTGTCCATTTGGCGAAGTCTCACCAACTTTACGACTAAACTGTACAGCTGGGAAGCTAAAAGTTAATTTTAAACGTGTCAAAAACAGTCAAAACTCACCTGCTGTTGGAAGTGTGCGAATCCGACCTAAATCTGACCCCAGTCCGGCCCCTACTGGTCGGATTTTGATTGAATCGGATCGGATCAATCCAATCGGATTGGATCAAATTTGGTCGCTTTTCTTAGGGTTGGATTGGTTAATATTCATAAGATTGGATGAAGGATTTTTCTCATTCTTTTCGCTTTGTGCTGTTCTTATATATTAGTATTGTAACGAGTCATCCCAAGGTCCAGTCACAAGTCAGGTCGAGTCAAAAATGCGTCGAGTCGCAATTCGAGTCTAGTCCATTAAGTGTCAAATCAAGTCGAGTCGAGTCATATAATTGATCGAGTATATTTGAGTCAGGTTATTAAATGGCCAGTACTCCCAGATACAAGTTGTGAGAAGTGTTTAAACGAATAAAATTGTTCAGCGTTAGCCAGAGTAATATTGTCTGGTGTTAACTAATAGTAAAAGTAGAATAATAGAAATCGGGTACAGACCGAAAAGAGTAAATATAGCGGATCCTGACAATTGTTTACGGTTGAGGTTAAGCCGGTTAGAATTGACTCGAGTTATTTATGTAGGGATTCACCGAGTCCAGTCATCCGGGATTGCAAACTTGGTTCAAGTTGAGTTGTATTTCACAAAGGACTCGAGTTGAGTCGAGTCATTAAACTTAGCGTACACGCATTTTTTTGATTCGCCATGAAAAACTTCCGAATAAACTTAAACACGACCCGGCAACTTGGCACAATTTTAGTTTGTATAATAGCAGTTGATACAGCGATAAAAGTAGTGATCTGTTATCGCAGCATACGAAGCTTGAGAACTGACTGCTGATTCAATGAGGGCTTCAAAAACTCTCATTGTCTACCGACAATATAATGCGTTTTTTGTCTAATTTTAATCTTAGGTCCAACTTAAAGAAGTAGTGGATAATTTCCCGGAAAAATTGGAATTTCAGTTGACAGAGTCTGGAAGCAACCTCAGTGTAGGACAACGTCAGCTGATCTGCCTGGCTCGAGCAATACTAAAACATAATAAAATATTAATTATAGATGAAGCTACGGCTAATGTTGATCACAAGTAAGTAGGATGTTGGGTAAACCTTATGCTGCCGTTCACCACACTGCACACCACTAAACTACATTCCATGACACACCACACCACGCCACACCAACCTACGCCACACTACACACCACACTAGACTATACTATACTATACTATACTATACTACACCACACCACACCACACCACACCACACCACACCACACCACACCACACCACACCACACCACACTATACTACACTACACTACACTGGAGTACACTACACTACAACACCCAACTCCACTTCCCTGCACTCCACTACCCATTCCTACCCTAACCTACACTCACCTACACTCACCTACGCTACACTACACTCCATAGCACGGCACGACACGACACGGCATGGCTCCACCCTTCTCTGCCCTGCCCTGCCCTGCCCTGCCCTGCTTTGCGCTGCCCTGCTCTGCCATGACTACACTACTCTGCACTACACTATCGACTAAATAATGTAGAAATACTGGAGAAGATTGAAGAATAATGTGTAGAGAATGTTGTTATCTCATTTCCAGAACTGATCATCTAATTCAGGAAACCATTCGCAAAAGGTTTAAAGATTGTACAGTTCTAACAATAGCGCACCGACTAAACACAATTGTGGATGCCGATCGAATAATGGTAAGTTCAAGCATCGAGGATGGGAACATTGATACGAGGTTTTCCCACCATGACGCTTTTATTAAAGAGATTTGAAAATAATTTGCTTTGCCCGTGCAAACTTACTTGAGCTCAATATCTTTACCTCACGGCTTTCCTGAATTTCGTGCAATTAGTTTTACTTTACCGGACGGGAACTAATTAAATATCAATGTAGTCGATTTTATGACTGACGTTTCAAGGGTTTTGAAACTATTAGGGGAAGAAGAAGGCCTTCACCGACCTATAGCGTAATCATACCACCAGGCGACAAGGAAATATAACAGGGCTATTTCAATACACCATTTAGCTGCAATTACCGTACATGGATAAACCGGTTCCTTACACTAATGCTGGTACGAGGCACCTTGTCTAAACAGGACCATAGCGTTTTTTTCCTTCTGCAAATGCATTTTTTTATAACTTTCCTTCTTATATTTCAGGTTTTAGACAGAGGTAAAGTAATCGAGTTCGACGAACCCTACGAGCTTCTGAAGAATACCAATTCGGCATTTTCTAACATGGTGGCGCAGACTGGAGGGGAAACGTCATCACAGTTGCAGAAAATGGCGCGACTTTCTCACGAGAAGCGCTCTTGCCAGTAATGAAAAAGTAAACTTTGATGCAAAATTACAGTTGTTTTGTTTTGCATGCCGACAAGCTTTATCGGGCACCAGTGTGGCAGAAATCCAGGGATACTGTACTGTGTACATTTTGTACTGTTGCAAGAATTTCAGTCTACTGTCTTTCTTCTTGTGCAGTGTAACCTTGGATTTGTAGAGAAGATACCTAGAGCAGCTTGCCTTTCCAAAAGAGAACAGAATTAGACGAACCTGATCTATATCAATTCAAGTTTGCCGCAACCACTGCTAATTTTCTTTACCTTAAGGACGTTTATTCCCTTCTTGATATTCCTCATTGAAAAGCGTTATCCAGGATTAATAACCTAACGCCAAAAGTTCTTATTGATTGAAGATTAAAAAAACTTGGCTTTGATGTAGGTGGATCACGTGATAGCCGTTGTAGTGGTGCTAAGAGAATCTCATTAGCAAGTACTTTATCTGAACACCAACATGATCTCCGAATCTTTGTCTTTTCAATCTCAAGGGACTGATTGCAGCCCTAAAACAGACGCAAAAATAGCAGACGGGTTGGCGGAAACAATCACAGAACATTCGATAGTTGAAGAAAACACGTCGACAGCGATTACATGCTTAATCAAAATTTCACTCCATATAAGAAAACTGTAAATATTGGTCAGTTGATAATTTGTGAAAAATGAAAATCTCAAGTGTCAAGATATTTTTTATGACCCAACCGGGACCTGTTGCGAAAAATGCAACTTTGGGCCATCCGGCTGGGAATCGAACCCGCGACCTCGCGATTCCAGTGCGATGCTCTGCCAGCTGAGCTACGGAGGCCGTTGCCGAAAGCATGGCCACGAGTTCAGTAGTTTATAATAGTGGTAATGCCGATTAAGCGAATATTGGTCGCTGGTTTGTCTTGCGGCATCGTGACTAAATTGACAACGCAGAAAAGTGTTCTATCTTTCAAACATGACTGTCAGCCTAAATTATTGCATTTCTGTTCTGGGCAAGACCTGTAAAATGAAATGTTTTTGGCTTTCCTTGCGGATAATTAAGTCATTTTAACTTCACGTATCGATTGCTGAAGTTGATACTCTGAGTTACCGTTCCAGCATGTCATACGCCTGAAATTTTTTTGCCGCCCGGCAAATACTATAACATTATCAATGGTTAATTTTTGGCAGACCTGGTTTAAGTCGCGTAGCAAATGTCCTCGTAGCAAGCGAGTTCCCTTATGTCTTTTGTTCATATTCATCAGAAAGAACCAAGACCAAGTGTGGCTGCAAAAAGTGAACAGTTCGCCAATGCATATTCCAAAGAACTAACTTTGAGAACTGCTCTTCCAAGTCATAAATTGTACCGACTAATCCCGTCGCCCACCCCTCGAATACGCGGACACAAGTACGTCTTTGATTTGTCAGCCGTCAAAGTTTAATATCACGAAAACAAAGTATCTGTAAGTATCAAGTCAAAAGTTTGAAACATAGCAAGTTTGTGGTAATATCACGGCAAAATTTTTCACGGCGGAAATAGGTTCGGAAGGCCGAACCTATTAGGAATTAAATGCGACAACTGTGCGACGTATGAAACGGCCCTAACTGGATTGATCTTCGACGATAAAAACAGCCGAATGGGGAAAGTGCTATCACGTTTAATTGCTTCTTGTTTCCAGAACCAGTTTGTTTATTTTGTCTTCACGACACTTGGTTTTGCCAATTTTTCTTGAAACTCGCTGATTTGTTTAAATTATCAACAGGAGTGGGCAACTTTTGCCTCTTATAAGTAAGATAAGTCTTTGCGACTCCGTGACGTCACATTTAGGCCATGGGCCGACAATAGAAAAGGCGCTTAGAAAAGGTTGGTGAATATACACACGTAGGAAAAAAAGTAATTCTTGCATCGGTAGTTTGCAAATGCCTTGTAGATCAAACTTTGGACGTAAGTCAAATCAACTTGAAACTTGCACATTAACTCGTAAATACCGTAAACGTGTGTGTTAGTCATTTCGCTGAAAGGAGACAGTTGTGTTAACCTCCGGACGTAAATCTGAGCTAAAAGATCGTACATTTTTTTGTTATTCATCACTAATATGGTCTACTAAAAACGAAAAAAAAAAATAGTAAAAGAGGTTAAGCCACTTTTGCGTGCAAATGAAAAAGGCCTAAGAAGCAGACGTCGACGTTCTCAACAGCAGAGTGCACATTTAGGCTTTGATGAAACACAAGAAAAGTCACGAACGCTGAGGTGGTACGACAGCTTGGTGATCAGGAAGAGGATAGAAGAGACTGTTGGGGGAAGGAAGCCATGCTCCCAAACCTGTGCAGGCCACAACTACTACGCGAGCTAGCCGGTTTGGGAGAATAATCAAAGAACCCAGATGTTATGGTGACTTTATCAAGTATTAGAAAGTTGATTTTTATTATAGGTTAAGTTTGAATAAAGAAAAAGACAATTTATTATTTATCTATTTATTAAGTAAAATATGAACTGAGAAAAAGACAGTAAACTAGCTAAGGTGGATGGTTATTTGTTTTGATTCATTAGGAATTTGATAAAGTTATCTGTATTTCATTCTTTTAGCAAATGTTTAAAAGAGAAGAAAAGGATGTAAAACGTCAGCGGTTGTGACTAAGCACAAAATAAGTTTGCCGGCTCTTCTTAAGCTCGTGTAGAGAATTTGAAGAAACTGTACGTATTGAATCACATGAGATTTTATTAGAAAATGAAACAGAAAAGCAGTTCAAGAACAAATAACCTGTAGGTTTTAACAAGAAATAACGAGCAGATACCAATGAACATCAAAAAGACTAAGATGTGTAGTACACCATAGTAGGTATCGGTGAAAATACTACTCGTAATCTAGTTTCCAATTTGTGTAAAGAGGCAGGAATTGAAGGGCACAAAACAAACCATTCCTTAAGGGCAACGGCTTGCTGATTAGGGTCGTAAAACGGTGTACCTGGTAAATTATCGATCAAACGTCTAAGAATATATGATCTCTTCCTAACTTCCATAGGATTAGTGCGAAAGATAAGGAGTCTGTTTTGGACGTTTTGACAGGAACAAGGACTTATCCATGAATGAGCTGGCAATAAAGAATTTAAACGACAGTGTATTCCGTTTCTCAAGCTAAATCATGGATTTTTCAGTTTATGTAATTGCTCGGTTGTATTTAAGATGTAAGGTGTTTACATGTGTTTATAAAACTCATTATTACATGGCTTGCACTACTTCCGGTTGTACGGTATGCTCTGATTGGTTGAGACGCTCTGATTGGTAGTCATTACTTTCCCGTAATGGACCGCTCCATTGCGGCTGCATCAGCTGGTTTATAGAGCTTGTTTTTGCCAACGACATCGTGCTATTTATATTCATCTACTATTCTGCTTAACGTCATTGAGGAAAGACTTTAACCAAGTCATAAACAGTTTGTTTTTCTTAATCCTTTGTAAAACGTAACTGGATCTGGTTTGTCTCTAAAGCAACTGGGAAATTTTCCCGACAAAAATTGCCGGACATAACGAAAAAACTTACTGCACAAAAAAAAACAACAGACTTTATTGCCATTGTTTTCATTTATATGTCTAAATTATTGGTTGTTACTCAAAAATTCTCACCAAATTGATTTTTCTGTGCATGCAAACTGAAAAGTGTGTGGCGACTTACTCCTATTCATGCTATACGCATGTAACACATTTTTATCAGTATAATTTGGGTTCTTCAAAAAAAGCCAAATAATAAATCTCTTATTAACCTTTATCTACTTGGTCATTACTGGAAAATATCAGACCGGGGACTTTCATGTACGGACTTCGCCCTGCAAGCCCGGTCCATTCTGTCAAGACCCTGGTCTGATATTTTCCAATAATGACTGATCGCTTGATTAGTTTAATAATTATAAGATTAAGTGTGCATTGTTGAATTGTGCTTGATGTGGCTTACTGTTTTTAAATTGGGAGGAAGAAAACAAGATAACGAGTAACGCAGGAAGTATCAGAGGGGAATATTAATTCAATGTTTTTCGGTTGTTCTGAAATTTGCTTTTAGCTCTGCACTCTTAGCCCTGTTACAAATCAAAGACGCCAGTACCTTTTATTGACAGGGGGTATTGAATATAGTCGCCCAAAAAAACGAAAGAGAGTGAGCCATGTAGAATATAAGTTTATGTATTCCAAATCACTCTGACGGATAATCTGAACTTCAAAAACTCATTAATAATTCATGAAGGAAACTCAAAGAAAAGTCAACCATATCATGTCTTTAAGTGTCATGAAACAAGCTTGCTTTGGTCCTTGAATTTTTAAAGCTTAGAAAACATTAGTTTTCAAACTTTTTTCGTGAATTAGCGTATAAAAGGGTTCGGTTTTGAAGTCGATTAAAAAACTCTCAGTCCGTGCTTTATCCGAATGTAAAACACTCGGCTATCGCCTCTTGTTTTGAATGCGACAAAGCACTCCTGATCATTTTTTGTTTGTACTGCACAGCAGTAGATATATTGTCGTGTTGTTTACAAGTAAGTAAGCAACAATAGAATACCTTCGGAGCTAATCAGTCCCTAGAAGAATGAAACGAAAATGAACGACTGCCATCCAATCAAAGCGGAAACGGCATGTACGAAAGAAATGATGCATTCAATACGAAAACAGATTTATGCTCGGGCAAGCATATTTTTTACCACGAATTGCATTGAATTTGCAAGTATGATCTTCCACAAGTTTCAAAGATTGTACCATGTTCGTCGATATGTCCAGTGGAACTGCAACAAGACCGTGCACAAACGATCAATACGTGTTTGAGCAGATTCAGCTTCGCTTGGTTCGGGGCAATCAGGAGGGTCTGGTTTAAAACTTCACACGAGTCAGATCACGAGTAGAGGTTACAAAACGAGTTGAACAGAAGTGAACACAAATAAAACAGAATTTCTGCCGCAGAATAACTGTCATGTGCAACAAACGTGGGTAGACTTTTCTCTAAAGTTGTGTTAATTCATGTTCTTGATCGTATTAGAATAGTGTTCTCTGATGTTCTACTTATGTTCTGACTCGTGTGGAATTTTAGACCACATTAATGCGGTGAAAGAAACCTCTACAGTAACGCATTGTGTTTTCGAAGAACACTCGCAAATGGCCTGATTCACTGGCATTATGTAAACAATCAGATTGAAATGAAACACATTGTCAAGTTTAAAATGAAAAAAAGCATACTACATAATCTACTAGCATTTCAAAATTCTCAGTAACTTTAGTATTTATCCTCGACCTGAAAATGTATTTATTCACTTCGTAAACAAAAGATGCTTTTGGTATACACAAAGAAACTGATACGAATGTAACCATGCAAACAGGGCTGGTAGCATGTGCAGGCACGTGTGGTCTGGAAATGACATTGTCTGTTCCTGAAAGAGATACATGTGCGCCTAAGAGTACCTGTTTTTTAAAATTACATAACAATGAAGGTAGACCACTCGTGCTCAAATGCTAAACAACACATCTGGAGGACAAATTTAAAGTTCCGACTTTCAACAGATCGAATAATTTATGGAAATTCTTTTGTTTATAGGTATTTTTCCTCCAACAGAGGAGTAAATGCAAGTGGTCTATAGGAACTAATCCACTATTTTCGCGATGAGTCCGCGGGGGGTTACACGTGGTTCTTAATTCTAATTATTCGGACAAACGTTCGAAAAGGGCATGCGATAAACGATTGTGCATAGTGTATTTTGCACAATTATAAACAACAGTCGGCTACTTTTTAGCAAATACACAGAGGTGAAGTGAAACTTTAGTCATCATGATCATCAAGCTTTATTTACTCACGGTATCTCATCATTACAAAACAATGTTCTTCCAGAGAGCCGTGCAATAATTAAAATTTTACAATACAATCATGAATACCCTATTTCATATAAGTTTCACATATTAACAATACTAATTATTACTACATATTAATCCTATGAATAAATTTCAAAAAATAACCCAAGCAAGTAAGTGTTAAGTAAGTGATAATGGAACTATTAGTAATAATGATATCAAATCCTTCGGACAAACAAACCCGGTGGGAGGACTCGGACAGTCTTATCTAATCTCGATCAAATCAAAATGGTTAAAAGATGAGCTTGGGGTACTTGTAAAAGCAATTCTTGATACCCTTAACGGTTACGAACAGAGGATGGTAAAACTGTGAAGTTTCATAGTTTCCTGCGTTTCAAAAGGACAAAGAAGGCAGAGACGCTTGGATAAGGGCATGCTGTCGCGGTGATCGATTCCTGTATACGAAGGACAGCTACTTCTGCAGCCTTAAATTCATCGGTAAAAAAAGGATCAACAAAAGAAAATCTTCACACAATATCAGCTATAGCTAGCATACAAAAGGTACGATATATTATTTAGAATGCGCTCTATTAATACCTACATATCGTTGTATGAGTATGTATTACACATTTTGCTGTTCAGTACCAGAAAATATACTATCATTAACGCCAACCTCAAACTTATAACATTTATTTTATTCAATCGACATTCACTAGCGTAGCTTCGCAACCATTTGCATCGAAGACCATTCTATAACGCCAACAGACGACCATTAACACCATTCTAGTATACATTAGGGATAATAAAATTTCAATTACGCAAGATATTTCTCTCGCGTAATTGAAATTTTATTATCCCTAATGTATAGTAGAATGGTGTTAATGGTCGTCTGTTGGCGCTATAGAATGCCCTTCGATGCAAATGATTGCGTGGCTACGCTAGTGAATGTTGATTGAATAAAATGAATTTATTTTTGAGTTTGAGGTTGGCGATAATGATAGTATATTTTCTGGTAACGAACAGAAAAAGGTTGAGGAAGAAGATGAAGCAACCGTCGCACCAGGTAAAAGAAGGCTAACGCATTCGATAGATCGATAAAAAGTCTGCTGCAGAGCGATTGTTAATGTTCGTTACACACTCGTAACAATTTCTTCCATCGCTGGCATTCACTGCTTCCATTCATCCGTCTTCTCACTCATGGCTGGCCTTACTTTACCCAAATACAAATGGACGCCTTCACTTGTCAATGTTTTGATCAGCGAAGACTTAACGTAACCATCTTGAAATAAACGGTAATCATCGAAGGATTTGTAAGCCGCCAACCCCTTGCTTATCGTAGTCGGTCTAATGATATATGCTATGGTTGAAGATGTCATACAGTCCAAAAGGAGGCGAATCAATGAAGTTATTCATCACTTTACGATATCCAGACAACTGGTCCTCGATTTCCATATCATGAACAATTATTTTCTGATCTGTATTGGTTATCTTTTCAAAATTGGGGTCAAGGGGAAGCATCATCGTCTCCACGGCATTGGCAATTTTGACTAAACAAAGCACGTTTTAGATGGCCCGTGACCGTAACTCCTCGTTCTTGAAGATAATCTTTTAGCTCGGACATAGTCATGTCTTTGAAAATTTTACACCCGAAGGCATTTGCCATCATTACCAATTCGCAAAAGTTTCACTTCACCTCAGTTAGTTTACGTCGATGACCCTGAGCAATTTTAAAGAATACTTAACAGGGACGGTGGAGCCTGGAGAGCTGGGGGGGTGTAGCCCCCCCTACCACTTTTTTCAAGTATAACTTTCAAACAACTACGTTTTAGAACACTCGTGAAGTTTCCTGAGGAAGCATCCAAAATGCTGTATTTTTATCTCAAGTCTCCCACTCGAAATTCCGCTCCGCCCGCCCGTCCCTACTTAAACGAACGCGCTGTTGGCATAAGCAAGAACGACAGACGGAACTTAGACCTTGCTCTTTTTAATGCGCAATATGTATAGGACATCACATCATATTCTTCTGCTCGACATCTAAGTATGTCTTTAGGAGTTATGTTTTGTCAGAAGAAAAGAAACCAAAAAGTACGAACGTAATGTCGTAATCGTCAACTCGATCTTTCATTCTTCAAACTTAACAAGCTGACAAGCACACAGCGTGAGTCAAGTATTCATAACAACCACTGTTATGGCGACGTCCAAGTTTCTGATTTCAACCAAGTTAGGAACCATGAAAACGACAAAATCAGTATTAGAAATAGGTTACATTTATATGGTAGTAATTAATTGGTCACCGTTAGTTTTCGATGAAGCGAACATCAGTTTTAAACCAATTATTTTACGATTCCTTGGTCTTCATCAACTGAACGTTTTCGTCAAAGTACGTTTGAACAGACTTACGTCTTCCTTGCTTGTTGGGGTGCAGAAAAAATTTCGGTGAACTGTAACATGCTAAAGCTATTTTTTTCCCAATGAAATGATGGCCTATATGCAGCTATCCTTACCACTCACAAGCCGATCGTGGCAGCGGTATGACCCTCCCCACTATATTGACAACGGCGTTCACGTTTACGTGAGGGAAGCGAAACCATCCATTAGACTGATAAGAGAGAGAGAGATAACCAACATGGCACGGGATTTTATCGTCTCTGGTTTATCCTTGAGGGAATTATAGCGAGTGGTCAGTACGTTCCTCAACAAATTAATACACGCAACTCAAAGCAAAGTATGAAATGCTTACAGGAATATAAGCACATATGCAGAAAACATTTTTGGGATTAGTTCCATTATTAGTCACCTTGCCTATTAAGGATATATCTGCGCAGGACGAAATAACTTTCGTTGCAATGCTTCCGTTCAAAGTCGCGCAAAATTTGCTAATCCGTATCCATCCCAGATCCATTTCATTCTTCTCCCGCGTTTGCGGTTAAAGTTTACGTCTCTAACAACTTCACAGTATAAGTTTTGAATGAATTATGACTCTCATCCCAAGGGTATTCAACATTTGGGAAATACTGACCCGCATTTCATTTGTTTGTCCACACATTTCAGGATTAGAGCACGTGTTACCCCCAGCGGCGCAAACCGCCGAACTTGTGGATAGAGTGGCTCAATTGAATTAAATTGAATGCTGCATCGATTAAAATCGATTTCAGTGCTTGAAATTTTGTTTTATCAACAAGGAATCCAAACAATCTCGACGACCACGACATTAGGCAAGATATCTCAATAATGAATTATGTTAATTTTAGTTGTCGAAGAAAATCACAAATCATTGATGTTGTACAAAACAGTAGATGTTATTTTATCACCTTAGACATTCTCCAAAAGAATCTAGAGGACGATTGCACCAGTGATGTTTTATTAGTATCATCAACTAATGGGCCAGTGTCCCAGTAAATACGTCCCCTCAGCCCTCAGGAATAATTTCCTCCAACATTTCTTAGGAAATATGTCCCCCTCTTCGGAAATTTGGCCCTCCTTACTATTAGTGCAGTACGCTTAGACATCGAGTAGCCATTTCCGAAGCTAAGCTTCAGAAGCTTGAAGTTCTAGATGCTGAAATTGAATGCAGGGATAGTGTGATTCATTTGCGGAAAGTATATAAAGAAGATCACTTTGGCTTTGCATTTGTCCATTTAAAAGTGATAGGGAACTGCCGAAAACTTGGAATAGAAAATACTGACGTTTCGAGCAAAGGTCCTTTATCAGGTTTACTGGTTTGGAAATATCACCGAGTCTTTATATCGGCTGTACGTTTCACTGCGACAAAAGGCCTTCGGATGAAACGGCAAGTTTTCGTCCCTTCCCTAACTCTTGGACGCACCAAAATTTAAATAAAGAGGTACCAAAATTGATCATATTGGCTCTTGCCGTTTTATGTGGATAGTTGAGCAATTAGTCAGATGCTGTACAAGCTGTTTTGGCAAACCAACCTGTCTTCCTAGAGGTCGACCAACGTTTTAACCCCTCGCATTTCGAATGCATTTGATCCGACCCGTTCTGAGATCATTGAGATGATTAAACAAAGATCAACTAAATTTCAGGTCGAGGATCCCGTTTTCCCTCGCGATTTGTTTGGATTTTTTTTTGTTACGTAAAATTCTGACACGAAGCCGAGTGTGTTCTGAGAAGGTGACAAATTTCCTGAGAAGTACTTCCTGGGAAGACATATTTCCTTAGAAACTTGTCCCGGGGGACATCCTTTAAGGGGACATGTTTTCTTCGGCACTTGCTCAGATGAGACTAAACACTCATGTAAATTTATCGTATGTAATCGAAGCGACAATGAAAATACGAAACTTGATATATCTCCGTTCTAATTTTTAAAATATTCTTTCGATAGGTCTTTCCCATCTGTAATGGAATTGTTAGCGTTTGCTAGATATCAATAAGGTATGGTATGATGATCATCAACCGGTTTAGTGTTTCTGATGTCATGAAATGTCAAGAGATTTTCATAATCTGATGTTTCTTTATGCTCAGCCAAAGGAAAATAATTATTAAGGTTAATTTCCATAGTTAACAGTCTGCTATTTGTAGTTTTTTACACTGGTAAAACAGGCTACAGGTAGGATTGCCCTTTCTCAGCTTAGGTAGTCGCTGTCTTATTCAAATTTGTCGAATATCTTTGAAAAAGCGTGGTAAATATAATAAATATTGTTTAGTTGGGGTTCTGTAACATTACAAACATTTTACAGTCCATATTTGTTCATGGGGGAGGTAGGCAGAAAATTGTTTTCATGGGAGAGTCACCTCAAAGCATAAATCTTTAAGTAATGGCGACGAGACTTTTTTTCAGTCCCGAGAACTTCTTTGATCTGACTTTCATTAACATTTCAAATAAAATGAGACATCTGTTATTGATATATGTAAATTAAACTCAAAGTTGCGGCATAACGATTGCCAAAAATTTCAAATTACTCAGAAATAGCCCAAAGGTAATGCAGTAAGGTAGGGTTTTTCAGACTTGTCGAGGAGATTCACGTAAGATGGCCTAGCTAGATCGTCTTTTTTGTATCCAGCTTTATCAGTTCGATCACCAAGAGTGTGTCGTTATTAGAAATATATCATTGAAAGAAGTATGGACGTTGTGAAAACAGTGGCTTGGTCAGAGTAAGTCCAGGGGTCCAGGGGTAAATGTTAGTCAAAGACACAAAGATATTGCGACGTCTGGAAAAAATTTTGGTCTTAAACTCCTTAATTTGCCTCTGGCATTTCTCCGCATAGCTTTATTACCACTTTCAGACGGTGGTAGACTCCTATCACTTCAAGGACGACTGCTATCCTCCCACCTGGACATATTTTCTGTATATTCGAATGAATCTAGTTGACTATATTTCTGAGAAGAGAGGGGTCCGAATCCCTGATTCCCCTGTGGCTTCGCAACTGCGTGAAACCGTTTCTAGAGAGATATATTTCGGGGGAAAAAAATCAGTTTAGGTTCGTGAATATTACAGCCTAATGCATTGCTCATTTAAATAATCACTGACATTTAGAAGGAAGATTTTCTCTTCTGAACATACCAGCAACCATTCTTGGACACTGTACTGTCAAATATCGGTGGTTTCCGGTCTTCACAAACACCTGTTCCAATCGAGTGAAAATTGCACTTGTCACTAATGAGCTTGTCACACCTCGGGAGGCCAGGAACGTAACGTGTTCGATTTAGAAATTGTGCAAAGTTCGAATAAAATCAAATGAATATACGAGAAGTTGCAGGTGCTGAAAGTTTCTTGGGGTTATGAAGATCTGAATTGATAATTTTACTTGGAAGGGAAGCTCACTGCTGTAATTACAATAACAATATCAAATGTGTGGCTCCAGTAAATTTCTGTATTTCACACAGTTACAAATTTTGACATACTATTTCTGGCTATTATATCTGTTTTGTTTAATCCCAACGGATATTCAAAAACTCATGATGAGGAGTTCGACCCCTCAACCAGGAAACACAGAGAAATTTGACACTTTTTCCTACTTAAGAAAACACAAGAGGTTAATCCACAGTGTCGCCAAGGCTGTGGGATATGGATTAGTGTTTTCGATTGTTACGTAATATTATTTTGAGAACCGACAAATAACTTCTGTATTATCACGAGCCGTTTAATTTGCTGTACTTATTTTAGAAGCCATATGCCCGAGTTTTCAATGAATGGGAAGAACAAAAAGCCCTTGTCAAATCCTGCTGCGTCTGCCGACATTTTCTCGAAGCTGGTATCTCAGAGGTAAGTGCTACAGTACCTCATTGAATCTTGGCTTAGCAATTGATATAAACTAGGGTTGACGCACTGTTGCCTGTACTAAACAGTCGATACCCTCCCGCCAGTTACAGAATGCTTGGTAAATGCATGAAATCCAGTTGTAAGACTTTTGGGTTTCATTTGGAGTATTCTCTAAGTCATGTCTGTGTTCGATAAAGTCTACCATCAAAGATTTTAAGTCGGTTATAATGTAAATACATGAAATAATCGAGGTGTTAAATTCTCGGATCTCATTTCACCTATCCACCGAGTTTTGCCTTTATATTTGATAATGACTGCCCTTACGGATTTTATTTCCGCTGCAATAGTTTTCTTCAGAACCGCATTGTATTTCAGACGAGAAGTCGTGCAGCATTTTTGAACGGGGTAAACAGATACACTCTTGTCTATATTGTTGGGACTCGGTTTTAAATTACATTCGAAGTAGTGACCTCCCTTGTTGTGTCACGCGTTTAACTCGGAGCGACACCATAAAAGGGAAGGCTCCTCCACCTTTTTGTGCACTCATGGCGTTGACTGAAATTTCCTCAAAATGGCGGAAACATGAAGTTCGTGGTGTAGAAAGCTAATAAGCTTCGACGGAGCAGTCCATAATATCAAAGTTCTTACCTTGAAAAATTGTATTTAATTTAATTTAATTTGGTTTAATTTAATTTAATTTAACAATGCTTTGCCACTCATAGCTGAACTAACAACGACGTACAAGTAAAATTTATAAAACTAAAATTAAAAAAATGGCGGGATAATAGCATAGGAAAACTGAATTCCAATTCATAGGCTACTGTCCTTTGAATAATAAAATAATACATACATAAAACTAAATGCAAATATATCTAAATATATAACTACCAACACGCATGGTGAAGATAATTATGTCAAAATTAAGAGCGCAATTAATTTAAAACAGAGGCTTTGAACTGATTGATACGATTTGAATTAATAACCGCCTATGGGAAAGAATTCCAGCCGTTGATACAACGATTAAAAAACGAATACTTACACTGGCGTAGCTACGAATTTCTTCAGGGGGGCGAAACTATAAATTTTCCGACAACTGGGCGTGGTCAAAGGAACGTGGTTAAAAGGTGTGGCTTTTAAAAACTGTGTACAGATGAGACATCATCAAGGAATGAACAAGAATAATATCTTTATTATATTTAATATTTACATCAGATGGCGATATATGTTCGCTATGAAAAGCCGGCTGCCATTTTCAAATCAACTAAGTGTGAAGAAATGGTAATATGCTAGTATATAAACATACAATTTCAGGTATTATCGGATAGGTAGATCGAGGTAGATCAAATGTTTCTATCGCTATTTCTCTTCAAATGTAATGTACTCAGACAGGCAACACACTGAACACAGAGTTTTAACTTTTAACGTTGAAAAACGTTTTATAATGTCACGTCCATGTGAATTAACACATTATTTAAAAATTCTTCTTGTTTTGTCGTTCAGGAACGGCATTTGAAGTTCTCGAATCGAAATATTCGAAACAATTTCACGATTGATAGAAATACAAGCGAGATTCGACAGGCGTTTTTCCGTCATGGTACTGCGCAAGTATGTTTTCACACGTTTTAAGCAACTGAAGGCTCTCTCGTCATGTGCTGATGAGACAGGAATTGTAAGTGCCAGTTGTAACAATGTTGCAATGCTTGCGAACTGGCCTGTCAAGTTGTGCGTCTCCAAAAACATCAAAAGATCTTCAGCATCGTGAACAGGGATCGTGAACAGAATGAAACTGTACGTAGAACAAAGCTATAACTGTATAACACTCTATGTTTCTAGTCAAACAACACAACAACTCAACAAGTGAAATACGAGATTTTACTCCGCAGCTAGTAAACAGCTGTCCATCGGAAATAATTAGTGACAGTTTATGGACAATATGGTCAACACCGACAACACGTGAAAGTTTTTTCGCAGTTTGGTAAGCTGTTGCCCACGTATAGACCAGTGTAAAATATTTAGTGACAACATACAGCGCAGATGCCGCAGAAAAACGAAACAGACATTGTATTTGTATCATTTACTATTTACTTTCTTGGTAAGAATGGTTCTAAAGTACAAATATATTATACGTGTGAATAATTAATTACTTTGCCAGTTCGCTTCAGAATTTCCGACAAGCTTCCAAATTTTCCGACAAACGGCACCCAAAACGTCGAGTAGGGGGCGGTCGCCCCCCTGCTCCCCTGTAACTACGCCACTGAATACTTAAAATAGTTGGCACGGATTGCCTTAGGTCTTATATTATTGTCATGGTAACTGTGAGTTCTTGACTTGCCTATTATGTCAAAAAAACTTTGAGCTGTTAATATCACAAACACCTAAGGTGATCTTATAGATTTCTTCAAGGCTCAGATACTTAAACGCCTCTACTCTAAAGAGTCCCATTTTAATCCAACCAAGATTTCCGCGTATGTCATTTAACAGACTCAGTAGCATAGCTGTGCCCTCTTGGGCACCAGTACCTTATATGCTATACCTATACCAATCGGATTTGAAGAACCAAAAGCACTCCTTACCCAACCGTAAACATTGTTAGCTTTAGCGCTGATATAGCTAGTATGGTAATCCTAGGATAATGACGTCTCTACCCATATTCCCAATTGCTTATCACGATCAGTTACGGGCAATATTTTACTATCAAAGACGCTATGAGGTTGTTAACATGATCCCCAAAGGCTTTGTTTAGTTGGTCTTTTACTGAATTACTAAATCACTTGTAATTAACCCATTTAATAGAATTCCCAGATGCTTTGGTTGTTTCCAGAGTCTGCGTTTTCTTATGATTTACTTTCTAAAGTTCTGAATTAAACCAGGGCAAATCACGCTAAGGTTTTAAAATCGTCGTTGGGATATTACTTTCAACAGCTTGAAAAAATGTTTTCTATGCTTTCCAAACTTCGTCAACACTATCGCTTAAATACAAACATTTCCACGGAAGTTAACTAAAATTTTCTCTTAATGCTGACCAATCATCAGAACAATAATAATAATAATAATAATAATAATGCCAGACAAAGAGTAGCTCGGTGGTTGTGTTACCTTATCACCACAATCCTCAATATGAGTGTAATGTCAAATACAAATTGTTCAAACAAGGGCGTAAATGAGACTGAAGCATCTAGCAACAGTGCCTCGCCCGCCAGGTGTACCATGGAACCGCAGCGTGGGCCCGGTCGTCATCATGCTACTGCGAGAATAAAATGGTCAAAAGAAGTTAACAAGATTGTGATGAGAAGTTTTTACAAGAGTGAACCCAACAAGAGAGGCTATAGAAAAAGAATGTTGGAAATCTGGAAGGACATAGGGGTATTTGAGGTAACTGAACAAAGATTAGCGGACCAGAGCAGAGCAATTAGAACCAATGGATGGCTGACTGAAGTTGAGCTAGAAGAAATCCAGAGGAAGATACAAGGAGCTCATGAAACAAATGGAATATGCGGAGAGGATACTAATGGACGGCACGAATTAAGTGGTTCTGGATGGTCAGAAGACGTATTCGTTGAGGAAGAAAATGATAACAGAGTTAATGGTAAAAATGTTGAAGAGCTACGAGCGATGGGAGTCAGTGGAGAAAAGATCAATTTGATCCTAGAGATCCGTGTTCAAATGGAAAAAGATGAAAGTCCACCTAACCTTAGGTACGTTGAGAGTAGATTAAAGTAGAAAGTTGATCAGGTGAATGAGGTTTTAGGATTCATTGTAATTCCGGACGATATAACAGCGATAAATAAGCTTTTGGCAGCAGCTGGATGCGTTGTGAGAAGACATCTTGGAGTAAGAGAGAAAAGAGGACAGAAACCAGTTGAACCATGATGGAAGAGAAGAATAAACCAACAGATTGCACAGTTGAGGAAGGATGTAAGCCGGTTAGAAAGATAGAAAGGCAATGAACTGGGGTCAGAAAGAATAAAGTGTGAATTGAAGAATAAGTATAAGATAGAGGCTAAAGGGTTGAGTATGGTGATTGAGGAGTTGAAACAGCGAATTATTGCAAAAGCAGCAAAAGTAAAGCGTTATGAAAATAGAATAGATCAGTATGGCCAAAACAGATTATTTCAGTCTAGTCAAAAAAGATTGTTTGAATTATTGGAAGGGAATGAAAGAGACGATGATGTAAGACCGAATGAAGATGAATTTCTCAGATTTTGGAGTGAGGTTTGGGACAACCCAGTTAGACACAATGAAAGAGCAGAATGGTTAAATGAATCGAAGAAGGAATTAAACAGAGTAAAAAAGCAGGAGGATATAGTACTGACAACGGATAAAGTAAAGAAACAGCTAGAGAAAGTAAACAACTGGAAAGCACCAGGACCAGATGGTCTTCATGGGTTTTGGTTAAAGAAATTTACATCATGCCACGAAAGAAAAGTTATGGGACTCCAAAGATGTTTGATGGAAGGCCAGATCCCAGACTGGTTGACAACAGGAAGAACCATCTTGATCAAGAAAGATAGGACGCAAGGAGATGTGGTAACAAATTTTAGACCCCATAACTTGTCTTGCCCTAATGTGAAAACTATTCACTGGAATAGTAGGTGTAGAGCTATACGAACATTTGGATGAACAGAATCTACTTCCTGAAGAACAGAAAGGACGCCAAAGGAATTCAAGGGGTACAAAGGATCAACTTCTTATTGATAAAATGATCATAAATTGTAAAAGGAGAAAAACTGGGGTAGGAATGGCATGGATTGATTACAAGAAAGCGTACGATATGGTCTCACATAGTTGGTTGAAAACGTGCATTGATATGTTTCGAGTAGCCGAAAATATTAAAAAGATACTGGTGAATGAAATGGATAAATGGAGTACAAATTTGATGGTGGGAAAGAAAGATCTGGGAAATGTTAGGATACGCAGAGGAATATTTCAAGGAGATAGTTTGTCGCCATTGCTTTTTGTGGTCGCATTAATCCCACTGTCACTTATTCTCAGGAAGATGAAGATTGGGTATGACTTAGGTGACGGCAGAGGCAAAGTCAATCATCTAGTGTTTATGGATGACCTTAAACTATTTGCGAAGAATGAAAACCAAGTGGATAGCCTGATAAATTCAGTCAGGATCTTCAGTAATGATATCTGTATGAAATATGGAATTGAAAAATGTGCAATGTTCATCATGAAACGAAGCAAAATTGTTAAATGTGATGGAATTGGGATGCCAGACAATCGGATAATCAGAGGGTTAGAGAAAGAAGAAGGATAAAATATTTGGAAATACTAGAAGGGGATGAGATTAAAAGTGAAGATATTAAGAATATTATAACATCAGAATACTATTGGAAAGTTAGAAAGATCCTTAAGTCAAAGTTAAATGGAGGGAACATCATGAAAGCAATTAATGCGAGAGCGGTGCCAATTGTTCGATATAGAGTAAGTATAATAAATTGGACCAAGACAGAGTTGAGAAGCATGGATAGGAAGACTAGGAAATTATTGACAATCTACGGAGCTTTACACCCAAAAGCCAACACAGATAGGCTGTACGTCAAAAGAGATGATGGAGGAAGGGGATTGATTAGTGTTGAGGACTGTGTTGCAATAGAATCTTATAGCTCTCATGTTTCTCAAACATTAAACAGAATTTTATAAATTGAATGAATATCTTGAAGGAAGCCAGAAGAGCCTGCTAAATGCTGTTAAAAAAGAAGGAATATTGGATGAGGGTAAAAACGGGGGGGGAAGTGAAGGAGCAAAGGAAGAGTCAATATGTGGAAAAAGTATTGCATGGACAGTTCATGAGGAATACAGGAAACAGAGGGAACAATAACAGCAGCACAGGATCAAGCATTGCGAACTAATGCAATAAGGAATAAAATTGATAAACTAGATATAACCCCTTTGGGTAGAATGTGTGGGGAACGGGATGAAACAATCAGCCATGTTGTTGTCGAGTGTAAAAAACTTGCGCAGCCTCAGTATAAGGTTTGGCGTCATGATAGATTGGCAGTTGTAGTGCACTGGAACATGTGCAAAAGATATAAACTTCCCTACCAGGCACAATGGTATGAACACATTCCAGAGAGAGTACTGGAAAATGATGATGTGAAACTGTTGTGGGATTTCCCAATACAGACCGATCATCATATTGACCATAATAAGCCGGATATTGTGATTTATGAAAAGAAAAAAAGAGATTGTTGGATAATAGATGTCGCGTGTCCGTTCGACACAAGGGTGGAGGAGAAGGAACAGGAGAAACTCACTAAATATCAGGACTTAAGAAAAGAAGTTAATAAACTGTGGAATTGCAGAAATGTAACTATCATACCGATTGTGGTTGGAGCGTTAGGAACTGTTGGAAAAAGACTCTCTCAGTGGTTGAAAAGGATAAATATGGAGGACAGTTTTGAACTTCTTCAAAAATCTTGTTTGCTAGGAACAGCTCGAATAATACGAAAAGTATTAGAAAATGGTTAAATAGATGGTGAAAGCTTACTACCTTAAGCTACGGGATGTAGCCTGATAGTGAGTTACCAACCGGTTAAGAACTAGACCGTGAGAAAACGATAATAATAATAATAATAATAGGGTTCAAAGGCTATTATCGCTGGGGCGGCTGAAGAAGTTAAGCGATCCCTGGCTTACAAAATACCCCAATGGCATGTGTCTCAGAGAGCCTCCGACAACTAAGCTCAACTCCTGGCCTTCTAGTGGAAAACCTGTTCGGAACTGACAGGAGAAGGGGCGAATGGCGAGTTCTGACGCCTAAAAACCAGTGCTTCGCACAGGTTGAGTTCGTTAATCTTGGCCGGCAGTCCACCTAGGAATTAGGGCCTCCAATATAAAAGTCTTTAAGGGTTGAGAAGACTCTTTGAGTCTTTGGACAAACCTCTCTAGTGATCGTATCTTAAAAAAAAATACTGGTGGTTGTGTGCACCAAATCAACACAAACCTTATGACTGTAATAAATATCAATGAATTTGAAGAAAATGGCGTAAATGGTACTGGAGGGGGGAGCTGAAAGTGCCACGCCCAGCAGGCGCCCTGTGAGTGAGCAGCACAGGCCCGGTGGTCATCATGCTACTGCTAAAGTGACAGTGGAGTAAAGGTGATAAATATTGCTGTGATAGAATGCTACTATCTCAGTAAACCAGTAGGTGAGAACAAGAAGCCAGTGAGAGGACACAGAAGAAGGATGCACAATATCTGGAAAGAAACGGGATTATTTACATGTAATGAACGAAGATTATGTCATTAGGCAAGAGCAATTAGGAAGAATGAATGGTTGACTACTGTGGAACTTAAAGCTATCAGGAGAGTTGTGAACGAGTTGTGACGAGTACAGATGAAAACTTGAACGATGAGGTTGACGAAGCTGAAAGGAAAGACAACGATTCAAAACTAGAGAAGCAGGATGAGGAGATGAGTCAGGAGGAGAGGGAGATTGCGGATAACATTGTCAATATTATGAAGGAAGGACATGTCGGAGTTGTAAAAGGATTTAAGAAAGTTGATAGAGGTAAGCTGAATGAAGTCACGAGGAAAGTAAACAACGCTCTGATGTATATCAGGATGAATACAATAAGTAATACGAGTAGATTGATTAACTCAGTAGCGATTTATATTGGGCAGAAAAATGGGACTGAAAACGAGTGAAAATAAGAAACATCAGGAAAGGGAACCTTGGTGAAAAAGGAGAATGGAAAAAAAGTTAACGAACTGAGGAAACACATCAACATCTTAGAGAGACACAAAAGAGGGAAATGGGAAAGAAGGAGAAAATTTCTGTATCGGAGAAGTAAGAAATCTGGAGAAAAGGGATTGACAATGTAATTGAGGAACTAAAGCAACGGTTAGCTACAAAAAAAGCAAAAGTAAACAGATATCAGCAAAGAATTGAACAATATAGGATATATAGAATGTCCCAGTATGACCAAAAATAGATATAGCAGCAGCTTGATGGTGAGAAAGAAGGCATGAGACCTGATGCCCAGGAAAGTAGAGCATTCTGGAGTGCGATGTGGGATAAAGAGAAAGAGCATAAAAAGGATGCGGAGTGGCTTGACGAACTCAGAGCAGAACCAGATGATGTTAAATAGGAGGATATTGTGATCACGGAAGCTATGGTGAAGCAGCAATGTAAGAGGATACCCTACTGGAAAGCTTCAGGACCAGATGGGGTTCAGGGATTTTGGATCAAGAAGCTTACAAAGTAGCTACCCAGTTGGACGATATGGTAAATGACAGAGTAGCCATACTAGCTTGGATGACAAGCGGTAAAACATTACTGTGCGTGAATAATTTAGAAAAAGGTTATGCAGTTGAGAATTATCAACCAATAACCTGCTTATCGGTGATGTGGAAATTGATGACAGGAGTTATTGCTGACAATATATATGCGTATATGGAAAATAAAAACAAACTACCTGACGAGTAGAAGGGCTGTAGAAGGAAGTGCAGAGGGACGAAGGATCAGCTACTGATTAATAAGATGATTTTGAAAGACTGTAAAAGTAGGTATACAAACTTGGCAATGGTGTGGGTAGATTACCGAAAAGTCTATATGGTCCCACACTCATGGATTTTAGAATGTTTAGATCTGGTTCAGTTGTCGGATAATATCAAGGGACTCATTTGGAGGTCCATGAGAAGCTCGCGAACAGAACTAAAGCATGTGGAAAGGTGTTAGGGAAAGTCAGCATCAGGAGTGGTATTTTCCAGGGTCTCTCACCTCTACTTTTTGTCATATGTATGATACCCTTGACAAAAGTATTGCGGAAGGCTAGGGTTGTTTATATCGTGAAATATGGAAATTTGAGAGTAAATCATCTGTTTTTTATGGACGATCTCAAATTATTCGGCAAGAGTGAGAAAGAAGTTGACGGCCTAGTTAGCACGGTACAGCTAACCAACAAGGACATAGGAATGGAGTGTGGAATAAAGAAGTGGGGTATGGTGGTTATGAAGAGAGGACAATTAAGAAGTGCAAAAGAGATTGTGCTACCAGATGGAGAGATGATCAGGAAAGTGAACAAAAATGGGTATAAATACCTGGAGATATTAGAGCTGGATAGGATTAAAGAAAGTGAGATGAAGAAGAAGTTCGGGGATGAATATCTGAGAAGATTTAGGTTAGTGATGAAGTCGAGGTTGAATGGTAAGAACAGGATTAAGGCGGAAAACACATGGATAGTGTCTGTAATGAGATATGGAGCAGGTATACTCAAGTGGACGAATGAAGAACTTAAAACTTTGGATGCAAGAACTAGAAAAGTGATGACGATGAATGAAGCTTTACACCCAAAGAGCGATTTAGAAAGAATGTACTTACCACGGGAGAAAGAAGGCGGAGGTTTAATTAGTTGTAAAGCTTGTGTGAGGAGTGAAGAGAATAGTCTTGGATGGTATGTCAAAGGAAATGATGAGCCAATGTTAAAAGCAGTGGCACGAAATGGTACCATTGAAACAGAAGCAACGATTCTGCCTGAGGAATACAAGAAAACACAAATTCAAGACAGGGAGAGGAAGTGGGTGGAGAAGAAAATGTATGGACAGTATGCCAGAGAAATGGGCAACGGAGTTGACATGAAGAGGACCTGGAGACGGTTTAAGAAAAGTGACTTGAAAGGGTGTACGGAAGCCTTGATATGCCGTACACAGGAGCCGAAGCTTTCAGAACAAATTACACGAAATACCACATTGACAAGACTGCAGATTTGCCGTTGTGCAGGATGTGTGGAGAGAAAGGAGAAAGTGTCGGACATCTGGTCAGTGAATCCAGTAAGCTTACACAGAAAGAATACAAGAGGAGGCACAACAACGTGGCCAAGTACATCAACTGGGAGTTATGCGGAAAACTCGATCTGGATAGATCAAGCAAATAGTACGAGCACAAGCCACCAGGTGTGTTGGAGAACGGTAGAAACACGATTCTGTGGGACTGTAACATCCAATGTGACCACTTGAGAGAAAGGGAGTAGACCAGACATTGTGGTAATTGATAAGGATAAGAAAGAATGCCTGATAATTGATACAGCAGTCCCAGGAGATGCAAAGGTGAAAACGAAAGAACAGGAGAAAGTTGAGAAATATCAGGACTTGAAGATAGAGATAGCATATATGTGAAACATGAAATGGGTCACTGTTATTCCTGTGGTTGTTGGTGCACTAGGAGCGGTCTCTAAGGATTTGGAAAATTAGATTGAAAAGATTGGGATCGAAGTGAGGGTAGAGCATCTGCAAAAAACGGCATTATTAGGAACAGGCAGAATTTTGGGAACGGTGCTTATGCAATAAAACAGACGAACTAAGCCCTCGAGACCTTTGGCTACTTGTTGTAGCTTGCTCTCAACGTCATTACTGGATGGAAGACTTAAATCCGAGCGTGAAGAGAATAATAATAATAATAATAATAATAATAATAATAATAATGTGCAATGTCTGTTGCGGCCTTACCTGGCGGGATGCTGGGAGCCCGTAGCAGGCTGAGACCCCTTCTCCTGCCCTTAGTTGGGTGGTGTGCGACTTGTAATAACAATTATTATTATTATTATTATTATTGTTATACTGATAATTTACCCATCCCATTGCTACGTTGGTGTGCCTTTTCATTAAATCCTTAAGAACGAATTTATCAATAACTAACTGGTCTTTTGTTCCCCTGTATTGTCTTTTGCAGCCTTTTTGTTCATTTGGTAGGATTCCGTTACTATCTAGAAAGCCGTACATACTTTCAGAAATGATACCAGTCATAAGTTTCCACATTGATGGGAGGCATGATATAGGTATTAAGTTGTCTGCGGCGTTGCCTTTTGCAGGATCCTTTGGCCAAAGAACTGTTCTGCCACACGTCATCCAATCGGGAAACTCTGCCTCTTCATTCAATATCTTTTCCAGTTGTTCCGCTATTCTTTGACGACAAGCTGTTAATTTCTTATTCCAGAACCCCTGCACGCCATCAGGTCCTGGTGTTTTCCAGTTAGGTATCTTTCGGCACTGCATTTCTACCTTATCTTTGCTAATGTGCAGATTTTCTTGAACGGGATAATCCATATCTTCCTATAATTCTTGTAACCATTCTGCCTGATTATTATGTTCTGTTACATTGTAACAAACTATCCCAAAACGTCTCACTTTCTTCAGCATCAGGTATAATCTTCTGAAACTCTTACCATCCAATTCTTGATAAAGCATCTTTTGATCCACATTAAACATTCTATTTTGCCCAGGGGCGTAGTAAGCTGGTCGAAGTTAGGGGAGGCCGGGACCAAAATTTAAGTTAAAGATGGGCTTTTTTCGGTAAATGTTTACATCGACTTTATAGTTGACAATGCTGAGACAATACTTACAGTTTTACACCTATGGTAAGGAGTATTATAGAAGATTACTAATTAATTCATTACAAGACTAATTGCAATTATAAAATGTTGTAGCTCTTTAAACTTTAAATTTCAACAATACTAAATGTGACCATGCGTTTGTCAGAGTTTTAATGGCATTTGTGTTCAACTCTTAAGTATAATAAAATATCAACTATTGTTAATGCTGTGCACAGTCAATTAGATTTTTAAATATTGTCTACTTTAATTCTGAAATGCAAATGCGTGCCATGGTAAAAATTAAAATTTTTAAGGGGGGCGAACAGTATTGCGGCTCCCCTAAATAAATGTTGGGGGCCGCGGCCCCCGTAGCCCCCCCCCCCGCTTTGTACGCCACTGATTTTGCCTATATTGCTTGATTCTTTGTTCGTACCGTTTCACCTTTTGCTTTCTTTGCTAGAGTCCTCTGCTTCAGCTCTTCCACTACAACAGCTACTCCTTTACGCTTTATGTTGTATTTTCTTTCCAACATCTGACACTTTGCTTCGCTTTATAACTCTCCTCTTTTATTTCGTTCTAACGCTCTAATTTCTTTGTTCAGTCTCTTAATATCTCTTTCAATCCTTCTCTTTCACCATGGTTCAGCGTTTTTCCTTTCCCTTGTTTTACTCTTCATTCCTAACCTCTCTTTTACATATAAACCTACAGCTTTTAGTAATCTGTTTGTTTCTGTGATGTTATTTGTCTTAATGTACTTTAGCACATTGTTTACCCTTCTTGTTTCCTCTAAGACTTTCATTCTATCAACCTTCTTAAGATTGCAACTTCGATCATCTTGGCAATTCATTAGTACCTCAGTCCTATTAATAGTTTCTTTTTCCTCATCTGTGGCTTGCTCAATTTCATTTGTAATTAATTTCGTCTTCTCAACATTCTGTTCGTTCTAAGTATGCTCTCTTACAGCGGTTAAATCATTGTCTTCACTGTCTGGTGACGCAAAACACGCTGGAAGACAACAAAAAAAGAGAAAATTTTTGTTAAAGATTTGAAAATTATGCTAGCAAACAACAGAGCAACTGATGCTGAGTTGGGAACAGCTAAAGAAAAATGGCTAGACGAACTGAGATCCAAGAAAATACGTTTGAAGAAACTGAGCACTAAAGGTAAAGAATACGTAATAATGCGATGTTTAGGGAGGATGAAGGAGGTTTCTACCGTAAATTGAACTATTCAAGAGAAAAATACGATAGGAACCACTCCAAAACATGGAGAAGTTTGTAGAATTTTGGGGAGACATCTGGGAAAAAGAGAAGGAAAAGGCTATTCAACCTTGGATAAATGAAATCGATTTCGAATTTAAAAGTAAAGTCTACCCAGTGGAAAAATTTGATGTCACAGAAGATAACCTGGCAAGTGTTTTGAAAAAGAGAAAAAGTTGGTCTGCCCGTAGAATTGATGGTATTCAAAATTATTTGCGGAAGAAATTTAAAAGGATTTAGAAATTATTATGCCAAACGATGAAGTAACGGAAGTGCGATGTGGATTCAATTGTGGAATGGATTGCCTTGGGAAGATCTGTATTATTACCTAAAACAGATAATTTAAGTATGGAAGAGGAATACAGACCGATAACGCGCTTGAATACGTCTTATAAAATGTACACAGGAATATTAGCAAGGTACGTGAAGAAACAATGTAGTCCGGAATAACATGTGGGACGAGAGCCAGATGGAAGCTACAGAAGGAAGTACTAAGCACAACAAATCAACTACTGATTGACAAATGTATCTTGGGAGAGGTAAGATAATAGTACAGAAATTTGGCAATTGCATTTTATGATTATAGAAAGGCATATGATATGGTACATTATGATTGGATGATTAGCGCGTATAGATGGATGGGTGTACCAGAAGGTGTTTGTAGAGTGATTGAAGCATTGACGAGAAGATGGAAAACCAGATTGGAAGTATGGGTCAAGACTGGGTTTCTACAAGGAGATTGGATTCTACTTGACAGACGTACCAGTTTGCATGCTGCTGAGTAAGAACAGAGGTTATTTAGTAGATAATTACTTAGGTAAGCAGGCCTCAGCTGCCTGTATTATATCCAATAATGCTGTGTGCTGAAGTAGTTATTTATTATAACTACTGACCTTCATCGAAACCCATTATGTTTTGCTGCATTATATCGGCGAATGCATCGAGCAAAATTTTACAAACTCGACTTGCATAATTTTGCTCTCTGCATTCGTTTATATACTGCCGAGTGAAAACAATAGGTTTTGATGCGGGTCAGTAATTAAAAGATGGAAGGTCATGCAGATAGGCCAAGCAAACGAAAACCCAGCTTATTTATCGATGACCTCAAAGTGTATCAAATGACGAAAAGTGCTGAAGCAGTCTTTATTCGGGGCAAAATGGTTGAAGGAGAAGGTTTAGAGCTATTATAAGAGAGAATGAGAGCACTGGATCCAGATAAGAATAATCTGTACAAGTTCCTAGTAACAAGCTGACAAAATTGATAAAGATAAAGTACTAGAACGAACAGTCAGAAAGATGGGGAAGATAATGAGAAGTTTAAATGAATCAGAGCTTATGACAAGAATCTAGTCAAAGCTGTGAACACCAGAATAATACCAGTAGGTAGATATGTAACGAATATTTGTCCATTTGATAAAAAGTGATCTGGTAAAAATGAATATGGGGATAAATAGAGAATTGAGGAGAAAACTGATGCATGGAAAACAGTCAAGTGATGAAAAGTCGTATCTTAGTAGTAGAAAGGCTAGCAACAGAAGAATTAAGAGCTTGAGAAATGTATATAAAGAAACTAAAGTTAGAGTGGCCTGTTATTTCACTATATCCGACTGTCCATGGATGAGACTGACGTGGGCGAGGGAAGTAGCGAATGAATATTGTTCAGTTAGGAGGGAAGCAGAGGAAGTAATGAAAGAAATAGGTCACACTCTTATTCTTGGAGAGGATGGAGTTAAGTTAAATGGAGAACAACTATTTGGTACATGGAAAGAGGTTTAGGCCAAGTTGAAAGGGATACTGAAAACGAAATGTGAAAAACACGCTTCGAGCAACATAAAAAGAAAGAAATGCAAAGCAAGGTGTATAGCAGGCAAGACGAAAGATGCCATCGGTAGCTGGAATGTAATTTCGATCCGAAGAAATGGCTGCAGTGATAAAATTGCAAGAACAAATGGTAGAGACTAGAGTGTGGAAGACGTTAAGGGAGTATAGGTTGAAAATGATCTTTGCAGGCTTTGCAACTCAAGCAAAGAAACAGTACAACATATCTTGGCTTCATGCAAAGTTTTAGTTGGAGATGAATATCTTAGACGGCACAAAAATGCATTGAAGGTATTTGCTGTAGAGTGGGGTATACAAGAAGGAATAATTGACAAAGTAACAGCTTGGTACAAGACCGAATGAAAAAGGGGTGCAGTACTAGAAAGTAGAGAAAAAAACATAAGTTGGGGATTTCGAATACCGACCAAGGAAAACTACGGCAGGAAAGCGACCGGACTTAATTCTAGAAAACAAGAAGGAGAAAAGAATCTGGATAGCTGACATGGCAAGAGACAACGGAGAAAAGTACGTGAAAAAATTAAGAAAATATCAACAACTGGCTTTCGAAATGCGTTAGAAACGTTCAAGATTTAGAGTTGAAATTATGCCGTTGGCGATTGGCTGCCTAGGCAATGGGATGGCCAGGGTAGACGAGCAAGTGCTAAAGTTGAATATCGGACAAAGAAGTAACCAAAAGAAATAACCAAAACAACAGTGAGATTGAATTGGGTTACAGATATCCTAGTCTGTTAAGGCTAACAATGACTGGTAGCTTTCAAGCCATCGGAAGGATTAAGGCTGTAAGGCCCTGGAGGGCTATGAAAAACGTAATGATGATAATAGTATACACATATCTTTACTGGACTGTTATCAATCAAGGACCTGTGTTAATTAATTAAAAATAATAAAAGTTCTTAAATGTCACCATCGAGTTTAAAATCTTTATTTCATCAGGAAGTTTACCAAAACGTTTTGCTTCCGAGAATGCAAAGGATTTACGCCCAATAAGAAGCCAGGTACCGTAGTAAAAACCAGATCAAGAATGTTCTGACCAAGAGTCGATTTAAACAGAATCTGATGGAAAAAATAATAACTTCTTATTAACCTCGTCCGCTTGGTCATTACAGGAAAATGTCAGCCCAGGGTCTTGATCCTTCTTCACACATTTCATGAAGAAGAGACATTCAAATCAACTGCTATGTAAAAACTCCCAGAGGATATGCAATACAGTGCAAAGTTGAATGGGTCGGTAGTTCGATGCAGACATCAAAGTTTTGCAATGTGGCGTGTAATGCAATTTAATAGAAAATAATTATAAAGCACTTTGCGAATTCAATGATTCAGCTACGCGAAGCTCCATAATCAACGTCTTGGCTCGCCTCAAAAATTCGGTCAGCATGGCCAACGGTGGCCCATTCTGTAAGAACCTCTCTTTCCCAACCGCAAAACGTTTTCATAAATCGGCCAATTAGTTTGCTTTGCGAAATAGACAAGGCAACATCTTAGGAATTTCTATCAGTATTTAAATAATCATTTCCAAACAAACTTTGCGCCTTCAGTGTTCAAGGTTTAGGTCTCCAAAGAACAACCTTTGTTGAATTAGCTGTATATATATATGTTATTCAGGCGATGAGTAGTATACATATATATATTTATGTATGAAAATCAAAATCAAAACGTAGGTTGTTGATATCAGGTAGATTGCTGAATGCTTTTTGCAGCAGTGCGAATAATACTTAATACTTTTTCTAGGACCACTGATTAAGTATATTTAGGTATATGTATATGTATATATACTATATATATAATATTGCTTCGGGCCACTACGTTAGGTAAATCAGAAAATTTTAAGGGTTTTTTTTCCATTTCAGCTGGATGAATGATTTATTCAAGAAAGGCTACAAAGATACATTGGAAGATTCCGACATCTATGAAGTCCTTCCAAGAGACTCTACGGAATACCTAACTAACAAACTGCAAAGGTGTTGCTCTTATTTCTTAATTTATTTCTTGTTATATAGTTGTAAACTATCCAATGTTTTAATTTTGCTAAAGTACATTAGCGGGAAATCCCCCGTGAGAGCTGTGAGAGCCAGGACAATTCATAGTGACCTACCAGGAATAACAAAAACCTTTAGGAGCGGAGTCTCAATGTAACTTCAGGTTATAAACACCACATGATTTGTTGAGCAGTAACATGCATATTTGCGATGATTTAACAAAATAGTTTGAAACATAATGTAAATGCATCCCATAGCACTGAACATTAAAATAGTGTCGCCGTAGTTATGTATTAGTTCCCAGACCCTCATGACAGTAAAGCTAAAAGAATTGGTTGCCTGCTGGTTTACTGTGTGCAAGTTTACGGGTTAGGTGCAAAGATGTTTTTGCTGGCATGAGATGCTTTTCCATATTGTATTCATAACTTGAAGTTCGAGTTTCCGTTATTTACATACAAAATGTACCTCAACATCTCAAGAACGAAGTAACTTATGGAGCAGCTCTAAAAATCGTTCTTGGTCATTTAACTTTTAGTATTTGAACTAAAAAAACACATGATTGAGGTTGCAATAATGCATGGATGTTTTTGCACCACCTTTGAAATTCAAATGATCGCAAAGCGGTTGTTTTTTGGTCTTGTGGGGTTTAGTGACTTCAGATGCGTTTTTGTGCAAAGTTTCAAGTGATTACTAATTGTGAAGATATGTGTGATTTTCCAGTAAGAAAATACGACCCCGGAAAGTAACAGAAGTTTGTTTGGGTTCGTAAATCTTCCGAAAGTATCGGGCCTCCGAAAATAATGACCCTTTCGGACAAAACTAATTTTTGAATGAAGTTGAGAATGATTTAAACAGGCCAACGTTTATCATGGCAGATACCAAAGAAGACAACAAAGAAGTGGTTATTTGTAGTTCTTAAGTATAATTAAAACCACAATCTCCCCAAAAACTGTGGCAATTTACATTGATCACCTATTTAAGTCGATAATATCACCTATTTAAGTCGAGGGGATTTCATCCCCCAACTTGCGAAAGTTCTATGGAAGTCCGTCAAAGTTGGAGCAGGAACGTGGGAAACAGGGAAACGTTACACTAACATTGTATATAGACAAAAACTGAGAATTTCCCTGCGGCATTCAAACGTACTTCAACCATACGAATGGAGAGGAGCGACTAATGGCTGCTAAGTCTGACATTAACGGAAGCCACTACGTTCGGAATTTTATAGAAAATACGTGTGATTATCTCACGAGCGGAGTGAGGTATGGAAGAGTTTTAAGCGCGATTCTTTATCACTTCAAGAGTACTTTCAAATGAAACAAACTGAATTTTTGTCTCATTCCCTCGTCAATTGTGAGCTGGACTCAGATGGGAAGTTTACAGACATGCCTCCTCAGGAAATTTTAAAATTTTAGTCTATTTAGATGGTCATATTAAACACTATAGTAAGAAATCACGGACGGCGGAGCCGGGGGGCTGCGGGGGCTGTAGTCCCCCACTTTTTTCAAAATGTAATGTTGAAACAACTACCCTTAAAAACACTTGTGAAATTTCCCAGAAAAGCACACAAAATGCTGTATTTTTATCTCAAGCTCCCCAACTCGTAATCCCGCTCTGCCGTCCCTGGAAACTATGTTATCATTCCACAGACTTAAAATGCTAAAATTTGTCGGATCTTCAGAAAAATAAAGGATTTAGCAAAGTGAATATTGATAGACATATTTTCTGCAGGCTGCTTGCTTCTTGTCAGTTTTATTTTTACCACTGGTATGACTATTCCATAGGCTTTTGAGAAGGATTATAGAAGACCAATAATATCTATTACTTTCAATTTTCGCAAACTTAAGTCCAAACAAATGTTTTTCATTCACACAGAATTTAATAGCGCAGTATTTGGGTATCCTTTGACATCTTATTCTCGAATTGTTTGGGATTTGGGTGTTACAGACTAAATTGTCTGGATAACACCCATTTCTGCATGAAGACATGAGTAAGCAAGTCAAAATGTCTCAAGGTATGAATTTACGTGATGTACACAAACATTGTACTTTTTTTGAATATAAATTTGTCGCCCAAATGAGCCAAGACTGATGTTTGGAAAAAGAATACCTGGAATTATATTTTAACATGTGATAAAACCATGTAGGTCTGAGATATGCATATTGTGGAATGAAATCACTACTGCAGTGGCGAAGCTAGTGGTCATGCTGGTCATGCTGAGCATGACCAAGAATATTCCAGAGTTAAGAATTTTTTTACATGTTTGAAAATGGATGTTTGGTTTGAAATTTTTTTTTAAAAATCGAATGCGGCGTTGGTGAATTATGTGGTGAGTTATGTGCATGGGTGATCTGTGGCAAGTCATGCTCATCTCAGATAGCAGGACCTAGCCGAAATTTGTGCGTCATTTGATTGGCCAAAGTATCCCTTGCGCATGCGTACCTTGCCAGTTTTGGGCTTCGGGTCATGCTGATTTCCAATAGCACGACACCTGTTATTTAAAATTCAGTAGCAATACTAATAGCGATCAAATAGCGAATAAAGGCGAATATAGATCAAAGTCAACCATGTGGATCTTCAGAACGACTGGGGCGTCATGTCTCAGTTTCTGAGGAAGTCTTTTTCTGCAAGAAATGTGAGCGAGCAGAAAGTTATCGTTGGTCGAAGACCTATGCCGAAGCTCATGATCAAGACGAGGGACATGATGTTCCAAGAGGTTTGGTATACGAAGGATTGGCTATGTCCTAGTGAAGACAAGAAGCGTCTCTTTTGCTGGCCTTAGTTGCTCTTTCGACCTGGAGTTCCACAACATCTTGCTATATAAAGTGTCAGTTTTCCCATGGCATTTCAAGTTTGTGAAGGACTTTCTGTATCATCTGGAATGTTATGACATTTATGCATTCAGGCAGATCATTAATTTTTGATGTGGTTTATTATTGTATGATGATGTTTGCTGAATTAATAGACAAGTTGCTGTATGAAGTGTCAGTTTCACAGTGGCATTTTCAAGTATGTGAAGAACTTCCTGTATCATCTGGAATATTATGACATTTATGCATTCAATCAGATCATTTTTAATGTAGTACATTACTATGATAAATATTTTGCTGATTAAATAGACAAGTTGCTGTATGAAGTGTCAGTTTCACTATGAGATTATCAAGTTTGTAAAGGACTTTCTGTATCATCTGGAATATTATGACATTTATACATTCAGATTATTATTGATGTGGTTCATTATTATATGATAACCTTTTTGCTGATTATATACACAAGTTTGTGTATGAAGCATCAGTTTCATCATGACATCAAGTTGGTGAAAGACTTTCTGTACCATCTGGAATATTATGATATTTATACATTCAGACAGATTATTATTGATGTGGTTCATTATTATATGATGACTTTTTGCTGATTAAATAGACAAGTTGCTGTATGAAGTGTTAGAGATATTCATTCAGTATTTCTGTTTCTCCATGACATTTTCAAGCTATTCATTACTGTGATGACTTTTTGCTGGTTAAGAATGTGCTGCCTGCCATTTGTACATCTGCATCCATGATGTGATGAATTCGGTGAAAAATCTTTACAAAGGAAAGAAAAGCCATTCACTGTGAAACTGAATGCAATGAACAAATCCATGAAAGAAGACTCGAGGTGAACTCAGTGTTAAAAGCATTGAGGACCAATTCACTTAAGTATTTTTCAAGCATAATCATGGTAAATATTTTATACTTACAGTAAGTCTCCACTTCTATGTTTAGTTAAACAGTAATGTTGGGCTAGACTTGCTCATCAGTCATGGCTATCAATATTGGATTCACTCACAGCTTTGTCAGTGCTCCATAAGCGTGGCAATAGGCTCTGACATAAGATAAAACAGCCCAAAATGTTGTACTTTGCTTACTTTAAACAACATTTTGTGATGCTCAGAATTCTTAAAAACTATCCTCAAAATGCAGGAAATGGCATTTCTGAGACTCCAGATTTCAAAATTTTCCGAGGGAGCATGCTCCTGGACCCCCCTAGCGGGGGCTTGCGCCTTCGGCGCTCGCATTCACTCTGAAGTCACAATAGCATGACCAGTCATTTATGGTCAGCTTCGCCACTGATCACTAGTAGATCATTGGACAAGATTAAGCCGGGATTGCACAGCCGGTACCGTTCGGCTGGCTTTAGATCCCCAATTTTGTGTGAAAACTCGGTTTCAAAAGTATACAAGAAATATCCAAAAAGACTGCAATTTTTCGAGTTTGTTGTGATAGAATGTTAAGTTAAGTTCTCGACATCTGCAATTATAGGATGGCGATTTAAACGTTTCCGGCGTAGTATGCCGTACGACCTCTCATGAATTTTTACATATAAAGCTTCTTGCGATTTAGTTGTAAAAAGATAATTCGTGGAAACCTCTACAAAACTTGTAGGAATGACGCAGAAATCTATACAGATAATGATTGTGCAGTAATTTGGCACCTGCATGTCTTGCTTGAGATTGTATGCAGAACCCATCTTTGAGCGAGGGTCTTGTCTGACAAAAAAATTCACGTTACGTAATTCACGTTATGTTTTTCAGGTATTGGGAGTACGAAGTGAAGACCTCGAAAAATCCAAAGCTCGTCACACCGTACATTAAGTTGGCTGGTGTTTGCTATATGTCTCTTATTATTTATATAATTTTAGAGGTAAAGTAACATGTACGAACTTCATTTCCATCTCATCCGTTATCAATGCATCCGTAAAGCTATTTAACTTTGAAACAGCTCTAATCACAACTTAAATCAATTCCATTAAAACTTGAAGAATGTTCTTCATGTTTTTTTCATGTGAGGTAGGCAAAAGCCTTCTTACCAAGTTTTTCCTTTTTCAAATCTAATTATCCTGTATTTCGGCAAGAGTCAACATTTAATTGAGGTAAGATGATTATGGTCCATTCGTATACTCCTACTAGCTTGGAGCTGTAAATTTTAAATGGAAAATTATATATTAATTATATTCTTTCCTGATTTATGGGTATTCTGAAATTTGTTTGCTGGATAACAATTTTCATTATTAAATATGGTTTTTATGATAAAAGAAAAGAATATCATAACTGTGACGCGTCTTTCGATATGTTACAGATAAAACACTACTCTTTGGGTTTCAAATGTCACATAAAAACGACAAACCATTCGATAATAACCGGAAGTTATCTCGGTTTATTATTCACGGCCGAGAAAGTTCTTTTGAAAGTAGTTGATTAACTTTGGAACTATCTTAATTCACCTCCTCAAAAGAATTCAATTTAATAACACACAAAACGTTGAAGTTGTGTTGAATACAATTAAACTTGAATTTGAATTTCGAATTTTGAAATTTTGGACTTTAATTTGAATTGCCTTTCAGTGTTTCAAACTTGGCAGCAATTAAATTAATTATTAATACCTGTAACACTAAAATATTATCTTATTTTTCTAGACGGCAGTGCGCATAATACAGCCGATTTACATTGGTAAGATAGTGAAACTTTGTCAAGATGGAATGGAAGAGGATAAAATGCAAGGTTATGTCTACGCAAGTGTTATCGCAGGGTGCGCGTTCGCAGAACCACTTCTGCAACATCCGTTATTTGTTCAACTTTTGAGAACTGGGATGAATCTCAGGGTAGCAACTTCTGCGTTGATTTACAGGAAGGTAAGAAGAATCGATATGAATAATAGAAGAAGGGGCTAAAGTTCCTTTACTTACAGGCTAGGACGAAGGTTAGTTTCCTAATACCTTTCAACCTTCGCTCTCAAACCTTTGAAATTTTTTAACTTTCTCGCTGATTGCTAATAAGATTAACTCTCATATGCCGTGGCTTCAGCTCTTTGGAAGTAATGATCGAAAAACCGTTTGGGTTTTTTGGTTATTGCCAAAAAAAATTTAGCGATCGCCAATTGATTTGAATTCAAACCTACCGAGGAAATTCTTGAATGTTTTCATATCTCATTTGAATGCGCATGCAACATGCAAATGACGATGCACCTTAACCTTCAGTGTATAAGGGTGTATTTAGCAATTTTGAATTGTCGTCGTGTATATCATTTGGACTTTCTCGTAATGATGCGTGATCTTTAGGGACCTTTGAAAGTTAATCAGTTGTTACCGTGATCGCTGGCGTAGCCAGTCCGTTGGTTCAGTTGGGCGATCACAGGCCTGTAGCTATTAATTTACGGAGAGGGGGGCTAGAACCGGGTGAGCAGTACAAGCTTTCTGGGAGGTGCGGGGATACGGTCCCCAGGAAGTTTCTAAATTCTTGGGTCCCTGATATGGCATTTCCTACATTTTAAGAGGAAGTTTGACCAGTTTTGACCTCTTTTCCCCAGTAACCCACCCCAGACACTGCTTGAGAAAATACATGTGTTGCACATCAAGTTTACAAATTATAATCAATACTGATAGAGTGAGATATCCAGTGACGTCATTCACGTGCGTGACTGTTCGGGCACCACGTGGCCAGGCCCAGCCTTGGCTACGCCACTGACTGTGATCAAACTCAATAAACGAGCTTTTCATTTAATTTTTCAGTCAATTATGATCTTGATTGGATATTTAGAAACTGAGCTTTCATGGAACAGTGACTACTAAAGGATACAAAATTTGTACTTTTTTACATTGATTGGTGAGAAGATGCATGGACAAAGGCGTGCTCAAATTTACTGTTTTTTAAATAAATGAACTTTTTTACATTTAACAGGATACACACCGAGGGAAATTTGAGACACGTCTTGACAAAAATGTTTACTGTTCAAATTAGAAGACAAGAATCGAAACTCGTTGGTTTCAATAAAGAGCGTGCTTGTATTGCCATTTGCCGCGGCAATCACAGGGAGTTTCTAGTTTAAGATCACTGAAGATCTTGATATGTCTCATTTTGATTCAATATTAAAATCCCTCGAGATCTTAACTCATCTTGATGCACCTTTTCTCTGCATGTACATAAAAATTCATCTATACCGTACGATCGTGTACCAAGATTTACTCCCCACAATTGTAAGCACTACCTCAGGGCTTTACTTCCTATGAAGAGCTGTTCACCTGACGAAATTGGTGACGTCAGTTTGCTACTTAGATCATCAATTATTGATTAGTTTGAAAAATATTTTCGAAACTCAAATATTTTCTCCTGCAAAATGCCACAATCATATTTGAAATTCAATTGGTTCAAAATTCTTGTTAAACCCAGTGGTATACGAAATCCAGAGGTCACACTCACGTATGAAATTTTTCATGCCAAAAGAAAACTGGTAGATGAAACATTCGAAAGGGTTTATACAGTCGGTGTTTATATGTAATTTACGGTGAAACTAAATGAATAAAACTGATATTTTTTACCGATCTTTCCGGAAACCTGGGCCGTTTTTGCGTGCAGAAAATACCTTTTCTCGCAAGGTACTAGTTTTCACGCAAGGTATTGAAAAATTGCGGAGCAAATTTGAAAGCAATTGAACTAGAACCGGGTACTTTCGTCCTGAGATTTCGAAGATCAGATTCCACATTAATATAATTGCTTTTTTTTCGGTATATACGGATAAATATGTTCATTCTCAAACAAGGCTGTTATGTTAATTTGGCCCCTCAGAAGCATTACATTGGCATTCTCATAGTCTCAATTATACATCATCAACACTTAACCACACTACAGATTATAAATGAAGCACATTATTTACAATGATTTGAACAGCAAATCCTTTGAGGGTTATCGGAAACGGCCTCAATACTCGGAAATGCTCGCCTAAAAGTGCAAAGAATAAAAAGTTATCATACACGTACAAGTGTGACCAAACATTATTCCTTCACCACAAGGATCCTAGTGAGAGAGACCGGTTGCTTGCTTCTTTAGAAATCTTAGGTCGGGAAAGACTCCAAAACCAACCATGGAGAAACCCACCAGGTCCACGGGCAACGGTCAGAATTGAAATCAATAAAAAGACGAAGCATAATTCATGTAATAAATTTCTTATTAACCTGCTTTTTTACTAGTTTATAGTCTGCAGTTGCTGTGAAGTATTCTATCTTCGCAAGCCCTAGACAAATATGTTCTCACACAGATCTCATAGTCGTTTAATGTGTCAGCTTTTATTGTTTTTCAGGCTTTGAGGATGAGCCAATCGTCCTTGAGTTCCACAAACACAGGTCAAATTGTAAATCTGGTTACCAATGATGTACAAAAGATAGAAGAGGTAACCCGTTTTGATTGCTTTTTTATCTAACACTTTTCCAAAAGTTCTTTCCAAGCTTGTGTTATGATACATTCTGTTCGATTCTGCCGTGGAAAGGACTTTGGTCACTTGGAGCGCTCGAAATTTTACCGGTGACATTTTACACCGGTCACATTCCAAGCAATAGCCAATGGAACGATGACTTAGTAACATGACTGATTTGCGTTTGACAGGAGCCTTGATGTTGCAAGAACGCAAGGTCAAGGTCATTCCTTCTGAATCGAGCCCATGACCACAGAATTTAGTGCAGTGTAGCATTGAACTATTGTACCAGGGATGTGTATTTTGACTGATAACTTTCAGAGCATTTTTTTTGGTATTGTGTACTTGTTCTTTAAAGCAAAGGTTATCATCTACTTTTATTATTTGGCTCAGTAATGATTGTTTTTCAAAAGTACAAGTATTATTTTTGGGTGGTTTTATAAAATAGGCTTAAATATGCGTAAGATAATATTATACTTCAGATAGTCATCTGTGTACTTTTTCATGATTGAGATGCCTTAAAAGGAAAAAAAATGACTTTATTTTTACAGTGACTGGATATTCCTAAAATAGATTTCCTTATGTTTTTAAGGTAACCCATTACACCTTGTATTTATTCGTTGCGCCATTCTTGTTAGCAGTAGCCTGCTACTTATGCCAAAGAGAAATTGGATATTCCTTCATTCCTGGAATGTTACTCCTATTCTTTTTGACTCCTTTTCAAGCTTGGCTCGGGAGATATTTTGCTGCTTTGAGGTTTGCTTGATATAATGATATTTTAACATATCGAAATGCTTATGGGTATTCGAACGTAGTCGAACCTCTATTAAGCGGCCACCCTCGGGGATCGGCTTTGTGGCCGCTTAATGGAGGTGGCAGCTAAATAGAGGTACGCAAAAAGTAGACCTTTGGCGTGGTCTAATGTCTATTTATTCAATCATAAATCACTGATTACAGTAATAAGTAGACTTTAGAAAGATCAAGTAGTTGTTAACAAAAGAGTTTTCAAACTTGGTGCAAGAACTAAACAAAGCGGTAACAAAAGACAAACAACTTAAATTTGGAAAAGTGTAAAGTGCAATATGTTCGACCATATAAGTTTACTATTAGCAGTCTATGTTTGCTTAAAATAGTCCTCAATCTGCATTTGTCGTCGCGGTGCATTGAGTTTCAAAGCACAGAGCAAATCATTTGTCTTAGATGTTGATTGAGCTAGCTCCTCATATCCGTTATAAATTGCAAAATTTGGCAGATCCTCAGCATGCCCAATTGCCTCCTTCGACTTAATTTCAGGTTCTTGTAAATCTCTGTCATATTCGTCATCGCTTACTGAGTTTACTGTATCTGACGAAGCGGATAAATCATTCAGATTATCTCCCAGCAATTCCTCGCGAACAACTTCCCTTTAGTTCGGATCAGAACTGTCTATGTAGCCAGAACAAACTTCAAGATCGTCTTCGGTAGATATGTAGTCTTCTGCAGTACAAGGCACTTCGATTCTGCTCAGAAGTTCTTGAAGATCTTGCAGTTCTTCTCCTTCAAAGGGATCGTCTTCGATAGCGATCTCTTCCGGATACAATCCTGTCTTCTTGAAGCATCTTTGGATTGTATCAGAAGACACTTCGTCCCAAGCCTGTCTTCCCCATTCGATGGACATAAGAAGATTCACAGATTTCACAATGTCGCTCGCACTCTTGGACCCGTCGACTTGACCACATACATAGCGAAGCAATCGCTTTTTGTACTTAACTTTCCAGTTGGGAATGATACCAGCGTCCAGTGACTGAGTCTTGGATGTGGTATTCTTTGGCAAAAACACAATGTTTATGTTCGAAAAGCTGTCCTTCAAGCTTTCTGGATGACAAGGGGCATTATCCATAAACAGCAAAATACTTCTGTTCTTTCGTTTCAATCGACGATTAAGTTTTGACAAAACTTCAGTCATAATACTGGTGTTCATCCAGGCTTTGGCATTTGAAAAATAGTTGCATTTGGACGGACGCGTTTTGTCCTTTAAATGCTTGAAGCATCGCGGTTTTACAGACTTTCCGATAACAATGGGATCTTCCTTATCCCCTGCGGCATTAACAAAAAATGCCCACGTGTTGCGCTGCTTTGCGTTTTTGCCGCCACTGTATCTTTTTCCTCTTTCGCTGAGAGTCTTCTCAGGAAGACCACGCCAAAAACTCCCAGTTTCGTCCATGTTCCACACACCTTCTTTCTTCCATCCTCTGGTGATTTCTCGTGCCCTTTCACTTCAGCTTTCGACTGTTTCCGGCCTCACGCCTCCATATGTCTACCGAAAAACGATACTCGCATCCGAATGAAATGAGGGAGGATTTTGAAATCATTGGACATGTTCCAAAATTAATGGCAATCTGGCTCACAAAGTTTCTTAAACGAGCGGCAAACTCCGGTAAAGCAGTGATCAAGTGCAAACGTGTGAATAGAGGTGGCTGCTATGGTTTGGAAATTCCCTGTGAATTTCATTCCACAGGAGATGCCTTTTCAATCAGTTGGCTAAAGGCAAAGCTAAAAAAGGAGGGATTTGACGCGAAGTAATAGAGCGTTTCTATGCAACGCAAACACTGACACTTTTGTTGCTAACAATGCTTTGAATTTAATGACCTTTAAAGTTGAGTGAGGTGTCAAGTGACATGTGTTGAACATTGTGTTTAAGCTCAACTTTTAGTGCGGTTCTCTTGAAAGAGTTGCGCCAAGTAAATCATGCAAACTGGCTGTTTAATAGAGGTAATAATTCATATAAAAAATCATTTGGGACCGCTCATAGGTGGCCGCAGCCGCTTAATGGAGGTGGCCGTTTAATAGAGGGATATTTTATTGTAATTGTATTACAAATATTTTGGGACTTTAATATGCTGCCGTTTAATAGAGGGTGGCCGCTCAATGGAGGGCCGCTTAATGGAGGTTTGACTGTACGCACATTCGTGCTATGCTAATTGAGGTTACAGTCAGCATAGATAGTCATAGAGCTTCACAGATTTTTTAACCAGCTGCTACAAGTTGTACTTGGTGTACTTAAAATTCGATTGTTTGGTCATACGCTGTTGTAACCCCTTTATGAGGTCGTCGAAAAGCAAAAAAATCCTAAAATTTCCTTATGTTTTAAACTTACATTTACTTTCTAATTGTGATTAGAGTCTAGACTGACATCCTCAAAACGTATGCATGGAGTTTAAGAACGTTCAAAACATACTTAGGATATTGACTTTTTATTTAAAAAATAAGTTATAAATACGATAAATTGTAACAACTTTGTTAGAAGTTATAATCGCATGTATAAATTTTCATATATATAGCAGCTCGGGCTCAAACAAAGTGCTAAAATATAGGGTAATATTAATAATCGCGAAAATTATTAAGTTTTAAAGTTTTTTCATGATGTCATGGGAACGTCACCATATCACTTCATCAAACAAAGAAAAAGGAAACAAACTTTGCCTGCATATTCCACACAGACAATATCTTAGTTATTCCTTGAATCTGTTATCTTTACCTGAAATAAGCTAAATGCTAAAATGAACTGTTCTTAGCAACTGAAGCCTAGCAATGGCATACGTTCTATAACCTGTGAGACTGAAACACTAAAAAACGAAAAACTTACTATGTTAACCATACCGTCCAAAAAGTCAACATTTTTTGTTGAACCCACATAACTCCTTTATCTTATTTTTTACATGTCAGATTATATATTCAGTTGTAGTAAGGTTTTTCGGTCATCCTTTTTAATTACCAACTGAAGCTAAGTTTTGAACTCCTCTTTTTCATTATATATACACCAGCCTTTCTCTTCTCTTCCCTATTCCATCCCTAAGAAATTCTCAAAACGCCAGAAGAAATAGCATCACTGCATCGTCTTAAAATGTTTTTGCTAATAGACATGCCATATCATCCCTTCAAAAACCATGTTGTTTTTGTAAGCGTTTAATTGATCAATCCTATGTTCTCTTTAAATTTACTTGGTAGAGCTAAAACCGCCATTCTTAGAGATGAGAGGATTAAAATCATGAACGAAGTAATCTGTGGAATGAGAGTGATCAAAATGTACACCTGGGAAAATTCTTTTGCTAAACTCGTCAGTAAAGTTAGAAGGTAAGCAAGCTTGTTGTAGAAATTTGCTCATCAATCTGAAATGTACCTTTCACTAGCCACATGACCAAATGTTATTTAGATGATGAATCGATTTATTTTCTATTTTCGTGGTCGATTGGATAAATTTTTCAAATACGAAACCTCATCTAATTTTTAATTTACTTGATGTTTCATTCTCTGAAGAAGTGTCTTTGACCGTAACGATAGCATTTTTTTTTTTTTTGCTTTCAGTCAGGGGAATTTTTCAACATTTACATGTAGTTGAAACGACCTTATGAAGGCAAACTACTTCCGTCTTAGTGAGCTAGTTTGCATTAATTTTGTTTATTTAAAATTAATCTATTGATTACATTGTCTAAAAAAGCACAAGTTTTTCTTCGTTTTCATTCTCGTTATTTACATATTTTTTTTGTTTAGAAAGGAAGCGGCTCACATTACGAAAACGTCCCGACTTTTCTCCCTTAACGCGGCATTTTACCTGGCAACAATTCCACTGGTTACCATGGCAATGTTTGTTCCCTATGTACTCACTGGAAACATTTTGACCAGCGATAAAGTGTTTACCGTCATTGCTATAATTGCCACACTCAATGTTGTTACAGCTCTTTTTGTCCCAAAGGCCATCACGTGCCTTAAGGAATGCGGAGTTTCATTACGTAGAGTTGAAGTAAGTCATCATTCACTTTTTTAAGTGGTTGATGGGCTGATGAGATGATCGTTGCATTGTTATACTCTCTGCTGTCTACACCATACACTTTAAATTTCATCTCCCTTTAACTCTCTCCAGTCAGTACCCGACTTTTTAATTTTACTCTGGCTAACGCCAGACGATTTTACTCGTCAAGGGAGACGTCTCGGACAGGAAAGTGTTAGTGTTAGTTTTCGAAAAAGTGTGAAAATATGACTCGTTTTGGAGAAGACGGAAATTAGAGGTCAGCTAACACTGGTAGTTGGTTTTCCAAATTGGAATAAAATCATTGAATTAAAAGACTTGGTTAATAAATGCTTAAAATTATCCATGAAACAATATGTGCACCTTCTTCAAGCTCATTTACTCATATTCTGAGCTCAGACTGGGATCAAGTTGTCAACGTTCTGATGACCGGACATCACATGCACTTTGTAATAAACATTCATGTCATCAATTAACATTATTACAATACCATGGCTACCGCACAGTCAGTACCTGTGTCAAGCCTTTTTCGACTCCTAGCTTTCCATGTCTCGCTTGCTTAATGGTTAGAACGACTTACCGGTAATCAAAAGGTTGCGGGTTCCATCTCGTCTAGGGCCTAGAATGCATTTTTCTGAGTAAGGTAGCGTGACTAACATTCTCATGTCGCCTGTAAAAATGCTAAGTTTTGATATGGCCTTCGTGTACGCCATTTCTCACCATACGCGAAATTATTCGCTGCAATGAAAAACAATGTTTAGAAAAGCGGCAGCCCTGCCGAGAGCTGCTACGGGAGTCCAGGGTAATAGACAGAGAAGTTGGTAAACTCCCCCCAGTCGAAAATTAATTTGACTAACATTACTAGTTATTTGATAGAATGAAACTTTGCGTTTATTAATTTCCAGAATTTTTCATGAGACGTTTAATTGCCTAACGAATTTACGGTGGTATTATTGCCTCATTTTATGAACTTCAAAATGGTCATGTTATCTCATTTTACTTACAACTGTTGATGGCACTTGAGCAAAAGTTCATTATTCCAGTAATAACAGATCTGAATTCAATATGGTACTCTCTGGCCAACTGCGCCGCTTGATATCTGGACACCCTTAATTCTTCCGGGCCCGGCATCAATTTGTTCCAACTACCCTCTCTTCTCGGCTGTACAGAAAAGCGTTTTTTATCAGGATTCTTCAGAACATCAACTAATTATTGACCAGGCGGGAAGCGTAACTTCATAATCAAGATTAAAGCCCGGCATAGTTCTTTAAGAATAGCCATGGACACAGTAGAATCGATTCATAAGATGTAGTAAATAACAAGATCTAACGTTTTGTTGTAACATCAAAACACCTTAAGAGATATGGTTAACATTGTGGCAGATGCCTGGGTATATCATTACAGTGTATCGTATGAACCAATATACCCAGGCTTCTGCCACAATGTTAACCATATCTCTGAAGATGTTGCGATGTTGCAGCGAAACGTTAGATCTTGTTATTTATTAAATCTTATAAATCGATTCTAGTGTGCCTATGGCTATACTTAAAGTGCTATGCAGGACTTTAATCTTCACTATAAAGTTAGCTTTCTTCAACATATTATTTTCTGATACAACGGCAGTAGCAGCAAAATTTTACCATCGCAATCGCTATATTCTTGCATTCTTAAATATAATCGTACGCTTACTTTTTAGACATTTCTACAACTGGAAGAAGGACTGACGGTGAAGTTATACAAAGCTGACGCAGAGCAACACAATGTGATCGTTAAAAACGTGTATTCGTCGTGGAATGAGGTATTCAAACACAACATTCTCCAATGAAAGATGCAAATACATTTTAGTAACCTGAAAAGACACAACTTTGTATAGTTGTTAATTATTGCAAACCACCTGAAATGATTTATAAGGATCTCGATTGCTTAACACAACGTGAGCAAGAGACTGTTTTGGACCAGCGTTTAGAATGCTCTAAGTGGCCAAATAATAAAAAGAGAACGCTATTTGGAAAGTAATTACTGCCTTAATCACACGAAACGAAAGAAGAACCAAGATTCTTTTCGGTAAAGTGTTTACAAAATCTTGGCACAATCTCCCTCGGGAATTGAGGGGGTGGGAATACAACCAGTTTAATCCTTGACTGAAAAAAATTTTATATAATGTAAACTTTTTAATTGTATATTTAAATTATGATCGTAAATATGTAACAACAATGCTATTATTATTATGATAATTGTATGATTATAATTATGAATATGATTATGATTATGATCTTGATTTTGATTATATTTGTGCAGTTGTAAATGATTTCTTTGCTGTATTTATTTTAAATAGAAACTATGCAGGATTCCATTTAAACTAGCATGTGATGAAATAGATATTTCCGTTGAAGTATTTTCAATTCATTCATTAGCATTCAAAGTTACCCATTTGCCGATAGACAGAGTGGCTTCGCCGAAGAAAAGGTTTAGTTAAGAAAAAAATCCTCAGACGTAATTTTTTTTTGTTTGTTTTCTCCTTCACAAATAGAAACGAGTTATTCTGAGAGTATATGACAGTGTACATATATATTATTCTTTTTTGTACCCTCAGAAAAGTGATGTGAACGTATTGTCCGATGTCAGCTTTGAAGTAAGACAGGTATGCTATTTTCCCCGTTAGTTAATGATTCCATCAAAGTAGTGAGGAGGTGCATGCAAGCCAGTTACCCTTGGCAGTACTAAAGAGGGGAAAGTAAAAGCTAAATCCAAATACTTTTATTTTCCGTCGCGAATTTTCCATATAACCAACATGGAGTTTTTCCAAGAAATTCTTTCTCCCTAGGTTTTTCTTCTCAAACGGTAGATTTGATGCCACGTACATTTTGATGCTGGTGGAGCATCACGTAAATGTTTGAATTACAGATTTCTTTCATCCGTTTGTTAGATTATCAATTATTTATTTCTGTTTTATCTTAGTAACACATTTAAAGTTCAGGGAAGCGCTAAATTCTTAAAAGGTCACCTTTTAAAAGCATTTGAGTGATCGTATAAGTAACTGAAAAGGTAAAATATATTACAGTCGATGGCCTCCACAAAATTTGGCCCTGTGCCCCACTCAGTCTTAATCCAGACCTGCTCTTAACCACCCTAGCATCTTCCCTAGCTACTACCTTTCCTTTTCTTTTCATCTTTACAACTTTACCCTCAGCCTTACGTATACCCCATTTGGATTGACTTGGTCAGACATCATAACTAAGCTGTAAATATTGTATTGTCCTTCCTGTTTTGCTCTTTTTCCTACGTTTCCTCTTACGTTCATTCTTATTATTTCTTGCTCCCAATTACAGTAACCTTAGTTACTGTTGCTTCCTTTCTTGTTCTTATTTTCTTCTTCTTCTCCTCTCATCTCTTACACATTTTCACCGTCATTTCATATCTTTCTCCATTTATTATTTCAGGGCGAGCTGTTGATGGTAGTTGGACCTGTTGGTTGTGGTAAGGTAAGAGTCTCCAGAATCAAGGTCACTGGGGTGATTGTTTTTCCACTGATTTCTGTTGCCTTTCTGCTACACTTTGTGTGCTTACTGTCTTGTAGCCTTTTTGAGTGGTTAAATTATTGCTTTGCAGTCTTCTATGTTAATGGCTTTACTGCGTGAACTTCCAGTGAGTAGCGGGGATATTCATCTCAATGGCAGTGTCGGTTATGTCTCGCAACAGCCGTGGGTATTTTCTGGAACACTTAAAGAAAACATTTTATTTGGAAAGAAATACGAGACGAAACGTTATGAAGAAGTCATCAAAGCCTGCGCTTTAGAAAAGGTTCGTGATTAATGATTTACATTTGTAACTTTTAAAATCTTGCGTAAACACCTTGGTATCTGAATACTGTCTTGAATATGTATGAAAATCAAGCTATAATCTTCATTTAGGATATCAAAACTCTTGTAAATGGTGATGAAACGTTAGTCGGTGAACGTGGAGTGTCGCTCAGTGGAGGACAAAAGGCCAGAGTCAATTTAGCAAGGTAATCCACAAGGAGTTTGGCAGTTTACACTCTTCACTAGTTCCAATGGATTTTTCTTCGTCTGGGAATGAACAAAAAACTGCACTGAAAACTGAACTTGTTTTATTTTTAAACATTCTAGTTCTGAGGAGATAACGAAATCCAGTCACACGAACCTAATTCTATAATGCTTTAAAAGCAATAGGATGATCATAATTACTATGTAAGCTGTTTTAAGGCAGTGTTTCAACAATCGTCTTACCAAAGAATGCCAAGAATGTAGCAGTTTCACATGCACTTTTAAAAATTTGCATACCTTTGATGAATGCAATTACATTTTAATTTTAATATTTTCACTTTTGATTATGAGAGACGGGTAAACATGACCCATGGAATGTACTCACTTCTACTGCTTAATTAAACACGTTATGATTGTTCGAATTTTACTTCTGTTAGAGTACAGAGTCAAGAATGAAGTTATTTTTATTTCATAATGTAGTACAAAGACCTGAAAGACGTCATGAAAACTTTAGAAAACAAGGTTATAATATAAAAAAATAGCAAAATTTTATTTGGGTGTACGTCCAGTTAAACAAATACGAATAACATTATGTGAACCAACAAATTGCAAGAATTTACTCACTTTTTTCGTCAGAAATTTCTCAGTTAAAATACTCAAGAAATGTACAAGGAATTTTCTGTTTATTGAATTAAACATGATGATTGTATTCGACGTTTTGTTTTGATTTAAGCACTGATTCACACATTGCATTGTGTAAATCAGTATTTAAATCCCAAATGCCAGCCGTGATATTCATAGTAGGATTTTCAAAATGCCAATTTACTTAAGTATTGGAAATAGTTTTTCCAAGACTGAAGGATGTAATTTGTATGTGATTACGAACTCTACAATTAATCGATCTTGAATTGATAACATTTACATATCAATGCTTGAGCAACCAATATTTTCTTTGCATTTGCAGGGCTGCTTATCTTGATGCAGATATCTACATTATGGACGACCCTCTCAGTGCTGTTGATTCTCACGTCAGCAGGCATATCTTTGATGAGTAAGACTTCTGCTTTTTATAAGTTTTCGAGTAACAAAATTGACCAGTAAAAAACTGACAAACCGAATGCAAGCAAATAAGCTGACTGTCAGGTGAATAGAATAAGTGACGGACATATAAACTGACATTGAAACTAACAGGACAGCCAGTTAACCAGAGAAACCGCCATGTAAAACTTTTCAAAGCTATTCTAGCAAAAAGAAGTTGAGAAACCCTGTTATTCACAAATAAGAATATTGTCTCAACGTTTTATTTACTTTTTTAACTGGAGTTGCTTTGACAGGCTTTTTTTCCTCCTATCTTCAGTCTTTACCAAGACAGACAAACACAGGTAAAACGAGACAAAAGACAGACATCCGGTTTGTACGTTTTGATGACGTGACTTTCATAAGGTGCATTCCACACATTACCACTATAGACCACTTGCACTTATTCTCGGAAAAATACTTTTAAAGAAAAAAATTTACGTGAATGATCCGACCTGGTGAACATCGGAACCTCGAAGTTGTCCTGCAGATAGGTTGTTTTGCATAGGAGTGCAAGTGGTGTATATCAACCGTAATACCAACAACAGATATCGTGTCAAATCGGGATCTCCCATAGCAGATCTTCCCAAAATAAACCCGAAATGAAAGAACAAAACTTGGCTATAGCATTGGCCTTTTTTATTTTGATATGGCCCGAACTACTTTTAGGTCACGACCATGGCAGCTGAAAAAAAAATTACCAACAAAGGTTATAATAAAAATATATCACTTTTGTAAGGAAAAGAAGCCGTTTGGTCAATTTTATTACAGGGCGGAAACAAACTCACGCTTTCTGCTTATTTTTTCGTTGTTTTCTTCTCTAGATGTATTCGTGGTATTTTAAAGTCTAAAGTGTGCATACTAGTAACTCACCAGTTGCAGTTTTTTAATGAAGCTGATCGTATACTGTGCCTTCACCAGGTTTGTCAAGCCACGATACTTGCTAGGTAGAACGTCCGCAGTTACATAATTTTGTGAGTCTAACGTCTGTTAAGGATTATCGAAACTATTATTACAAGAGTTAGGAATTCGACTAAAGTGAAGATTTTCGTGAAGATTTAGAATTAGAATTTATTGTAGGTTGCGGCTGTGGGTCAGGTCCGCACCAAGGTGCCAGTAATGGGTGGGTATCAAAATGAATTGATAACTGTGTGCATTAGTAACAAGTAAGTGACATGCGGGTTTCAGATAATCCTCCAAGACAAGTCTGGGGACATTCCCGTAAATTTTCGAAAATCTAGAATATATGAAAATTAATTTACTATTTACTGAAAAGCTGTCTAGTAGATGTAAATTGGATGACGAGAACACCTAGGATGATTAGGGATCAGGTTGATATTGTGCTTTAAATTGTATTTTTCTACGCCAAAAGACAAAAAAGGGGAAAAAAGTAAGTAAAATCCTCTATTTTATTCTGCGAAGGAACCGAGAAAATGGAGTCGTTGGTAATGACGATTGTCTATCCAATGTCACTGATCACAACCGAACAATTATCCCGTTCACATCAAATCTAATATCCCGTTAACATCAAAGACTACATGTGCTAAAGACACTACTTTCTTACACCGATTTAAAATACAACTTGTACTTTTAATACCTATTTTGGCAGATAGCAGAAACAACGTTGCTTAACCAGAAAACCTTTACGGCGCAGTTTCAATCAGTGATAACGAACCCTTTCACGGCTGTATATGACTTCTAGTATTTTACTCTGGCAGACTCCAGACGATTTTACTCGTCAAAGGGAGAGTTCGCGCCGGAAGAAAGTTAAACTCGAAGTGGCGGCTAAAAATCTCCCCAACTTTTGGAAATCACAGTTTATTTAAACATGCTCTGCTGTTTTAAGTGGCTAAACTATTTTGTGGCTAGTGCTATTCTGCGTTATTATCACATAAGTTAATTATTACTTTCCTAACTGACGACGACCTGTACTAGTTTACTCTGACTATATAACACCGTGCGATTTTACTCGTCAAGGAGAGACTTCTCGTCGCGAAAGGGTTAAAGTGAACGAGTGAACAAAGTGTAGGGCTGATATTTTTTGGTACAAACCAACGAGTGAGTAAATTACTTTTCAAACAACTTACCTTCCCGTTTATTGTCTTCGTATTGAGACATCTTCGGTCAATGTAAAACTATGAAAAAATCGTTTTGCGTTTCTGCTTGGCAGGAGAATTCCGAATTTTCTCGGTAAGTCTCAATGTGTATGAAATATGATGTTCTTAATAATAAGTGGAGTCTCCGTTTAATTAAGGTATTTCGCCGAAGCACAACGGTGAATAGTTCTCCTTCTTGTGGGTACTCTAACAAGCAAACCAATAGTTTAAACGTGTCACCACTTCATTAGATGATGCGTCCTAAAATACTCGCACAATATCAAAACTAAGTGTATCAACACTGGATTCAAGTATGATATCACAAAACCTAAGAGGTTTTATGCTCATACACACAGGTAATGTACCACAGGAAAATATGATGATGAATATCACGCTTTTTTTTGTAATTTTTGATTATTTTTTTTTTTCTAGGGGAAGGTTGTTGGTTATGGTGATATGGAGTCATTAAGAAATGAAAAACATGACATCTTTTCAATGACAAAAATGGAGAAAAATATTGACGATACAATGTCAGTCAGCGAAGAGAACAAGAAAACCGAAGAGCGAGTTTTTTCACAGCGGGATTCAGAACAACATTCACTCCATTCATCTACCAACAGAAAGAATGAATATCGACGCAAAAGGGGATCCCATACACGATCGTTGAACGAAATGTTTCCCGAGACTGGTCCGTTGTTGATGGCCAATGAACCAACTGTGAATATTCGGTACAAGGCGAAGTCTGAACACGATGTTGGAAAGCATTCAGCTATTCCGCTTCGTCCTCTTACCCCAGACTTAAGGCGGGTTAAGTCATATGATGCAAAAGCAAGGTCTGCTTCGCTTATGTCAATGAACACGAGTCAATTTGATGTCGATATGATCGACATGGAGGATATTGTTTCTGAGGTAAGTTAAAACAGCCAAATTATATATCCCTTCCACTCACAGTGTTGTTATGATAGATAAGATTTAACTTGATGAGTTTTGATTTGTGGAAATTTTATGGACAAAATACTGGCCACATAACTAAGGGATAGTCAACTCAGCTCTACTACAATTTTATCTTAGGGGTACAAATCGCACACGTTGAATTTGACAGTTAGAATCTCTGTATTTGACATGTAGTGAAAAATATTGAAAAGAAAAAAGTTAACAGGCATGTGCAAAATTCGAATTGAAATATTTCATATTTCCATCAGGTCAAGTTTTTCGCTGGAAAACTAATTTTTATTGGAAGTAGGTGGTTTTATGAGAAGATTCACTTTAAACAACAAAAGAATATACAAAGTTGACTTTTGAAAGAAACATTTCAAATTTGTGGTATATTTTTACATCTAATGGTTATGATGTCATAAATACGTTACTTTTTATCGCCACGGTTGCTAAACTTTTTTGTCAATATGACGTACTGTAGTAGTGATGCAACAGTACACTAAAATCGTATTGCAGTACATAATTAGTATACTTAGCTACTGTCCGGCCAAATTACTGGTAGAAAAAAATTTATTTGTAAAATAACGTATGTCGTATTTGGGCTTTAATTGGATTATACCCGTGTTTGGTTCAGAGTATCCAATTACGGAAAGTTTCCCCCTGAAAGTTTCCTGAAGTTCGTGTGGCACGTTAAGTCTTATTTAATAAAACAAATACTTAATGGTTTTCCTGCGTTTGAATACAGTGATTCTAACAGTTGGTACGTTGTTTGATTTTCAAATGGCTAAAAACACTCGTTCTTTTTCCTTTCCCCCACCGGTTTCACTTCGTTTACAAGGGTTCGATCTTCTTTAGCTTGTTTCTGATTGTTGGTAGACGATTTTCAGGAGAATTGTTCACTTCATCAATGTGTTAATAATAAAGTTGACTGCTTTTCATCTGTCATTATTTTGTAAAAGAAATACCGAATGGATCTCCGTGTCTGCGATCCAAACGGATTTATACTATAAACCAACTGCTACTCACCAGTTTTTAAACAGTAATATCTTGTCATCCACATAATACAAAAAAGGTCATTTCTTGCATTACGATTAACACTTATTTGTACTGATAGGGACAATTTTGAGAGGAGAGCAAGTGAAATAAAAAACTTGGTCTTGTAATATGGGTTATAAAGAAGATTTGGATCAACAAATTCGTCAGACCCGACAGATACCAAGAGTAGAAATTTTAGTATCCATACTGAATTTCAATAAAAAGCAAAACTGTATTCCCCTTTTTCTTGAGTTTCTTTTTGCTGTCTCTAAAATTTCATCGAGTTTGGAGGAATTGCAACCCATTCTCTCAAATCGCTCTTACACAAATAATGTATTTCCAGAGAAACAATTGGTATTCTGTCATCGGCCAAGAAACCTTAAAGAAATTCTGGCACAGGGTAAATGCCCTCTTGTCAAGTGAATTTAGACCAGATCGGAATGTATTGTGGCAAGAATGGTTGCCAAATTTGTTAATTGGTCTTTGGTAGCCGTGTTTTCAGCGATTCTAGTTCTCAATCAATTGAACATGAAGTACCATTTTGATTGTGCTTCTGATAGAGATGTTTATCCTTGTTCTATACGTCGGTAGCACCACCACCACATTTCGAAAAAGTTTTAATAACCATGAAAGTAGTTAAATCAGATTTGGTGAGAAACAGAGAGGTATTTCCGGTCAACACCTGGGTGCCCATTTCCTCTCCGACGGCTACGAGGGTTGACTGATGTATTGATTACAATTATTGATAAAACAGACGTTAATAATCTCACTGAACGTGAATGCTTTTGGGCTTACAAACTTAGTACTATTTACCCAATGGGACTTAATTCATGTGACTTTTATAGTTTATTTTAGTTTCATTTATTGTTTTGTAATGGAAATTTTAATTCAAACTTTCTTGTTTAAATTCTGGTGTACTATTACTTATCGTCTGTTAGAAGGATCTGATGAACAGGCGGTGCCTACTACTCGTCCATTTTCATGCTCTAACCTTTAAGGAACACAGGATCGGACCGAGGTTGAAGGTTACATTCATGTACTAGCTTGTAGTGATGGTGTGACCCATCAACTGCTAGTCTGCTAAACCTAACTTCTCATGTATGTAATGATCTTGAATAACTTAGTAATAGAACTTTTATATCTTGATTGTGATTAGTGGGCTTGAAAATACATTTTTCGCAACAGGTATCCATTGTGTTTAATAATAGGACTGCTTTCGGTCCATTATTAGCCGTCGAAATTTCTCTTCTACAATTCCTCATCTTTTATAAATTATCCACTAGGAGGACATGAATGAACTTGCAGAGAGTCGTACGACTGGCAGTATCACCTGGAAGGTGTACAAAGATTATTTTCTAGCTGGAGCAGGACCTTCTATAATATTTCTGTGCTGTTTAATCTTTCTAACCGGACAGGTATGGTTGGTGTATGGCCATTAGTCATGCCAGTTAACAATCATTTTTACATAGTCTCTACATGTTTCTTGGGTATAGACCATGAATCCACTAAATGTACATAAAAACCTTAGGCTAGCTACGCACACTTGGAGTTAACATTGTCAAGTAATAATCATTATGTCTGTTGTGTCTTTGGTGTTGATAACTGAAGGTTAAGAAGCAAATCGAGAAATTTTCAGTTATTTTTTTGTAGTATTTCAACGATATATTTCAGATTTAACTAAGAAAAATTTCCTGAGATGTCGTCTTCAAACATGCAAAAGTTTTTTTTCTTTGTCGAAAAGATACTTTTCACAGGCTCTCCCATTTTCTTTTGTCATTCATTATAGTTTTCTAAATACTGTAAAAAGGTGTTTTTGGAGACAGGAATAGTTGTGTCATGCACAACATGGCAGGTAATCTGTGCATTGCAAGCGTCAGGCCTTTTAGTAGAGCATTTTTTTTTGCTAGGCTTCCGTTATGGTATGCGAATGGTGGCTGGCTAAGTGGTATGTATTATTATAATGTACGAAGTAGGTATTACGTATGTTAAGGCATATATAGATGGATCAATGTTTATCTATGTACACATACATTCATTCATTACGTAAGCATGTATGAATATAATTGTGTTTGTATACACGTATTTAGCCATGAATGTATACAGTGACTCCCAAACTTATATTCTAATTTGGTTCTCTAACCCATTAGTAGAGCAGAAATTCAGGTTACCTACTAGACCTTAAGCTACCTTTTGGAAAGTAAAATACGAACCTTTCTACAAGTGCCGTGGCAATTAATTGTAATTATACAGCGATCAAATCTCATTGCCTAGCCCAAATAGCTGGATACGAGAAAGGGTTAGAAATTTTGCATTCAAAAAGTTGATCTAGCAGCGATATGTATACTATTCAAAATGCCACAGTTTACGCAAAAATACATAAACTCTGCCACGTAAACATTTGAAATTTTGCATTAATTTACATCTCAGTTATGATCTTATTGCAACTGAGGGGCGTAAGTGCTACAAGCAAATCGACTCAAACCAATGGCTGTAAAACTAAAAATTTCTTAATATAATAAATCAAAAACAAGCAATCCTCGGCCGTTCTTTCGTATGTCAGACAACCAATTTTCAAACGATTCTGATCAATTAGTGTGACTTTGAGCATATTAAAATTCTAACACTTACCTGAAAAAAAAAAAAAAAGCTTGGACGAACTCTCTACCTGAATGCTTCCTATGTGAATCTCCCTTTCGGTATGACTCCGATGAAAACTTTATGCAAGTGATTTGATACGACGGTGAACGATGTGACTTTCGTCGTGCGCCATGAAAGAGTTCTCCATATTATGCATGATCTAAAAGACCGTCTAAGTTGAAAGACTGTCTCAATTATAAAATTTTTTCGGCTGAGTCGGACTTCGTTATTTTACTCTGGCTAACTCCAGACAACGTCAATTAAGATGCCTCAGCCGGGAAAGAGTTAAGGTGACAAGAGTTAAATTTTTCCATTTTGAAGGTTTACAACAATATCAAGTCACACATTCAGGAATTCTCATATGTCAATCTTTCAGGTCTGACTGGGAAGAGTCTACAGTAGCTAAAAATAATTCTCAGAGTATTATTGAGAAAAAACGAACAGGAAATCTATCGTTATATGTTGGTGTAGTGGTATGCTGCTTTATTTTGGCTTTTATAAGGGCGGTGGTATTGTTCCATATCCTCATCAACTCGTCTCGAAATCTACACAACAAGATGTTCAAAGCCATACTTCGTGCTCCCATCTACTTTTTTGACACAAACCCAGTTGGTAGGTAAAGTGCATGTGTATATATCACTCTATGACCGGATAGCTAACTTAAGCCAATTACTAGACCTGAGTAAAGCCAAAAATGGCGGATATGGAGGTCTTTGGACGTCAGCCTTAGGGTCCATTTGTGGTCATCCTGGGTTTAAGTTAGTCTCCTATGTGGTCATGCACTTTGGATGTTAGTTTCAGTCTTCCACACGGGGTTTTGTCTTTTTGTTGACAAAACTGATATTGAGAAAATGTGTCAGTTTATAAACTTCAAACGTTTCAAATAGCTTCAACGGAGATATTTGGAAGAAAACTAATGCCCAAAGTAAGAAGCTGATTAAGAGCAAAAATGTTTGACCAGAAAATTTAAATCTAAAACCAAAAAACGGAACGTCATTTTTACTCGTTGAAATCATATTTTTGTCAGTTTTTTTAACTGGAAGTTAGCACATTTTATCCAGTATATTGTGAGCTACTTATTCGGATAACATCCTTTGAAATAATAGTAACTTGTCACATATTTTCGCAGTTAAATTAGGTTGATGAGCCAGTTAGAAACACGATTTGGTTTTTTATGGCCACAAAAGGGCTTAGACAGATGTTCAAGATGTCCGCAAAATCTGACTTCCAAAGACCTCCATGTCCGCCATTTTCGGTGTAACTTTTTGGTTGTTAGCCGTCCAGTTATAATGGAGTTCAGTGATGTGTATACCAATCATTTTCGCTACAGTTATTTTGGCTAGGTCTCTTAAGTGGCTAATTTACTGTGGTTGAGACGAAAATTTGTTGATCCATAATTAAAACGGACCTGCCGCTTTCTGTAAATACGTTCATATTGTCCACCGAAAATTTCTTTCTCTATTGTTTGTTATAAAGCGCTTGTTTTTCTACACTTCATGTCATGTGAACCAATTAATGATTCTCTTTAAAGGACGTATTCTAAACCGATTTTCTAAAGACATTGGCTTAATGGACGATATGCTTCCGATGACATTTTTTGATGCTTTGCAGGTAAACAACAATATATAGATATGTATAATAACGAAAAGTGTAATAATAAAAAGAGCTATTTGAAGTGTGGTTGCAAGACAAAGTAAAAGGGTGGAAATTTGTACGTCATATTCAACTATGGAAAAATATTCAGTTCATAAATTTTGGGAATAAGAATGCTTTAGATCTTCCTTTCTAAGTTCTTCCTTGATGTTTAAAATTTTCATAGCCAACCCTTGGCTTATTCAATAAACTCTAAGGTGCGCTGAAAGGAATGAACACCTTAACCTATATTAACCATATTAACTGTACATTTATAGTGTTGGGGTTGAGGGAACGATGTACCGCAGCTTTTGGTTGGCTGATGACGTTACTAGGAACCCATAGGAACCCACTTTCAGTGACAGATAAGTCAATAAGGCCTCTTCTTTACGAAAATCTCCGATCCCAATAGTTATGCAATATAACACTTGGCATACCAAGTGGAGAAATTGTGGACGCGCACGCGCAATAGATGCTTAGATTTACAAAAATATTTAAATAGTGCAACCACCGTTAAGAGGCAATCGACATAGAAGCTGACTGGAAAAATTGTCATACCTCTTTTTTTCTAGTAAAACCCCCAAATGTTCAAGCTTTTATTATCAGTAATACTCACCCTTACCTAAAATTTATGACCAAAATTAGACTTTTCAGTAGGAATTCGTTTCAGTATTGTAACACTTAGGCAGGAGGCGTACTAGAATTAAATAATCGGGTTAGATAGCTAAAACAAGTTGAAAGATGCTCATTAAATTCTACGTTCCGTTTAAAATCCGCAACATATCCAAGCTGTTCAATCTTTTTCTTTTTCCCAAGGAACAGTGTTTTTTCAAGGAGCAACTTACCATAAACCGTTACAGAAAATATCCTGTTCGGTATTGCGGTTTAATTTTAATGACATTTCTATTTAAAGAACGAGCGTGCTTGGAAGCAAGCTTTAGAGATATTTTATGTTCATAAACCTTACGATTTTCCTTAGAATATTAGAATAAACCAAACATATATTAAATGCCCGCTTTGCTCCGTAAACTAACTGAAAGCAACGACTAATTTTAACTTTTTCCATGTCATTCAGCTAAAGATACTCAGCTGCACCCAGTGCATGGTGCCCAAAATGTCTCCACATGTGCCAAAAAACCTGAAACTTTCCAAACTAGGTGATCTTTTTCCATGGACAATCTTTTTGTCATATTAAATAACCTATTTTTCGGGCCATTTTAATAGAATCACCAGTAATTGTCTCTGGCGTCATGTATTAATTGCTATTCACCAATTGTCGCCATTGATGCTAATTTCAAATTATTCACCAGTTGTGAAACTGTACGTCACTTCCCCTTGGTTGGGTGATGAAAATGTGATGGAATAAGAAAAAGCATTGTAGCATTTAACTCAGATTAAAAGTTGAATTTAACTCTGTTCTTATTATACCATTTCATTTTCATCGATCCATTTGGTGAAAATGAATGATGGAGTTTTACACTTATTGAAGAGAACTTAAATGGAGATATCCTCCCCCTCCCCCCGCACTTTTATTAAAACTGTTTTCGATGACTTGTAAGTCAATTTTAGCTTCTGTCGTAATCGGTTGGGCATAAAACTGTTCGTTAAACCGCCTGAACCAAGCTTTACAGAGCAGTTTTATCTTGGCCGATGAGATCCGGGCTAGCAGGCATATATCATCCATAAATTCCTCACGATAATTTTTAACCTTGTTTTACAGATGTCCGTCCTCGCCATTGCTATATTGCTCATGACCATCGGTTCTCAACCATATGTATCAATTGCTATCGTACCAATTGTACTTGTCTTCGTTTGGTTACGTCAATATTACATTAAAACATCCAGGGAAATAAAGAGATTAGAAGCACTTAGTAAGTAGTTCCATTTCTTTAAACAGCATTTACTAAAATATTAGAATTGGCTGTGAAAATTCCCATCCATTTCAAGAAACTCAGCTTGTGATATAATTATGACACAGATCTTTCGTTTTCTACATTACATAGTTTTTTTCGACAAAATGAAATATATTTGAGATGTTTTTGATGTCGTTTAAACAGGCCAATCCCTGCATTTATAACACATCTGTAAGTTAGGCAAGGTGTCAAAGAAATAAAAATTTAATTTTTCTAATATCTGGACGCTTACATGAGCTCTTAAAGTAATTCCGAATGCCGTTTACTGTGGCATATCGGTGGCTTCTGGTACTTGGGAGTAGTACAATACATGGCGCCCCCTCTACCTGTCGTGTACCTCCCCGTAAAGGGAACGAAACCCACCCCTACCTACGCTGTCATGTATCTTTTCCATACCTTAGTCCGTACTTGAGATATATCTCATAAATTGAATTTGAAGATCGTCGCGCAGATGCAAGGGGAGTGAATCAACGTCGATTTGTGGCTCATGTGCGAAGCTTGTGAGCCATAAAGCGAGCAAGTAAAAACGACCATACGAGTCAGTAAGCATGAATTGAGGAAAGGAGTTCCAGGAGGACGTTTATTGAATCATGGATTATTGAACCAATGAGCAAAATGAGAAAAATACTTAAGCTTGCGTCACTAGTTTTTTCAGCCAGCCTCTAACTAATATTATCAAAAAAAGAGTTGAAAGCCGCCGTTGTTGAGGAGGAAAATACAAGTAACACCATCTATCCTAACAGCCGCTATGATATTTGGCAATTTTATTATGAGAGAGAAATCAAAAAGGTGGAAGAATTAGCTTTACAATTTTGCATAACTTGCCAAAGACCTTATTCATAAATTGAGCTTTTTCTACGTTCTTTTGTATACATGTCAAGTGGCCCTCTAGTCTACTTTCAGAGCAAAACTTCTGTTGAGTTTCTTACACAAAAACGAGGTAAAGAAGTCGAATTGACATTCTCATAAAAAAATGGAAAATAAGACGTCAGTAACAAATAGACTAAGGTCTATGGTGCCTCAACTTAGCCTTCTCAACTCTTTCCCAACAGGATCAGACTTCTATGATTTTACTATGGCTAACCCAGATCAATTTACTCTGGCTAATTTAAGACAATTTTCCTCGTCAAAGGGAGACATCCTGCTGGTATTGATGCTACGATGACCATGGTTCCTAAACTTTCGATATAAACTCCTGTGACAACTAAATTGGTTTTACTTCACGCTGATAATCACGATCTCAAATTTGAGATGAGACATTTGAATTAGTCCAAGGGGTGGAAGAACTCTTCACTCTAGAAATTTCTGATAACGCACAAATATGTCCATTATGTCAATGTCCAAGGTTTGACTCGTTCTTTTTATTTTCTCAAGGATTCAAAGATTGCATTCCTAGGAACTTGATTTGGGATATCGATAATGGGTTCCCGTTCATATAAAGAAAGAACAGGCCCACCCAAAGTCTTAGTCGGTTCCGTAGCAAAATTAAGAATTTCCCCCATGCAAAAATTTGGCAAGCTTTGTGCTAACATAAGTTGGGGGATCCCTTTCGTGCTCATGGCCGGGAGAAGCTGCCTCAGTTGCCTTTCCTTCTTTTAGGTGATCAAGTGAATGAGCAATATTTCATAATTATTCGTGGTGGAGCACGAATTACCCCGGTCATTATAGAACAAGATAAACCTAAGAATGGCCTCTTAACCCAAGATGTTTGACAACAGACTTCGGTCGCAGGCTTGTTATTTTATAGCCAAAGCATTTATATAAGAGATGTTGACATTGAAACGGTTTACAAAATAAATACAGCACCTGAATTTCGAAGTCAGAACCACGATAGATTCGGACTCCAAACTGAGGAGTGAGAAGGAGTAAAATCCAAGAGATACAATAATGAGTCTTTTTAATTTTAATTCTTAGGTCGCAGTCCCCTGTACTCTCACATCTCCTCCACACTCCAAGGATTAACCACCATTCGAGCATCAAAAGAACAACAGCAGTTTCTTAATAACTACGACAAGTTACAGGATCATAATTCTTCAGCCTGGTTTTTACATATGACTGCTGGTCGCTGGCTGGGATATAGGTTGGATGTTCTGTGTGCCACTTTGATGAGTGTTGTTTCTTTTGCTCCGTTTCTTGCTGCTGAGGCTGGATTGCGTAAGTAGCTCACAGTTGTCAAGCCTTAATTTTTGCGATAAAAATTGATGCCGATGAGCATTGAACTATTGGCGATTACTGTTGATTAAGCGTGTCATGTTGATTAAGTGTGCTATTTTCGATTGACAAAATTGCATGCAAATATTACTGGTAAGTAGTCGATGACTGATAGCAAGGAAGACAGTTTCCCTCATACAACCCCCAAGCTTCATAATCTCGTAGTATCAAAAGAGTATTTAACGAAGTACTTTTTTTAACTGCTTTACTATCTTTAGGGAAGTAGAGAGTAACATAATTGCTGCCATTGCACTAGTTCCCATGAAAATTTATTTCGTTGCCATTTTATTTCGGATATGGATCGCAGAAAATTACGCCCTATCTCCAATTACCATTTCACCACATTATTACAATTACCACTGTAATTTTCTGCTATTTTCTGCTATCAAAATCGGAGAACTCCATATGTTGCAGAGAAAGAATCATAACATGTTTGTGATAATATGCTATTCTCTAATGTTACCATTGCAACAACAGAGTTGGAACTTTGGTGTATTATCACAATTATCACAATTAAGACGTATAATTACTGGCTTTCTCCAGTTTATTTTCCTGAAAATTGATATTATAATTGGTATTTGACTGAAGAGTAACAAAGCAAAAATTTTAACGGATTTATAATTATTTTTTCAGACGTTTTGCAATTAAGGTTGTGGATTTAAAAAAAATCTGTCTGATAACAAAATAAACAAAATTGACGTGTTACACTTACCCTGTTCACATTATTTACTAAGTTTTACAGACATTCACCTTAGTAAACACCAAAAAATTTAATACTTTCATCGATACGGGTGTTAAACATTCTGACGGAACATCCACTCCCAAGATCACTAAAACGTATTCCATCCGCGCCATATTTATTTACTAATTCCTAGAGAGCCACCTTGACCATTTTATCACTGATGGTCTTGGCCTGATATTTGGGAGTGACCCAAAAATCTGAGAAATGTTTATGCTATCTGGGCTTTCCAAGAAAATTTTGAAAATCAACCACCTCAAAATGTGTGAAAAAACCGATGAAGATATACACACCAAAATGAATGGATTCACTTCTATAAGAAAAGAATGGATTGAAAATAATGTAGACCTTCACCTGACTGCTTCCGGACTAATATTTGTTTGATTCCTCAGCTGGTGATATATGATGACCACTGATGACGAAATGTAAACCACTACAGTGAACTCCTAATACATTTTGGCCATGGTCTCTTTGCAAGAAAAAATTATGGACTGATAACATTGAAACTTTACGAAACCAATACTTTTGCAGAAATTACTTTTTTGCGCGATTAGTTAACTGTTCAACCACCAATTAGCACCGTAACTCTTGGGTAATATATTATAAACAGGAAGTAGTGTTACATCGGATATCCAGGCACAAAATATTTTATTGAAAAACGAGGTGATAACCAAGTGTTTTTTTTTAACCATTTTCAAGATGTTTGAATATCTGATGAAACACCCTTTTCCAGTGTTTGATACTACATCTCGTAAACAAAAATCGTGAACGCAAAATAAAGAAAAGTTTTATGATCTGGGGTGCTCCATTAAGTCATGGTGCACGTGGGAAGTTTGGAGAGCTCGAAAAAAGCGTCAGAGTTGCTCGAGGTGATAGCTAAATAATAAATAAAATGATAATAATAATTAATAAAACGGCAGTTTATATATGCTACTCATCTTAGGCAACTGGCTTGCTCATAGAAAACTCGGACGCATTGTGTCTTTTTGTTAGATTTCTTAACTTAACTTTGGTTCATGCCAGTCTTATGATCACAGTCTTGTACTTTCAGGGGTCAGTCCAGTGCTTGTTGGTTTATCTTTACTTTATACCAAGCGACTCACTGGAATGTTTCAATTTTGTATGAGGCAGACTGCTGAAGTCGAAAATCAGGTAAATGGTTTAGATGCATGATTCGGAGTTCAACCGATGAATGAAATTAATTTGAACATTACCCCGCTAGCAACTGTGTTGAATTGTCATGACTTTCCTGTTTTTACTCACTCACATAAACTATTTTGTTACAACAAATAAGAAATGATGCGGTTGGATTTTCAAAAGAATTGCTTGTAGAACCATTGCTCTCCTAGTGTTTCCTAGTCTGCTTCGGTTGTACGCAGTCAGTGAAAGTATTTGTACGTACCGTCCTATAACTACAACCGAACTAAAAATATCGCAGGTAGTTTGCAACTGGCGTACAAGCTAGTATCTTTTGTTTCTCAACAGAATTAAGGCAGTGCGAATTCCTACAGGAATAAAATTCCATATTTGCATCCCAAAGTCTTAGCAGTGGTGTAGTCCTGGAACTTTAACAAGGGGGGCTCACCAACACAGTGTCCTGAACATCAGGGGAGGTCCGAAAAAATGATAATCTTGAAAAATGCTATTTTTTTTGTATTTTTTGGTACCAGTAATTCTGTAATTAAAATTTAACAGTGTTTCTGTGTTTGTAAAAGGTAAAATATTAGGAATATAATCGCCACGATCAGTACTTGGGCGGCACATGTTATGGCTGACTAGAAATTACTGAAATCATTCTTGTTGGAAATGACTGAATATCTTTACATAAATTTCACAGAACATTCAATCATGATTAAAGTTACACAATCTGCAAAAAAATATAAAGGGGGGCTCAGCACCCCCAAATTGCCATGGAATTTTAATAAGGGGGGCTCAGTCCCCCTGAGCCCCCCTCCACTACACCCCTGAATCTTAGAATTCAGAATTTTTAGCGCAGAGTACTCAATAGTTTGTTATTTGTTCAGGGAGTTCATTGCATTTTTTCGCCACCAGTCACAATTCTGCCATTGCGACAGTTTTAGGTGTACCTCTTCGCCAATTGTTAATCTTAACTGGATCTGATTTTGTTAAGATGGTGTCGGTTGAACGTGTCCAAGAATACACCTGCATTGAACCTGAAGCAGATTTAGAGGTTTCCGAGTGTAAGCCGCCAGACAAGTGGCCCAAGCATGGTGCAATTACAGGAGAGAACGTGCGTTTCTCTTACTATTCGTCTCTTCCTTCTGTGTTAAAGGATATTTCATTTAATATTAAATCAAAAGAGAAGGTATGCACTTTAATTTTACAGCTGAGAACTATTACACTTTTTCAAAGAGAACTTCTCGATTCTTATTATTGTTATTGTTATCGCCATCGTCATCGTTATCATTCATAAACATGACTGTAATTCTAAAGACGTTACGTTGGATGAATTCACCAAATCACCTGCTAAATAGAACGACAAGGACATCCTGTCAGGGTATCCTTTTTGATGTTAATGGCGTCGTTTTCAGATTTGCTTGGGCAATTTAATTGCCTTATGTAAACAACAAGTTGGCAACTGTAACCTCGGAAAATGGCTATCAAAGATAAGAAGGCATCCAAATTATAAGTAGATTAAACTTTACGTCAATCGGCGTATCAAATATATAAGATAAGGGCCTGCCAATTGAAAGGAAAATAGAGGAGAGCTTTTCGCGTTCAATTGAAAGCTGAAATCACTCAGGAAAGGTTATCTGGGATGTGGCCAGAAAAACTGAATTACAAAAGGAGATTACACACTGCCGTTTGCCGCAGTTCGTGAACGTGAAGCTTAATCTCCTTTCGATAATTTATTTCAATTTATATTAAGCGCATAGCATTAAAACGTAGTCGTTTTAACCTTAGAAACCAGATGATATCTCTAAAAGATTGTCTCTTAAAATAGTGGACAGAAACAGCGGCTTCTCAACAAGACGACTTACGAGAATCGAGCAGTGGGCATAAGCAAATGCTAGAGGCTTAATTCCTTCCAAACTAGTATAAATTCAATAGTCATGCAACGGTCATAGTTCCTTATACAAAGTCTTGGAACAGTTTCTATAATTGCCGTGTACAACCGTTTTCACTTTTCTTCCGGGTTTCTGTAAACATCAACGCCTTACTAGTCCATTTTCGAGTTGTGAAACGTCTCGATAACGATGGATCTTAACGTTACACAGAAAAGTTAGCTTTTCAAACGTTTCTTTACGTATTTTATCCTTAGATTGGAATCGTGGGTCGGACCGGTGCCGGAAAATCGTCCCTAATATCAGCCTTATTTCGAATGGCTGAACCAAGTGGGTTGCTAAAAATTGACGGCGTGTCTGTCACGGATATTGGACTGCATGACCTAAGGGGCAAACTGTCCATAATTCCACAGGTATGCTTAACCGTTTAAAAAACCTAAATTAACCCTTTTTAGCGCTTTGACCTCTGTGGTTGGTAGATCTAATAGGAAAGGTCTAAACCAAGTCTTCACTGTTTCGATTCAGGACCCTGTTATATTTGGTGGGACTATTCGTAGCAATCTAGATCCCTTTGACGACCATAAAGACGTTGAACTCTGGAATACACTGCAACAGGTATAACATTTACCTCAATTATTTCGTTTCCCCTATTTGGTATCTATACGCTAAATTCTTATTCCAAGGAAAGCAGTTATTTGTGACCTTGCATTAACGTTATCATTTTAATTACAATGGAAATGGAAATTATTTTAAATCTTTGAGGCTTTAGCTGTAAATGAGGACTTGTACAGATTTTTCTAAACAAGTCCTAAATTTACACTGCTCGCTCGAAAGGGTTTCTTCTCTGTATTTCCGTCAGCTTTGCTCCTCAAATAAATGTTCATCCAAGAACTTACAACTGTTTAATCTTGCACTTCCAAGTCATATTTCGCATGTTTTGACCGCTTCTTAGTTCGGAATTATTTAAGAGAGATGGTAAACTTTTAATTCTTTGATTTAATTATTAAATTCGACATTAAACAGAGTTAGTTATATGCAATGTCAATGGAAAATATGAAAATGACCAGTCAAGTTTCCATTAAAAGCAAATGAAATTTCATGATAAAGAAATCGTTGCTGTTGTAGCTTGCTCAAAATAAATAAAAGTTTGAATGCTTTAATTTTACCATTTAAGTTTCGACTGGCTCGTGCACAATTATTGTATGGTATTTATGCATGCGAAGGTATCTAGATGGCGATTTTTGCCGACTATTTCAGAGGTGAACGCAAATTTGTGCTGTGAAAATCGAAGAAAAAGTGGAGGCAAATTAGGACGATCCTGAATATTGAACACAATTTACGTGTTCAGTATTCAGATTTTATTAGAGTGGCATTATGGATTATATATATATGTTTTTATGTTAATGTAAATGTAAAGGTTGATGTAAATATATGTGAAATTGTGAATACGTACACACGTACTCTTGGACGTGTTCTCTGATGTGAAGCAAAAGATTTTGTACGACGGTAGACAGCCGAACGCAGTATTGGCCACAAAGAATTCTATTATTACCGATGTTTATTGCATGTTTAGTTGACTCGTTCTATTCTTGTTTGGTTTATAGGTCCAACTTAAGGAAATGGTGGAAAGCTTCCCGGAAAAACTAGGATTTCTTTTGGCAGAGTGCGGCAATAACCTCAGTGTTGGACAGCGTCAGCTCATCTGCTTGGCTCGAGCGATATTAAAACATAACAAAATATTAATTATCGATGAAGCCACGGCTAATGTTGATCAAAAGTAAGTTGACTATTGAGTTTGATTGTGTACATGTCTTTTGTATTGCTTGGGACATTTTTTACGACGATTACAGATTATGGCTGAACTGGCATTCTTACAACAGAAGGCCCATTTTAAACAGATTGCGAATTTTAAACTAAATAGAACAACAGTAGAGTAAACAATGCTACACAGAAATTCGGCGAATTACGCTCCTATATTACACAACAGACTTTACAAAACAATAAGCCTAAAATCGTTCTAGTCGTTCATCTGTACTTGTGTTTCAAACAGATACCACAATATGTTCGCGCAACTTTGTACCATGGTCAAGAACTTACAAAATAAAACAAATTCCGAAAATAAACATCTTGTGTTCTTGATATTCAAGTTAAAAAACAAGAGTGTACAGACAGAGTCGGTGATATTTCGTCTTTATTCCAAAGACATTGTCAAACCAATGAGACTACAAGCAAGCGGTGATCTATATGTATAGCTATTTACAGACGCAGCGGAAGTATACAATTACAGGATGGTGTAAGCCAATGTGATGGTTTAACGGCTCTAGAACAATGACAGTTTTTTACAAGCTTTAAGACCACTGTTGAGTTGTGGCATATTACGTTTTATCAATAGTGATTCTAGGATAAGGAGTTGATTAGGATTGTTATTATTACAACGATATAAGATTTTAGTATTAGTTGGAATTAGATTACAAGGATTGCAAAGTAAGTCAGTGAAGTCCTCCTCAGATTCAATGTCAGGAAATGATGAAAGGCGAGAGATGAAGTTTGCGTCTGGACAGTCTAGGAGATGTTGAGATATGGCACTAGAGTTATTGTAATTGGTAGCGTGCTGTGTTAGTCGAGATTGTAGGTTACGTTCAGTTTTGCCTATGTACGTTTGGCCACAGCCAGGACATTTAAATTCATAAACAACGTTAGCTTTAGAAAGTTCCGGAATTTTATCCTTTTTATCGGAATTTTATCGGAATTTTGTCCCAAAAAGGATAAAATTCCGGAACTTTCTAAAGCTAACGTTGTTTATGAATTTAAATGTCCTGGCTGTGGCCAAACGTACATAGGCAAAACTGAACGTAACCTACAATCTCGACTAACACAGCACGCTACCAATTACAATAACTCTAGTGCCATATCTCAACATCTCCTAGACTGTCCAGACGCAAACTTCATCTCTCGCCTTTCATCATTTCCTGACATTGAATCTGAGGAGGACTTCACTGACTTACTTTGCAATCCTTGTAATCTAATTCCAACTAATACTAAAATCTTATATCGTTGTAATAATAACAATCCTAATCAACTCCTTATCCTAGAATCACTATTGATAAAACGTAATATGCCACAACTCAACAGTGGTCTTAAAGCTTGTAAAAAACTGTCATTGTTCTAGAGCCGTTAAACCATCACATTGGCTTACACCATCCTGTAATTGTATACTTCCGCTGCGTCTGTAAATAGCTATACATATAGATCACCGCTTGCTTGTAGTCTCATTGGTTTGACAATGTCTTTGGAATAAAGACGAAATATCACCGACTCTGTCTGTACACTCTTGTTTTTTAACTTGAATATCAAGAACACAAGATGTTTATTTTCGGAATTTGTTTTATTTTGTATTTTCTTAAGTTGTCTGCTTGCCGTGGTTATTGGTCAAGAACTCAAAGGACAATTTTTTCAACCAACGTACCATGGAATCTGTTGATACGCTTGTTAACCATAAACAGTTTCGTAGCAGTTTGATGAAATATTACGACTAATTAACGGACTTGTTACAACCCCCCAGTGACCACATGTTCACATAAACGTGTGAAATTTTGAGCTTTGTGCGCAACCCTCTGCTATGCTGGACTACTCTACAGTTCACTGCACCTAGATGTGCTGCTATGCAATATAGCATACGATGTTATAGCATTATAGTCTGTTATAAAAATCAGTAATAATTCTTGACCGGAATTCAAAAGAAATTAGTGTTAAATTCAGGGATGCAACTAATGGGGTGGGTTGGGGGCGGAGGTCGCGACCCGTGCCCTTTTATACGACACGAGACTACACTAAACTAAAATGCACTACCCAACACTACCCTACACTATCCGACACGACACGACGCTACACTACACTACACTACACTACTCTACACTACTCTACACTACTCTACACTACTCTACACTACTCTACACTACTCTACACTACTCTACACTACTCTACACTACTCTACACTACTCTACACTACTCTACACTACTCTACACTACTCTACACTACTCTACACTACTCTACACTACTCTACACTACTCTACACTACTCTACACTACTCTACACTACTCTACACTACTTCTACACTACTCTACACTACTCTGACACTACTCTACACTACTCTACACTACTCTACACTACTCTACACTACACTACACTACTCCTACACTACTCTACACTACTCTCTACACTACTCTACACTACTCTACACTACTCTACACTACTCTACACTACTCTACACTACTCTACACTACTCTACACTACTCTACACTACTCTACACTACTCTACACTACTCTACACTACTCTACACTACTCTACACTACTCTACACTACTCTACACTACTCTACACTACTCTACACTTACTCTACACTACTCTACACTACTCTACACTACTCTACACTACTCTACACTACTCTACACTACTCTACACTACTCTACACTACTCTACACTACTCTACACTACTCTACACTACTCTACACTACTCTACACTACTCTACACTACTCTACACTACTCTACACTACTCTACACTTACTCTACACTACTCTACACTACTCTACACTACTCTACACTACTCTACACTACTCTACACTACTCTACACTACTCTACACTACTCTACACTACTCTACACTACTCTACACTACTCTACACTACTCTACACTACTCTACACTACTCTACACTACTCTACACTACTCTACACTACTCTACACTACTCTACACTACACTACTCTACACTACTCTACACTACTCTACACTACTCTACACTACACTACACTACTCTACACTACACTACACTACACTACACTACACTACACTACACTACACTACACTACACTACACTACGACTACACTAAACTACCCTACCCGACACTATACTAGACTACCCTACACCACACCACCCCCACACCACCCCCACACCACTACACTACACTACACTACATTATACTACACTTCACTATACTACATTACACGACACTGCACAGCGTGTGTCTGAACTGCCCAGCACTGCACTGCACTGCACTACTCTACACTAAACTACACTACTCTTTTCTGCGCTGCTCTTCTCTGCTCTGTAATCACTGCACTGCACTACATTACACCACACTGCACACTACACTACAGTACGCTGCGCTGCATTTACACTGTGTACTGTATACGCTGCATACTGTACTACACTGCACTGTACTGTGAAACGCTGTGCTACATCACGTTTTACTGTACCGCACTAGTGCACTATACTGTCCACCGTATCATACAGTACCATGCCGTGCCATATCGAGCTGTACCGTAATGTACTGTACCGTATTGTATTGTAGATTACCAGCTGCAGTGTACCTTACCAAACTGTTCTGTACTGTGCCATAGTTTTCTATGCCATACCACACTGCAATGAAGTATACCACACCATACCACACCATATTATACTACAATATAGATTATTTACACGGAACTTAAGCGAGTCAACAGGAAGTATTATTTTTGGTAACACTGGATTTAAGTTCTAGCTTTACTGAAAACAAAAATGTCTGACTAAACTCTAAGATTAGATTGTTAACAGCTTTCTCGAAACCGAAAACAATGAAGCTGCAATTTTGCGTTATGTAAATTGATAGGCCATCTTTAATCGGAAATAGTTGATCGACAAACGTGAAATATGTGAGCTATGAATATAGTCAATATTTAGAGAAGCAACTATTAAACTGTCAAATTAAAATTATTAAACTCCCTAAAGTTGATAGATAGCCTTTCATATCTAAATAAAAATAAATTTAAAAGACTGAAGTATGCACTAACCTATTCACGATAAAAACAAGGTTTATGTGAAAACCCCTTTTATTGACCAACCATAAACAAACTATGGTGGTCTAGGCCTCCAAGTAAACCAAGTCTGACCTTTTTTCCAACTCCATCATGCATAACGACTAAAAAAATCCATAGAACACCTAACAATGATCAGGCTGGCTTGCGAATAAACGGTTACACTGGCAGATCGAAGGGGAGGGCTTAGAGAGTTTAAACCCCAACCCTTTGAGCCACAAAACAATGTGGGGATTCCTTGCCATAATCTCCATGTTTACATAATAAACTTTTATCTTTAATTGTGTGCCTTATGTAATTGATAAAGGGACCACTACCCTCTAAAAAGCTAGAATAACCAAAGGCTGGCGGACCAGCCCCTCTTCTTAAAAACCTGGAACTCAACTGGCCTCGCAACCCCACCCCACCTCGTCCTTCCGCA